>SSNS01000199.1:651833-812881 GCA_006937985.1 Aphyosemion australe | reverse complement strand
TATCTCATTCTGCTAACTTTGACAATTGAACTCATTTTCAACTTCACTTCAGTTCTAATGCATGTTCATCATTTTCAGCTGCTAAATTCACAGTTCAGCTAATTGTGAAAATGTAACTATTAAACTATTCCTACTCAAATACCAGCTGTTTAAACATTTCAGCTGTCCAGTTTTTTAAACTGTGTACTGAGATTTCAGTTTTCTGATGTTTAGATTTATTTTCTCTTTTCTCCACTTACTTATTTGGCTTTAATACACTTGTTAGTGATTTTTTGCTCCTAAATCTTTCAATCTTTTCAGCTCATTTTTACAATTACGCTAAATGTTCGCAGCAGAAAACTGCTTATTTCAGTTCAGCTACTCAGCTATCAGTTTCAAAATTCAGCATATCCTGCTAACTTCACAATTCAACTAATTGTGAAAATTTAACTATTTATACTCAAATATGAGCTGTTTAAACATTTTAGCTACTCAGTTTTTTAAACTATGTTTAGAGATTTCAGTTTTCTGCTGGTTCGGATTTTTTTTCTCTATTCTCTACTTACTTTTTGGGCTTTTTAAAACTTTTTAGCAATTTTTGCTCCTAAAACTTCAAATACATTCAGCACATTTTGACAATTAAGCTTAGTTTTAGCTTCAATTCAGCTGTTTCAGCTATCGTATTCAGCAACAAAGCATTCAAACGTATTTCTGCAAGAAATGCAATTTATCTAGTTTTTTTTTACCATAACCAGGGACGGTTCTAGGAAGTGTCCAGGGTGGGCCAGTGCCACCCTGACAGCAGGCTTGGACACCCCCTGTGGCCCCCCTGCTGAAGGCAGAGCATAAACATTAATAAGTACAAATTTTTGTGATAATTTAGCCTAATGTTATTTATCTGAAGTTGAAAAGAGATGCTTAGATAATTATTTTAATGTTGTCACTGAGATAAATAACTCCAATAATGCATTTTTTGCAAAATATTTTGAAACTAATTGAAAAGCTGTTGTATCCAAAATAACATACCTGAATTGCTCTTATTATATTGTTGTAATTACTCACTAAAATGTAAGAATACATAAAGGCAACGTTTGAAGTGTTTGCCTCTCTAACAAACTCAATAAAGTCAGTGAGTTAACGATATAAAACATCTCTTTGAC
Source organism: Aphyosemion australe (assembly GCA_006937985.1). Classification (NCBI taxonomy): domain Eukaryota; kingdom Metazoa; phylum Chordata; class Actinopteri; order Cyprinodontiformes; family Nothobranchiidae; genus Aphyosemion; species Aphyosemion australe. Next base: position 811,742 of record SSNS01000199.1, on the reverse strand, counting down.
AGCTAAAACTGCATCAACAAACCACTCCACTAACAAATCAGCAGTGTTAAAATAAAAAATAAAAAACTCCAGGCTCAGCCTGACTGAAATGCTGACAGCAGACAGAAGGATGTGTACAGGAAAAGGCTGCAACCTCAAAAAAAAACAACGTTTCAAAGAAAAGTAGGTAAAAAATTCCCCAAAGCAATGTAAGTTATTGCTAAATTCTTATGAAACACAATTAAAATATTGCACTTTTGTGTTAGTTTTTGCTAAGTAATTACATTATTTACCACGCGGTGCTTTTGTTTGTGAAAAACAGCTTTTAATTAAAAAGAGGTGCGCTCTCGAATGACAAACTAACACCATCCCTGTAACCTGGAGAGCTGATGTTTTTGTTTGCTCTGCGGTATCTACGAGACTCTCAGTATTTCTCGGGTAGGGTTCAGATCGGGGCGTGATACCGGACTCCACGGTGGCACGCTCTCACACCTGAGTAACAGCACACTTGACCTGTCGTCGGTGGATCCTGAGATCGGCGGCAGAAACTGAGACAGAGAAGAGAAAAGGTGAAAGATCAGCCTCACACCCCTCTGAGACATGAGGCTGTCCAGGAGCGTGTGTGTGTGTGGGGAGGGGGGGGATTCCAGCCGTCTTCACCTTTAAGGTGGGCTGGTGGGTTCTGTTTCAGGGAAAAAGTCAAGCACTGAGGAGAAGAGAGAGGGTGAGATGTTAAATGCTTGTGTAAAATTTAGTCTTCTACACACTGAGTGTGTGTGTGTGTGTGTGTGTTTTCAGCAGATGCAGGGAAAAGCATCGTGAGGTGATTTTCAGCAAGATCAGAGGAGAAGCTGGAAAGTCCAAGCTGACTCACAATGCTGTCACCTTCATGAAATGCAGCAGGAGTGAAAGGAAAGAGAGGAAGAAAGAGAAAAAAGCAGCGTCTAAGTATTAAGTGCATGTTTGCTGCCAGCTTTCGCCTTTTGCTGGGAGCAGCCACACAACAAGTGCCTTTTTTCTTCTTTTCTTTGTTAAGCAGCAAAGTGTAAGATGTTTGAGGGCTTTGATGTCTGAGAGACAGAGAGAGAAAAAGGATCTTAAGATGAACTGTCGCTTTGATCATGTGACAGGGAGGTTTAGGCTTTGTTCAAGTGATGAGTGAGTTAAAATAACTTGACTGATCTAATGTCATGTAAGTCCACACGGATAGAAAGCAGAGTTTTTGTCACTCTTGGATCCAGATTAGTTGATGCACTTGATATTCGGAATCTCCTCTTTGATTGGAAAGACAACAAAGAAACAGAGAATAATCCCTCATCAAATAAAACATTTACTAGAAGATTAATTGCGCGTAAGAGGCAAAAAGACCACGTAAGAAAGGAAATCATCGCTTCTATTTAACAAAGAAGAGTTTTACACTTGGCACTAGCGTTTGTATTCTATTTTCAGAATCATTTCATCTTTAAATAAGAAAAGTACCATCCCAAAATAAACACATTCACACCAGAAGTGGGATTTCTTTTTATCGCTGCACCACTTTGATGTGATCATCTGTAGACAGCCTAATGTGAGCCAGACGTCCCCTTCTTCAGCCGAGCAGAACTCACCTACATCCTGTTCTCCTTCGCTGGCCAGTTCTGTGAGGGGGAAACGCTTTTCTGCAGAATAATTTAAGCATTTATTGTGCCGTTCTGTCTAAAATGTACTCCATTGTGTGGAAAATATGTTCAGTGTGTGCGGGTTGCATTTGGAAAATGTAAAATTTTGCAAATATTTTGCAACAAATATGCAAAATTTGCATTGAACAAAAATAAAAGAATTCCAACTCATGTTTTTTAATCGTACTTTATATAAATCAAAAATAACTTTCAGTAAATGTCATTTAAACCTGAACGTTTTGCAGGTTTTGGTCACATGGCTGGACCCAGAGCATGCCTCAACCTATCCCACATCTCTTTGTGCTCATTGCAGATCATTCACACCTGACTCACACAGTCCTAAATCTGCAACACAGACAAAGAATAAACCAACAGATCTTTCATGCCTCGGTGCACTAATTTGCATAATCTTCGAGGACCTTGACACTACAGACCAAAAGTCCAAAAGAACGTTTTGTTCAGTGGAAATCGGCCTTAGAATGAAACTTCATGCAAATCTGTGCCTCACCTTGTTGTGAAGGCAGTTAGGGACAAGTCTGAAGATATTTTTCACCAAAGCTCTTTGTTGACCCTTAATTATGGGCTCTTTTCAAATAAACTGAGACACTACAGACAAACCGTCAACTCAAATTTAGTAGCAAATTGGTGGATTGTAGCCCGAGGCCTTTAAGCAGATATTAAAGCTCTCATTCACTCATCATTTCAATACATTTGCAGTGATCTCTATCAATGCCTCGTGAGGAGAGTGTGAGGAGATAACAGTATTTCCACACAATCCTGTCTTGTCGGACCATTTTTTGATAACTTTTGAGTTTATTATAACCGAGTTCTCCAGACATGAGAGTAAATTCCATTATAGTCGATCGTTATCTGATAACGCTGTAGCAAACTTTAAAGCAGCTGTTCCATCTTTACTGTCTTCAGAATCTCAGTGTAACTTAGCAGAGGGCAACTATTTCATTTCTAGCCCTTCACAAATTGACGGTCTAGTTCATAGTGTTACTTCCTCTTTACGTGTGGCATTAGACAATGTTGCCCCTTTAAAAAAGAAGGTCATTAAGCACAGGAAGTTGGCTCCCTGGTTTAATTCTGAACTGCGTACTTTAAAACAAACCTCTAGAAAATTGGAGAGAACATGGCGCTCTACACACCGGGAAGAGTTCTACTTATCCTGGAAAAATAGTCTAGTGCTTTATAAAAATAAGCTTCGACAAGCTAGAACTGCATATTATTCGTCACTAATTGAGGAGAATAAGAATAATCCTAAATTTCTTTTCAGTACAGTTGCTAAACTTACACAGAATCATAGCTCTGAGCCAGCTATTCCCTTAGCCTTCAGCAGCAACGACTTTATGGAATTCTTCACTAATAAAATAGATTCTATTAGAAACAAAATCATCAGCATCCTCCCCAACACGACTTCTTCTTCCTCAGTAAGTGAGGCAGCATCTGAGGTAACTGTAGAACCTCATCTGTGTTTGAACTGTTTTGATGCAGTTGAGCTTTCAGAGTTATCAAAAATATTAGCTTCATCTAAACCTTCAACTTGTATTTTAGACCCAATCCCAACCAAATTATTTAAAGAAGCATTTCCTTTGGTTACTGCCCCCATTTTAGATATAATTAACCTATCCTTAGTAAATGGATACGTACCGCAGGAGTTTAAGGTTGCTGTAATTAAACCTCTACTTAAGAAACCTTCTCTGGATCCAGATGACCTAATGAATTATAGACCAATATCTAATCTCCCATTTTTATCTAAAGTCCTTGAGAAAATAGTGGCCAGTCGAGTATGTGAGCATCTAAACACTAATGATCTGTTTGAGGAATTTCAGTCAGGTTTTAGAGAGTATCACAGCACTGAAACCGCATTAGTGAAAGTTACAAATGATATTCTCACGGCCTCAGATAAGAATCTTGTGTCTGTTCTGGTCTTGTTGGACCTCAGTGCTGCTTTTGACACAGTCGATCACAATATTCTCTTAGAAAGGCTTGAACATGTTGTAGGGATCAAAGGAACAGCGCTAGGCTGGTTTAAATCTTATTTATCTGACAGATTTCAGTTTGTTCATGTACATGAGAAATCTTCTTCATACTCTAGAGTTACTTGTGGAGTACCACAGGGTTCAGTACTTGGACCAATTCCTTTCACTATATATATGCTTCCAATTGGTAAAATCATTAGACAACATGGGATAAACTTCCACTGTTATGCTGATGATACTCAGTTATATTTATCCATAAACCCTGATGAACCTAATCAGTTAGGTAGATTACAGGCTTGTCTTGAAGACATAAAAATCTGGATGACTCTAAACTTTCTGCTGTTAAATCCAGACAAGACTGAAGTTATCATCTTTGGACCAGAACCTCAGAAAAGGAAACTGCTTAGTCAATCACCTAATCTAAACGGTATTAAATTAGCCTCCGAGAACAAAGTAAAGAACCTCGGTGTAATCTTTGACCAGGACATGTCATTCAAATCCCACGTTAAACAGGTTTGTAGGATTTCCTTTTTCCACCTTCGGAATATTGCTAAGATTAGAAGCATCCTTTCCAGGAGTGATGCTGAAAAACTGGTTCATGCATTCATTACCTCAAGGTTGGATTACTGCAATTCATTACTATCAGGAGGTCCACAGAATGTAGTCAAAAGTCTTCAGCTGGTCCAAAATGCTGCAGCTAGAGTTCTGATGAGAATTAAAAAGAGAGACCACATCTCTCCTGTTTTAGCTTCCCTACATTGGCTGCCTGTTAAATTCAGAATAGATTTTAAGATCCTCCTTCTCACATATAAAGCTCTTAATAATCAAGCTCCATCATACATCAGTGATCTGATTGTTCCATATGTTCCTAACAGAGCACTTCGCTCTCAGACTGCAGGTTTACTGGTGGTTCCTAGAATATCTAAAAGTAGGATGGGAGGCAGATCTTTTAGCTATCAGGCTCCTCTACTGTGGAACCAGCTCCCAGCATTAGTGCGTGAGGCAGACACCTTGTCTACTTTTAAGACTAGGCTCAAAACTTTTCTATTTGATAGGGCTTATGGTTAAATTCTGATGTTAGCCCAGGTTTAGACGAGTGGGGAGCAGAGGGAGGTGGAGTGTACAGAGGGGACTACTGTCGTTAAAGACTTCTCCCTGGCCCTGCCTCCCACATGCCTCCATCTAAAAGGCTAGGTTATCCTGAGTTATCTCTGTAGTTATGCTGCTATAGGCTTAGACTGCTGGAGGACATACTGACCACTTTCCACACTCTGCTACTCTCTTCTACCACCACTCTCTAACTGCATTATTTCCTGTTATTCCAGCTGTTAACTTTATTTTCTCTCTAAGTGTTTTTCTCCCCAGAAGAAGCTACACTGGCGTTCTGCTGAGCTGTGGTGGCCTCATGGAGGGGGCCATCGGCTGGCACACTGCTGCCAACCACCTAACATTCTCCCTTTCCTGATATTACATCTTACTTTCTTTAACATAGAATGTGCTACTATTAGTTCACCTATTGAATTAATTATAGATTCACTCAGATAAAGACAATAAAGTTTCTCTTACTCTTACTAAATAGAACTTCTACTAAGAAATCACAGTGTAGCCATAGAAACACTACTTGATATATGTGGTGTGTGTGTGTGTGTGTGTGTGTGTGTGTGTGTGTGGGTGCGGGGTGTGCCTGTGCCTGCTCTGTCTTCTCAACCCCCAGTGAGCCGTAGCGGATGGCTGCTCATACTGAGCCAGGATCCTCTGGAGGTTTCTTCCTGTTAAAAGGGAGTTTTCCTTCCCACTGTCGCTAAATGCTTGCTTAGTATGAGGATTGTACCAACACAATGACACTAGTCAGTGTCTTGATGCAATCTGCTGGGTCCCTTATATAGGAAACTTTTTTACTGATTGGCTTATGAACTGAACTGTATTGGAATGTTTACTTTGTGAAGTGCCTTGAGACGACTCTTGTCGTGATCTGGCGCTATATAAATAAACTGAATTGAATTGAATTGAATTGAATTGAGATGTTCTCTGAGGAAACAAAGCTCTGGTGCTCCTGTTTCAGGAGGTCGAAGTTAGCCGGAGGAGTGGGAGGCAGGAAATGGCAGGATTTGCAGTCTTACTCGTTAATATTCATGATATACAAACATCTCACCTATGATTGGCTAATAGCAACGCAACTCTTCCACTGACTCTGTTTGCTCTGCAACGTTGATGTTTTATCTCTACAAATAACACAAGCCTGGAGGAGTTCTGCCATGTGGTGGAGTTGCCAAGGCTAACGGTTAGCTTCTACTAGCCAAGATGTGCTCTGCTCTCTCCTGGATGCTAAATAAATACAGTCTTCCCCGTCGTGAGCCAAGATGAGTGAGTCCATGAATGCTAATTTTCAATGTGACATAGATCTGAGTGGCTTTTTCTGACCTGAGCATTTCCACATCTATTATCTTTCGGTGGCTAATGCTAGAAATAGGGCTAGAAGGCCATTTATACATTAAGCCATCATGTGAGACTCAGAGTGATTTAAAAAATAAGTGAAAAACAGTTTCTCAGAGAACTCGCTCTTTAAAGTAGTTTATTAGGATGAATCGAGTCTGTGCATTTAAAAGGATCAAAGTTAACAAAGTGAGACATCTCCACTAGAGTTCTACGGTTCGAACACAAGCAGCAAATAACCTGTTTAACAGACTTTATTTGACCGTATGGAACAAATCCTGCTCAAATTGTCACAAACTCACTCACACATTGGAAGGGATGTTTGTCTGAAGTGGATGCCAGACACCAGGCTGTAATCTGGGCTGAGGAAAAAGAACCGGGGGAAAGCTGAGTCCAGCTGAGTACATACTGTAATGGAAGTTTGCTGAACCAGCTGCAGAATGTGCAAAAAAACATTGCGGGAAGGCAGAATTGCACTCTAGAATCACACAGTGGCTCTGCAGTCAATTTCTGCTCACTTACAATCTCTTTAAAAACAGATTACATTGCCCATTTTGCATGACCTTCTACAGGAATATTTACTCAGAAAAAGAAAAGATGAACACTCTGTTAATGTTCCTGTAAAATAACCCTCTGAACTGGCAGAATTAGGTTCATTCCTGTAAACAAACGCAGATTTGCTGCCCAGCAGTGACCAAAACAGGATACGGTTACTTTCTCAGTAGTGTTTAGTGTCTCCTGCCTTCCAAGTACTCCACATCTCTCTGGTGAGAAAACAACATGTTCTTGTCTGTCCAATAAAACTCTAGGAAACTTAGTTCTTCACATGTTTATGATTAATGGATGATAAGAGTTAACCAACAGCATGGTGTGAAAATCTTTTTTTAAAAACACTTTCTGAACTCTGATCACCTGAAGGAGGAGGGGCTTGTTTGCTTCATTATTTAACACTTTAGGAGTAAAAATGTTTGAATTTGTTTCCCAGATTCTGTTTGTTCTGAGTGATCGTTGATTTCTGGATCTTTGTGTTTCTTGTGGAAAGGAACAATTATTATTTTTGAACAACCACATTTTGAAGTATTAATAGACCGGATTGATGAGCTAACGGCTAGTTCTGGCTGGGCAACTATTAATTTATGAATTATTGCATCCTAAAACAACTCCAATCTTGATTTTTAAAAATATTTTCCAAACATTCACTTTGTCTTTGTTTTTGCATTCCTTCAGCCTCTTCATCAAGTTTTTTTTACTAGCACAAATACAGGAAGCTGCAGCTAGCTGTAGCACTTCCTGTGCTAGGGCACATGCAAACAGGATTATCATAATATTTCTGCTGAATGCACATGTGACCTCTTCAAAAATGTATAGAATGACATTTACATCAAAATTTATGATTTATTTGAAAACTGAGTTGTGTTAAGACATGTTGATGCAATCCGGACTTGGCATTGCTCAAGATAATTGTTAGCTCGTCAATCCAGGTATAAACTAGTCCATGTTTCCCTACACTGATGTCATCACCCACTTATATGACCTGAAGTGCTGGTTTAAGCTGCAAAAACAAAAGTCTAGTGATTTTGAGACAAAAGAGTTGATAAGGGCTGATAGAAGTTTGCCTTGATCATTTACTGCTGGATCAATTCCACTGTGAAGAAAATGCTCTTTAACATCATGTTTTAGAAGGTGAGTATCCAAATGCAGGTGAGTAAGCTTCTGGGAGGCTGCAGAGGATGTAAAACTCAAATTTTTAAGTCAGGTCAGGAGCAACAGGAACCAACAACAGCGGTGGACAACAGACAAAACAGCAAACAGAACAAGCAGGGTTTAAATACATGAGGATAATCAGGGGCAGCTGGGTGGAAACAACCAAGGGCAGGTGACATCAATTAACAGGACTGGGGAAGACAAGACACAAGTGAATCACAAACGTGTTCTTTTAATTTAAAAAAAATGCAAAAGTTATTTAATGGTGGTTTTCTTTTCAAATTTCCCCCTAAAAATAATTTCAAAATAAGCAAATTAGTGCAAATTTGTATATAAAAATGTTATAAATTATCGCTCTACATAAACAGTGGGCTGGAAAGGCAAAATTCATCCTCTTAGGAATGCACAAAATGGCTTTGAGGGGCAAAAATGGCCCCCGGCCTGCACTTTGGACATGCCTGGTCAAACATACATGTAGAAATTATTTTTTAAATCAGTCAAAGGTTGACTAGATTAAAAAAAAATCTGTTTTAGGGGAAATGTAACTAATATTGTGTCCAACTTAAATTTGATTAAAAACATATTTAAAATGTTTCTGCAGCTCCATAAGAGTCCAGTCACATTTGAACTCCCACAGATAAAAGCTGATAAACGTATATCAGTGTGCTGTGTTTTAGCACTGCACATGCACATCCTAGGATAAGGTCAACATTCAGCCACTCATGCACAAATACTGTCAGACATGACATTTTACGGGATCACCACATTCTGATCACACGGAGACACCAAAAGTAATCAGAACATGAAGAGAAGCTCCTGGCAGGAACCCTCAGAGAACACCTCTGAATCATAGCTGTGAGAACGTCTCAGCATCAAGGCTCACACCTCAGAGAGGTGAAAGAGCATGAGTGAGCCGAGTCCAGTCACCTCGTGAAGCTTATAAAGTTATTTAAACATAAACAGGTTCAACTGCAGGGTAAAGGCCCACTTGTGTCAGATATGAACAGATACCGAGTTGAACTTTTCACTGTCTATCCCCTATCCCCATGCCCTCCTCACTCATTATCGAGTTTTTAGCCCACAGCAGCTGTGCTCTACACATAAAATCCTCAAATCCACACTGGACAGGTAGTGCCACATGTGAGGAATTAAAGGCCTTTTGGAGAACGCAGGCTCGAGTTACCAGCTGCACGCGACAGCTGCCTTGAGAAGGATCTTGTTTCTGGTGGTTTTCGTACAGTTGGTGATAGACGTGCAGCAAAACACAGGAATAGTTATCCCCCCTTCTGCACACGCACACTGACACACACCCTCTACAACCCTTGGGTAAAGGGCAGTTTGACGGTCAGGAACAGGAGGAGCATTATCATTGCTCCGTGAACTCAGTAAAACTCTTACAAAATTTACGACATCCAAAAACTTCTGTGCAATGAACATTTTTATATTAATGTCAATCTCCAATTGTTTCTAAATTGCTCAGCTTTTTTAAATTGTGGCAAACTGTAAAACAATCAGTTCTTGTGCAGGACGTGCACGTTTAGGAGTGACAGTATAGTCCCGACGTCGTCTCCTGCTGTGCTGATTTTCATCTGATAAGAGCACAATGCAAACACACAGCTTAATCTCCTCTCCTCCAGAAGACAGACTGTCTTTAGAAACAACGAGTGCCTGGCCTCATCTGAAACAGCAGGGCAGACGCATGGAGAATGGGCCCTTGTTTAACGGCACTGTGCTGCTGGTGAGATAATGGCTGATTCATTCGGATGAGATGACGAGCTCTCAGGGTTTATGTAAGGAGACGTCCGATGCATGATCCGTGCAGATACACACTGTATCTGCTGCTCGCTGTGAAGGGAGATTACAGATGCTGCCAGAGGAAGAGAATGTCGTGTTTTTTCTAAACTTTAGCATATGGTTTGGGTATTTTTAACAGCTTAGATAAAAAGTGACGAAGCACACCTGAAACTCACGTAGGCTTGGAATGAAAACACGTGGAGATCCTGATCGCTGTAGAGAGAACCTTTTTGTTGCATGAATCATCCTGCAGGAATGTGTTTCTAAAGGTGTAATTCACTCTTTATCAGTATGACTGTCGATGACTGAGCTTTCACTATGCGACACATTAAAGCTGCAATGGCAAATTTGGAAAAGAAATAGTTTAAAGTGACAATGTGTAGTTTTTACCATTAATCTCTGGAAATATCCATTGAAATGTTTTTGAAAATGAATAAAATGATGTCCAGTCATTGAAAAATATTGGCAGCTTCGTAACATATAACCATAAATATCAGGTCTAAAATACATAGGCTGTTGGTCTATTCTCTGGGGGATGCCAAATTAGACGCCGTGTTCCCTTCTATGTCACAGACATCATATACGTAGACGCCCTGTAGACTGGTGCTGCCTATTGGAGCTGCTGTAGTGGCCTGCCCGCCATCTTGGATGGGTCTCCATTCGCCCCCAGTGCATTTATTTCTACTGAGAAAGGTGCTTATTCAACTAAAAATCACATTTTATTATACTTTTTCACAAAGTCAGACTATTAGTATGGCATGATAATTGAAATATAAATATAAACAAAATAAAAAAAATAAATTTAAATATAAAATCCCAACAGGTAGGCTATAGAAAAGTCAATAGTAATCCCACGTGATCTGTTTTCAATAGTACGCTGGTTGTTGCAAACGTAGGCTGCAAAAAACATGAGCATAGTTGCTCACTCTGCGTTGATTCCAGTTGGGTTTGGAGAATGAAGGACTCATCCGATATGGCGACGACATTATGCTCTCTAGTGCCCAATGGGGAGTCTACATATTCAAGTCTATGTTCTACGTCAGCCGGCTCAGGTTCCTGCGCCTGCGGATGATGTTGCACTAGATGATTAGCTGGACGTACGACTTATGGAAGTTACGTTACCACATTTGAAAAACATCTAGGTGGAAAGAAACATAGATTTATTAACAAAACTGCTAAACTCTTTCTAAAACCTATGTAAAAGAACAGAATCGAAAAAGTGATGCACTATATTTTGCCCAAGTGGTATTGCCGTAGTGTGACGTCATCGGCGCAGGACCCCGAGCAGATCTGGAACCTACACCACCAGAAAACTAGCATCAGCATTGCATTCTCTCGATGGAATTAAATAGAGGACTATCAAAGTCTGATGCTTTCTGCTCGACAGGTAAAATTTACCGTAATGTTTTTTTAAACTAGCGACAGTCATGGTGATATGGTGTAAAACTACCCTGAAATGTATGTACTGCCCCCTATCGCCAGGAAACTACACATAGTCACTTTAAAACATTTAAAAATGGTTTTTCAGTGAACTTGGCCTTTAAAGCTTTAGCGTGTCTGTCACGATATCAGGATACATCAGCAGTTTGTAGATATCTAAAGAGCTGATAGTTGTTTACTTTGACAAACTGTTCTGTCTTTTTGCTTCTCCCAAAGATTTCCTTGTGAGTTGCTGTCACTTTTTTTGAGATTAGATTGTCTAAATAAAACATTAATTGTTTAAAACTTTATTTTCCTTTGTTCTTTTGTTTGTTCAATTAATGTTCAAAGAGATTTTGCACTGATGCATTTTGGGAAATTTCCCAACTTTTCCAGAAATGAGGTTTGCTTTTCTAGAGAAGGTTATCACGTAAAATTCTGATGAATACAACACAGCCACTAAAAACTGCTCTGACTCAAAAAGTTCTCAGTCAGAACAAAAAGTTTGTTTTTACTTGAAGCCACTGGCAAGTGTGCTCTGAAACCATTGTGGCACATGGGAGCTACATGGATTTCCACGAGTGACTGTCTCATGTGTGCACTCAGGACGTTTTATCTAAGGAGCAGTTAGCTAATCCTTCAACAGCAAGTCAACCCTTATGCAAGATGAGGATTGGTTTTCCTCAGTTGCCACATAGAAACACCACTTAATCCCAGCTGAGCGTTATGTGCACATTAGAGCAATGTAACCTTGTTTTCCAGCTGTCTGGTCATCTAGTGATTTATGGAGGAAATAGCGACTGAGTGCGATCCACCGGTGATACTGAGCACTGGTTCTGCAGGTCTGATGAAAACAGTGGAGCACATGTTTTGCTGTAACTGGTGTGATCCGGGGTTGTGTAACTTTATGGAAGCACGGGGACTCATCACGCTGCGAGTTTTGCAGAGGGCTCCCTCTCTGTCAGCGGACGCTCAAATATAAAGGCACTGGGAGAAAATCCGACCCATCACATGGCATCTCCACTGGGCAGCAGTGTTCCATTGTTACATATAACACATTCTCATGTTAAATGAAGAAAGTACAGAAGGAAAAAAATGAGTGCTGGCACAACTTTTATACTCGCATGTGTTGTTTTTCACCTTGATGAGTATATTTACTATTTCCTGCAGTTTAGAGAATAAACACTTTTAGCCACAATCCTGCAAGGTTTCACTGGAAATCACATCAAAATGCACATAATGTTTGTAATAAAAGTGTATAAAGGATATAAAAAGTCCCTTCTGTATCCTTTGCTGAATCTCCTGTCAGCAACATGTGCAAAAAATCCCCTGCAGATGAATATCTGCATCAGCTGTTCATGAAGTGAGTCATTTTTTTTATCTTCAAGGTGGCCGTAGATTGACCCTGACACTCTACCTGTGCAAGTTGAGTCGGCCAACATGTTATTACAGGAAGATGATGTTTATTTCACCATGATTCTACTACGTTCCACTATAAAATCTTTAAAGTGACAATGTGTAGTTTTTACCATTAATCTCTGGAAATATACATTTAAAATGTTTTTTTTAGATCCAAAGCAGTTGGCTAGTTGCTTAGTAGTTGCAGCTTCGGTGGCTAGCAGGTACTAACTCGCTTACACATTTGATTTAACCAATGTATGCACAATTAAAAAGGTGAAACGGCTCGTTTTACATCTGAAACGTATGATGGGGGGACATAAGCAGAGCGTGTGAGCATAAAGCAGGCTCTGGGCAGCCGCGGTCACGTGAGGAGTCTGTTCCATTGTTTTCTTTGACCAAAGAAGTACAGTGTCCTCATAAGCAAGGTGACTCGCCTACCAAGACATGTTCTTGGTAGGCAAGTTGCCTTGACATTGAGAAACACCCTAAATCTCTGGGGGACGCCATATTAGACGCCATGTTTCCTTCTACGAGAGCCAGCTTGGGTTCCTGCGCCTGCTGATGATGTCACAATAGATGATTGGTGGGACGTACAACTTACGGAAGTTTCGTTACCACATTTGAAACCATTCAGGTGGTAAGAAACATGAATTTAGTAACAAAACTGTTAAACTATTTCCAAAACCTATGTGAAAGAACAGAATCGAAGAAGACATGCAATATATTTTGGCCGAGTGATATTGCTCGAGTTTGACGTCATCGACAGGTGCAGGACCCCGAGCAGATCTAAAACCTACCCCGCCAGAGAACTAGCATCAGCATTGCATTCTCTTGATGGAATTAACTGAAGGACTATCAAAGTCTGAGGAGCCACGTCGAGGTAACATTTACCATAATGTTTTTTTAAACTAGCGTCATTCATGGCAAGATAGTGTAAAAATACCCTGAAATGTATGCATTGCCCCCTATCACCAGGAAACTACACACAGTCACTTTAATGTTTCAATAAAACGTGCTTGCAGACACATTTCTGCCTGAGCTATATGGTATCGTCATAAAGCAGTCTTACATTTTTAACTATTAACGTGTAATTAGTCAATGCAACATGGGAATATTTAATCAGTTTTAATAACTCGATCTAAAGTTTAAATTGTTTTCAAACCTAAAACTGTTCTTAATATTCCCAGCCACATTTATCTTAGAGGACATTTTTATTTCTTTGTTCAGTTTCTTATTTAAGTGCAATGTCTCTGCAAAGGGTGTGAAAACTGAATGTGGGGCAAAACAATCTGTCTCCAGAACTGTCTGGCAAATTCAGGTCAGGTTAAAGTGGAAAAGAAGAAGAAAAATGGGAAGACAGCAATGCCCAGCCTGGCACTATACCTCAACCCGTATGTGTCACAGTAGCTCATTTAAATCAGTGATTTTTCTTCACGTGCATCAATAAACCAACTCGTAAAAATCATACATCTGCCTTTATTCCTGAGCATTTCCTGTCTACAGAGCCTGGGCATGTTGTTTTACGACTGTATGATTAAACCTCTCGTTTGTGCATTTGTTTGGTGAGATCCAGCTGCATAAATAGTGAATGAGTGTGTGAAAAGATGTTTTTTTTTTACTTTAATAGAATCAGACAATGCTATAATTGGTGGTCCTTTTGGTAAATTCCAATCCATTTTCAGAACTTGAATTGTTATTTTGGAGTTTTGACATAAATATAACATTTCCTGTGTTTTATTTTTGCATCAGAGGAAATAAATGTGTATAATAAAAGCAATGTGTCATGTCAGGGACTTTTAGTTATTTTTCCTATTCGTGACATATGATCTTGGAGTCATTTGTCTTTTCCTGTAGAATTTGACTGCAGGCTGGTTTGAGATCCAGCAGGAACAGAGAAGATAAATTAACATTTGAGATCATACTTGAAAATAACCCACCATTAATTTTCCCCAAAGCTTTTTTAAGTCAACCTTTTCTTTGAATTTCTTCTGAAGCCTCGATACTGAGATCAAGGTGGTCCAGCTGCTGCTTTGCCCTGTTTTCCTTTCATTGGTGATAATTCTTCACACTAGCTGTGTCTTTGGGATCCTGTAAAGCACTACAAATCGATCTTTTCAGACTCCTCCAGTGTATATTTGTGCACACCATTAACCTTTGTGCAGAATGTTTGGATCAACTTGAAGTTATTGTAAAAATCTGCAAAGCAAACAGTGTTTACACTGAGATTTAATCCATTCCAAAACCTGAATCCTCAGACGAGGACATTGTCTTCTTGTGCTGCAATGTTGTTTTCTGTTTATTTTAGACTTGTTCTTATTCACAGAGATGTGGATTTAATTTGACATGTTTTCAGTGTTTAAAAAAAATCATGTTTTTTTTTACTTTTGAAAGAAAATGTTTTGTTTTTATTTTTATGGAATCCTGCTGATCCCAAATAGTAGGGCGAAGAAACATGCACTCCAAACAAAAGTTTTGGTCTCTGGAGGTTAGGGTAGCAATCCTAACAAGTTCAATCAGAGGCAACCAGACTTTTATTTGTGATTGTTTACGATATTTTGGATTCTGAAAATCCTTGAATAAGATTCCTCCAGTGTACATCAATCAAATCAAATCTGCTTTGCTTCTGCTCCCAGTCTGATAAACTATTGGCTTTACTTCACTTAAAGGGGACATATCATGCAAAGCTAATCTTTTGCATCCTTTTATGCTGCCTTGTGGGTCTCTACTGTCTCTATTACAGCAACATTCCGCAAGTTTTACACCTTAAAATTATGCTTTTTTGTAAAGTTTTTGCACCATACTATTATTTATTATGTTCATTTTCATACATGTGATAGTGTTGGGGGGTCCCACGTCTGTTTACTGCGCTATACAGTTTTTGTGCATTGGGTAGCGACGGAACTACTGACTGGGTGTCGTTTTATGGCAGAATATGGCAAGCCAAAGGGATTAAAAAGCATGCGTTCTAAATGCGCGTTATGTCCACCAAAATGCGCGTCTTGAATGCGCGTTTTGACGCCAAAGGGGGCAAAAACTCGCGTGTTCTAAAAGCGAGCATTATGTCCGCCAAAACGCGCGTCTTGAACGAGCGTTTTGGCAGACATAATTGTATAACGTAGACTCGCTGTAGCAGCGGCAGATTCACCAAAGAAAGCTAGAAATCCCTTATCAGAGGAATATAGGAAAAGAAAAGAAGAACGTGATAGAGCAAGAGCAAAAACCAGAGTTATTATTGGGCCGTCTTTTCCTCGCTGGAGAACTCTTTTAGAAAGAAAGGCATGAACTACGAACTCTGACCTAGCCGTGCTGCTAATGGCTTGGTAAGTAATAAATTATTTCACTGGGGTTATTGTGTTTGGTCGGGCATAAAGTTGTTATACAGTCCTGATAAAACTATTTATTCAATGTGTGGAGGTGGAAAAGTTTGTTTTCGTTGTTTTGCCTGACATTAGGAATGTAAACATGCCTCTTATGCCCGAGAAAGAGATTTAATGTTACGACAGTGACGTTACGCAGCAAGCCTCTAGAGGGCGACAGAGACCATATAACTGCAATCTTGCGGAATGCTGCTTTAACACACCAAACATGAAAAAATCCATCTGTCCGATTTCTGTCAGTGTCTGATTTTAAGAATTATGTGCCTAAAACAAGCCTTTTTAAAAAGTCTCCTTTTGTGATGTCACAAACGGGGAGATTAGGATAGAACTACCTCTCCAGAGAGAGCTGGAGAAGCAGCGACTCTACTACGAGCCCTACCAGCTATCAGTTTCTCGGCTTAAAGCAGCCTGTGGGGAGGATGAGTAGGCGTGGCCAGCTCCAGCTGGTTTTCTTAAAGTGACATAGCCCTGAAATGGCTCATTCTGGAAGGTACTGAAAATGTCAAGAATAAATCTGCTGAAATCACTTTATGTGAGAGGGATTTTGTGCAACAAACTTTAAAAACACGTTTTGTATTAACTATAGAACTATTATAACTCTCCTTTAATGAATCCATATAACCTGAATTTAAAATATCCAAACCACCTCTATAATGTTGGTGTTGCATCTATACACTGTGATTTGCTAATAGGCTAACCATTTACAGTATGAACTCAAATTGACATTTGCTTATTTTTTCTTTACAAAATAACAGACACTCATGTCGTTCATCTCCTGGTTTATCCCTCTGCTGATCTTCCAACGATGTGCTGCTCTTTTTTTTGTGACCACAACTCACCTCATGCTGTCTCACCTTGGTGTCATCCTTCTGCAGAAGCAGTCAAAACCACCAGAGAGCTCAACATCTGACATCTGTTAATATCTAGCAGCACATGAACAATATGACTTGGTCCCACATGATGTTGACTACACGAAAACCACACACGGTAGAGGTTTGAGTCACAAAACTATACCATAGATCTCAGGTTTTAAACGTCTGCTTAATGTGCTGCACAAAAGATAGTGGTGTGTGTGTGTGTGTGTGTGTGTGTGTGTGTGTGTGTGTGGGTGGGGGGGTACTTGCTGGATTGTGAAAACCTTGAAGCTAAACAATGTCTGTGTGGGGTGAAAAGATTTCTTTTCTCCTTGGTGGGGGGTGGTCTTGCTTCATACAGACTGTGCAAAACACCCACTCCTTGTTCTGGAGCCCCTCCAGAAAGCCTTGCAAACAGACCAGTTCTGGGTCCAGAGTATCTGCTCTCTGACGTAGAGAAGGCCGTGACCACGCAGCTGAAGCTGGGCAAAGTTTATCCCGTTCCACAGCTAATCAAGACCTTCACTGGCTGATTATCCAGAGAGAACAGCCAACCCTTCTGTGGGGTCCACACAGGGACACTGTATCTGGCTTTGCAATGAAAATATATGCACCCATGGTCTCACACACACACACACACACACACACACACACACACACACACACACACACACACACACACACACACACACACACACACACACACACACACACACACACACCCTCTGGCCTCCAGTGGGGGTGTTCTTTCTGCAGATGTGTTTGATGTTCTCTGTTGCCTTTTGTTGCATCAGCACAAGGCCATCATTGTGCTACTGGTGCACAGAGCTGCACAGTACCAGCAGGGCCTGGACCGCAGGATCAGCAGTGTTTCTTAACGTGGACTGATGTAGGGCAGTGTGATCTGGGTCACTTGCAGAGATTACTGTAGGTGAGCTCAGGCGGCAGCCACTGACTTCGCTACCTACTACTGGTGTTTATGAACGAGCTCGCACAACCAACACTCAGAGCTCAGAGTGAAGCCTCTGCAGTTTTGAAACAAAGAGCCACGAGTGCTTCCAGAAACCTCATCGGTGATGTGTTTTAGGGTGCGTCTGATAGACGAAGACAAATCCCAAAATCTTTTTTTTAGTTGGGATAAAAAGGAAGAGGGAGACATGTATGGAAAGAAGTGTGTGCTAATCATTTTTATTTGAAACTGTTCCCTGATTTCAGCATATATTCCTGCATGGATCAACAGGCAAAAGATAGAACTAATGAGAGGGAGTTCATTTAGCCATAGGGCCCCATAAGTTATAAGTTTCTTGTGTCAGTTTAGCCTGAAGCTGTAATTCTCAGAAACAGATCTGTTTGCCACAACTTTACTTCAGACTTCCATAAATAAAAACCAGGATGGTCATTCTGTTACAAATTCTACATTCTTTCTACACTCGACTTTTTTTTGCACCGATATGTCTGTAACTCATCTCTCTGCTCCAGTTGCCTGTAGAAGCTGCTCAAATATAAAACTCCAGGGGGTGCTTTCAAAGTAAAAGCAGGTATTAAAGTCAAAGTTGTGTTTTTGGATTTGCAGTTTGTTTACATTTGATTTCAGTATGTAATGAATCAGAGTTTACTGGCTTGTTGTTAACTTGGGCATGTTTATTCCACCTTTAAAAACATTTTAGGTTAACATGTAATGCGTGAAGTAAAGGCGACATATTATACAAAACTCATTGCTGCATCTTTTTGTTCTGCCATGTGGGTCTCTACTGCCTCTGTAAACACTCCATCCATCCGTTTTCTGTTAATGTTAGGGATTATTTGCCTCACAAAAGTTGTTTCAAAAAGTCCCTGTTTGTGATGTCACAAAAGGGGAAATATACATAGAACTACCTTTCACCAGCAAGAGAGCAGCAGCTGGAGGAGCAGCGGCTCTACTTCAAGCCCCTCCTGAGTATTGGAGCTTCTCAGCTTATAGCAGCCTGAGTGGGAGATAGGTGGGTGTGGCCAACTCCAGCATGTTTTCTTAGTGACAGAGCCCTGAAAAGGCTCATTCTGGAAGGTATTGAAAATGTCAAGACTAAAACTTGTGAAACCGCTTTGTGTGAGAGGGATTTAGTGCAAAAAAACTTCATAAACATGTTTTGTATTGACCATAGGACTATTATAACATAAGAAAAATATTATAGCATGCCTCCTTTAAAGCATTAGAGAAAAAAACGTTAGTCTGCAATGGAAAAATCAAGCTGTCTGTTTAAATTAGAATTACAAAAACCCTTTTAAGTGGGTTTACAGGAATTTCCACATTGTTGACAAGTGACCCCTTTTTTCCACACTCGTCAGGATATTTATTAAAATTACTGGCACCTGCACACTTTAGACACACTTTACAGCTCTTGACACCTTTTAAACATGGTGTTAATCATCACACACAGTTATTATTGTATTCTATTAAAACAAAAATGGACTTGATCATATTCCTCCGTCGCTGCTCAGCATGGTCAAAGAATCCTTTAATTAATTCGACCCGTGGAAGAGCACAGCGTGACCGCAGCACGAGGTTGTCAACACGTCCTCCACCACATCAAAAGCCACATGTTAAATTACAGCACATCTTCGAAAACAAAAACAGAGCAATGCATCAGATACATGTGTTTACACTGACACACACACACACACACACACACACACACACACACACACACACACACACACACACGCAATCTCACAGGATCAGCGCTGCCTGAAATCCCCTAGGGATGTTTTTCAAAGCAAGAGCCGGTGAATGACCAGCCTGCTGAGGATTTATATGTGTGTGTGTGTGTGTGTGTTTTGTTTTAATGTATGTGAGATAATTTCACAAAGAGAAAGAGGGACGGTTAGGTTTAGGTATCAGAATGATTAATAGTGGAGGTGGATGCTGTAGCTGTTTTTACCTTCTGTCTTTCTTGAGGGAAAATGTTTGTTTTCTTCCATCTGGTGCACAAATTTTCTAGCTCCTATGTGTTTTTAGGTTTATGTTTCTCAGTTGACACCCCAATTCCTCAAACAGGCTCTCTCACTTAAACGAATACATCATAAATCAGCTTCTACTTTCTAAAAAGACTTAGATAATGCATCAAATGGACTTTTCTAACACTCAGACAAGTCACACTTATCCTATTTTTGGTGCAACTTCTACTTTCCATCCTCTTTTCTTCTTTTAACCAGGAGCATGGCAGTGACATATGACAGGAGCAATCTACTAACGGTTAGCTTCTACTAGCCGAGACGTGCTCTGCTCTCTCCTGGACGCTAAGTCAACAACAGCCTTTTTTGTCGCGAGCCAAGATCTTTGGGTCCATGAATGATAATTTGACAATGTGATGTTAAATTGACTGGCTTTTTCTATCCCAGAGTTTAGAGTCTATTTTCTAATGGCGGCTAATGCAGGAAATAGGGGTAGGAGACTATTTTCATGTTCAGCCTGCACATGAAACTCAGAGTGACCAATCATATTTCATAACTAAAAAAAAACAGTTTCTCAGTGAACTTGTCTTTAAATAATGTAACAATGAATAATTCACCCCTTTTTTATGACCTCCCGTTAACCGCAAAAGGCAAGATAATGAATGCACAGAGCTTAACCCATGCAGCAGCTTCAAAATCAGTTTGTGTACTTTTTATTTTAAAGGATACTTTAAGGATAAACAATAAAAACAATCATGGTTTAATCATGAGCATGAAAAATGGAATTTAAATCTTTAAAAGTGCAACGAACAACATTGTAGCACAGGCTCTGTTAACACGCACCTTCTGACCCGATGCCCTGTTTCTGTGGTTGGATGCTCAGCAGCAGATTTTCCCCCAGCATCACACACTTGTGCCTGCAGCTGTTGCTGTAAACTTTAAGAACACACCAAAAGAAGAAGAGGCCCCGTGGGGATTCCTCCAGCTCAACCCCTCTCTGGCCATGTGTGCGTGGTAAAATGAATGGAATCAGTGGCATGCATCCTAAACCCTGAAAGCCTGACGTCTGCAGAGGAGAGTTTAGCATAACATTCCTGCAGAAATTCCTCCATAATCAAAAAGCT
Source organism: Aphyosemion australe (assembly GCA_006937985.1). Classification (NCBI taxonomy): domain Eukaryota; kingdom Metazoa; phylum Chordata; class Actinopteri; order Cyprinodontiformes; family Nothobranchiidae; genus Aphyosemion; species Aphyosemion australe. The sequence continues at coordinate 791,083 of SSNS01000199.1, read as the reverse complement.
TTTATGCTAGAACAAACACTGTACTCCGCATAAAGCATTAGAAACTCACCAGGGTTTTGAGATCTTATGATTTTAAACCAAACCACATGCAGATGTTTCGTAATATTTTCCAGCTAACTTCATCAGCAGCTGTTTATCAGCGTGTTCTGAGTTTTCCAAACACACTTACAACTTCCAGTTTGCTGTAATTACTGTTACACGTCTCCTGTTCCAAGTTATAGAAGTGAAATCAGCCTTACTGTAAATCTTCTTAACAGTGACGACTACATTTTTAGTGAATAAGAGGGTGCGTGTGTGTGCATGCACCATCCCCATGCTCCTACTCTCAGTAATGAGCTACATAACAGCTTGTTCTGCATAACACACGACTGAGCTGTGCAGCCAACCCTGACGTTGTCTTCAAACCAACACCGACCACCGCGCTAAACCCCAAACTAACTGCTTCATTTGGAGTTCATTAGCTTAACACAAGCCTGACAGGGTGTGATCTGATGCCATGAATTTGTACGTTTGTTATATTTGCTTTTATGTGGCAATGTAGAAACCTAATTTGACCATTTAGCCTATACAAATGTGCATTTCATAATCATTGACTCGTGTTTACACTGAATTATTTTTATATAAATCTGCTTAAAATCAAAACTTTATAAATGCAAATATTTCCAATTTAGGTCAAATAGCTATAGTGGTTTTTAGTTCTTATTTCAAACAGGATATAGTTTATTCGTTTACATTTCAAATGTTAGCAACAACATCCCAGGACACAATGCACAAAAGTAACTATGTGTATTTGAATCAACATACAAACCTCTTTTCATCTCAGAAAGTCTGGTTTAATACAACCCAGTTCAATCCATTTCAAATTTCATGTCTGAGGCCATGTTCTCAGGCAGACTTGAGGTCATGAGGAAGCTGATTCCATCTGTCTGCAGCATAGTAGCTAAAAGCAGCTTCACCCTGTTTGGTTCTGACCCGAGGTTCTACCAGCTGACTGCTTCCTAAGGATCTCAGAGCCCTGTGGGGTGTTTATACTGGAAGGAGATCTGACATATATTTTGGCCCCATGCCATTTAGTGGTTTATAAACTAGTAGAAGCACTTTGAAATTGATTCTGTAGTTTACTGGTTTAAAAACATCCCCAGTTAAATAAAAAATAATAAAAGTGGCCATCTGCATCTAAAATAACTCAAGATAAACACCAGAAAAACACAACTCTGCTATGGGAAGAACATTGGGACATAATGTTTGGATTCACTTTTACATTTTAAGAAGTCTGATGTGCTTTGAGTTACGAAAGTCAAAAAGAACACGAACAAAGCCAATACACTATTAATAATCTGAGCTGTGCTGTCGTGTATGTGGTCAGTATTTATCCAGTTCTTTGCTGATTGCTGTTTTTTGGGTGTCCAGCCTGCATCAAGAACAAAGATTTGGTGTCTGTGATCAGAAAGTACAAAAACCTCAATCTAAAACTTACAGATTTACCAGTTGGTGAGTTCTAGACATCAGAAATGATGCATATTTACTCGTAAAGTTATTGAAACGGAGCAAACTTGTTGGTGTGGAGGAGGTGGGTGGAGGTGGGAGGGGTTGAGACGAGATAGGAGCTGTCCTTGTCTTTGCCCGTTTCACTCCAGGGGTTACTGGGGTCTTCTGTTATCTTCTATTATGCTCACACCCACTTCCTGTATTTACTGGATGGACGATCACTGATTGCTCCAAAGTGTTTCTCCTATTGAAACCATCAAAAAGACCTCTTGTATCACAAACATATAGAAAAACACAAAATTCACTTCTTTATTTAACAATGTTGCATTTTGAAGCTGGCGTTTGCTTTCAGGTAGTTTAGAACCACCATGGTACAAAACAAAAACATCTACTTGCTTGTTTTTCACCTCTTAGGAACAAAAACAGAAGATCACAAAATGTCCCGATGACGCCAGGGAGACCGCTCGGCTGCACCCTGTAGAGCACGTGATGTATGCAGGAGCACAAAGCGGCTCCAGCAGGTGGTTATCTCTCTGGTGGTGACCCATGACCTGGATGTTCAGCTGGGTTTGGTCATGGAGCCTGATAGTGAACCATCAGTCAGGAGAAAGGAGGAAGTGGAGCGATTAGGCCTCACTTATCAGCAAAAACAGAGGGCACCCCTAGGGATAATGCTGGGTAGATTTCAGGAACATGGTTACCGCCGTTTGGATTTCTGAGTGTTTGAGTGAACTTCTGTTTGTTTTCATCATTTTAACTGAAATGATATTGTGGACATATGCATTTAACACAGGCTCCCAGCTGTATGGTGACAAAATGTGTCTATCTGCAGAATGTGTCCACGATGAGTGTTTATGAGGACAGCTGCATGGAACATATGCTCCTCTGCTGCCTCTGACCACGACAGATGTGTTCAGATGTTTGCAGCTGTGGCCTCACCTGCTAGGTGAGTGTTAATGAGACGTGAGATGTCACCGAGTAAAGAAAGAAAAGGGTGGTGGGGGCTTTCAGAGGGCAACCACAACAAGCTGGGTGGCTTTGGCACACAAAGAGGGTGGCTGGTGTGCTGCCTGACACAGTGACCTGCTTTAATACATGCACTCAATACGTTTCCTATAGGAATAGGTAATCCCTGCAACATGGAAGATTAGAAGCTTAACCATAGGTGAAGAGTTTAGCTTTCTACACAAACCAATTCTTTCTTTCTTTCTTTCTTTCTTTCTTTCTTTCTTTCTTTCTTTCTTTCTTTCTTTCTTTCTTTCTTTCTTTCTTTCTTTCTTTCTTTCTTTCTTTCTTTCTTTCTTTCTTTCTTTCTTTCTTTCTTTCTTTCTTTCCACACGCCCTAAAGCTACAGATCTCTGGCATATGGGAGGCACAAGATGCAAAACTAAAAGACGAGCCAGAAAATAAACTAAAATAAGAAAAGAAAAAAGATAAAACACAATAAATAGATGGGATGCAGACATTCTGGATGTTATAAAAAAGAAAGAAAAGACGAGTCACCGAGAGATGAAAGGAGGGAAGAAGCAGCAAGTGCTTGATGTGGCTCAGATGGATTAGCACTGATTGTGCTGCACCCTGTGAACCCACACTCCTGTAATAATGTGCTGTTTAAAAATCAGCTGCCTTTAATGAGATCTAGTCACGTCAAACATATCCTGGTTCTGCAGATGTGGAGTTTGCCAAACTTTTGCATATGAGTACTTGAGCTGTTATGAGTGATGATCCTGCAAGATCAGATGCTTCTGTTGTTCTCAAAAAGTTTAGAAATACGCACAAACCTGAAAAAACTTTCATCTCACCATCACATGTTTTATTTTCTTCAAAATACGGATTTTACTGGTGTTTAATTGAAACGTTTGCTCATAAAACACAGTGGAAACTAAGCTAGAATGCACCTAGCATGACACATTTACTTTTTAATGCAAACTTTGTTAATTAAAACAATATTCGGTAACACATTACAATAAGGGCCCTTTTATTAATGTTACTTAGTGCATTATTAAGCATTAATAAAATATTAAATAAAGTATAACCCATTTTTTTAGTTAGAGGAGCAAACAGTAGGGTCAACATGAAAAATCTAATTCAACAACAAAGAAGCTCATCATTAAAAAAAAAAACATATGTAATTCAGTTTTTAACCACAAGATGTTAAACTTGAACAAAAATCTTTGGACCCTTAGCTGATCATAAAACACTTTTCTATAATGTGAAAACTCTTACTAATCTGAAAAGTAAATCAATCATATTTTTAGTGAAGCTAGTTGCTAAAAGCAGCCAGAAAGGTTTCCGTTGCTGTTTATTGGACGTCTTTTCAAAATGATCAAAAACAGCCCAATAAAAAACCTCAACATTGTTGCTAAAATGCAGCTGCAGGCAACAAATCTTGCAGCCTTATAATTTCTAAATAACACAAGAATGCACAAAGACTACCACTCCCTTTGTCCTTAAACACCGGCGAGTCCAACCTGGAGGAAAACTTCAAAGAGCAGCAGTCGTCTGATCTCTGCTTTGTCTCCATGTTGAGCTGCTGATGTGAAAGACATCCGTCAGTTCACGGATAATTTCCTGTATTTATCTTTTGACTTCAATATAACAGAACCTTTACTTCAGCAACAAGCACCTCGGCGGATAATTAACACAAACTATGTTTTGCACAGACATGATTGCACCTTGCTGTTATTTATCCCAGAGGCTTTATGATTGTTTGTCACGATTAAAATAAAAAAAAGCAATGCTGAGAACATCTGGACTCTGCTAATCATGCTGCTGTGGGCCACCGCTCCCAAAATCCTGTTGGACAACCCCAAAATCCTAGAAATATGCTTTAATGAGCAGTAATGCTGCTACAATGGCAGTTTAACCTTCTGTATTTTAATCCTGACTTGTGTGTTTATCAGCGCGCGCGTGTGTGTGTATGTGCACGCGTGCAGCGCTGCCTGATCTGAGAGAGTGCCCATATGCTGACTCCTTTGAACCCATTAATCAAGGATTGGAGGAGAGAAGGGCAAAAACACACAACATGCTGGATTAAACGGGATTAATCCAGAGCTGTTGTTAAAAGGTATTAATTTCATCTGTCTTCAAAAGGCTGGAAAAATCACAGTTTGTTCCAAAGCTGCTCGACTGTTTCTGACGTTTGTTTTCAGCACAGCTATTATGCAACAACATTCACACACAAGCTCCCTAAATAATAATAATTGTGCATATTTAAGAGAAATCTAATGATTCAAAAGACAAACAGGTGCTCGAGTTGTAAGAAGTGCTGGAAAAACTGCAACACACTGAGATAAGCCACAGGCACAGCTTGGAACAAAATTCCCCAGGAAGAAATCCCCCTGCAGTAAAAAGTCCACGGCATTATATTTCTCCTCGGATCAGGTTTAAACAATGTAGTCAGGAATTGCTGGATGGATCTCACATGGTGTCTATTTTTAGAAAGATTTCCCCCATCTCAACTTTTCCCAAAAACAAACCTAAACCTCAGTCGGAGTGGGATTTCCTATTAAAGGAAAGGTGAGAATTGTTTCCTACTCTTGTTTTCCTGCTCAGTCATTATGACAACACGTCAGCACTGATGATGCCTCCCTCTCAGCCTTGCACCAAACGTCAGTAATCTTAGCCGTGCTCTTGGAGACCAAGCTCAGTAATAACAGGAGTAATGGCCTTATTGTGTGCAGCTCTATTTTTAGAGCAGCCGCTCTTTTTTTAGCTCAACTGACAGAAATAGATCCTGCAAATCACAAGTCTCTCATTGTGTTTTCTTTTTTTCTTTTAGGTTTGTGATGTCATGAAAGGAGAGTAGCTGCATGCAGGTAAACATCAATTTGCAGCTTATAGTGGGTTCTTTGTTATTAGGGAACACACTGACTGGGCTATTTTTAACTCGGACAATTAAAGCCTTTTGTTTTTAACACAATAAGACAGAACTACGCATTTGTTGTGATCCAGTTCCATTCATGTTCCATCCTGAATCATTCAGTTCCATAAAAACAAGTAGTTGACAAAAAAATTATTTTGCTTAAGCAGTGGAAATTTATTCACCATTTCCCATTGTGCTTCCTGTTTTTGTCTATAGTGAGCACAAAATATCCCTTTTTTATTTTGCACAACATCCCCATAAGTTGGTTTTTGACCGACCATTTTGACTTCTGAAACAAGCAACATGGCAAAAGGTTGGATAAATGTACTTTCTTTTTCCTGAAATAGACACAAAACTACCTCCAGGACAACTCTGTTTTAAATAATGGGGCCACAGAAAGAGTTTTTCATTTTTTTTAACAAATAAAATCGGGTATTTGAGCCTCTATATAACATATGACACATTGTTGGGGCTCACAATGGCCCAGGAGCCCTGAAAAATGGACAAACACAACCCCATAATAAAGCCCTGTAATGCAAAGTCTATTTGACCCCGCCCACTCAGCCAAGACATGAATATTAACACAGAAAGTAATTTAGAACCAGTAGCTTAGGCTAGTGTTAGCAGTAGCTTGGGCTAGCATTGCTGTTTGCATTATTGCGACCAACATTTATATATTTCTGGTGCTAAAGTGGGTAAAGCCATGCTTATGACGTGTTAAACCAGCGTTTCTCAGAACGGATTGTTTCTCCGTGGCCATTACAACATTACTAATTTACATAGGAAAACAGGTTGGAGATGGCACACACCTGTTGGTATGCTTCATCAGACACACCAAGCTGCTTTATATTCAACAACAACAAAGATGGTGGTTTTAAACTCATGCAAACATGCAGAAAGAGTAAACTCCACACAGAAAGGCCTGCATGGATTCAAAGCTTGACCAAATCTCCATGTCAAGGCAGCCATCATTGGAGAGTCTTTGGTTCAAGGGAACGAGTCCTTGCTTTCTCCCACCTGCACTTTCACCATCAACCCAGTAACTGCAACCAACCAGTTCAAAGCTGAACCCATAAATTTGATTGTACGTGAAAGAAAGTAAACAAAATGGCCCAAGGCCTTCTGCAAAATAGTTACTCACACGTAAATCAGTAAGAAGAGGAGTCATATCAGCCTGTGTCTCATTTTGTGTCACGACTGCTATTAAAAATAGAAAAGCAGTGTCTGACTCTCACTCTCTCTCCCTCCTCTCCACACAAATGCCACGCTGAACCTTTGTGTTTTTCAGTAATTGCTATTCCTCTCTCAGTTGTCTGTGGTTATCCAGCATGCTGAATCTCAGATCTATAAAAGGAAACAGCTGAGCAATCCAAATCTGCTAATGCTACTGTTTTGAGAGCAAGGTGTTTTCAGAAGTGCTGAAGCAGCAGCGCGACTTTCCCGTTTTAGTGCCAAACCTTTCAGGATGACACATGTTTGGGTATTTTTCTTGTATTTTTTTGGAAGGGATAATCTTACAGCACATATGTGACATGCAACAAGCAATAGTTGCAAAAAAAACTGCTTTAGCAGGTGTAGCATGTGATAAGACAGCAATTCAGACAGGTTTGTTCTATTGTGTAATAAAGTTTTGGTGCAAAAATTAGTTGTTTGTTTTGTTTATGGTGAATTAATCAACACATCTTGTTTGCAGAAGCTAGGGGAAGCTAATGTTGCTTAATTGCTCGAAAGATTACATTTTGCAAAATAATTGCATCACCCTCATGAAAAGCTTCAAGTTGTTTTTATTTAACAAAAAACTTCAAGACATAAAAATTTGTTGAAAATTGCAGCATAAAGTTGCACTTGCAAGAAAAAAGCTCAAAATAAAGTATTTCAATGTGCATCTTTAGCTTTGCTCCAAATTTCTAATTTCTTGGTGTTTTCATTGTTTTGTGCACCAAAACTAAAAAAGTTAAACAATAAACACAAGCAGCGGTTTACTCCTCTGTCTAAACAAACGCCAACGACAGCTGATCTTGTATTGCTGCAACACAAATACAGTTTATTAAAGAGGGAAACAACTGCACATCAAGGCTCATATCCTGTTACCTCGAAAGCTCAGTGCAGCTGCTGCAGCTCGTCTTTGAACTACCTCAAAAGACAGTTCAGCATCTAAAAGCACATCTTCTCTCTAATTACACCGTCTGTGTATTATAGGGCAGCAAAAAAGAATTCTCAGTATTCCACTCTGCTGGCTCGGAGTTGAAACACTGGCTCTACTCTCTGCTCTTGATTACCCAGCTACTTAAACTGCTGGTATAAACCCTCTTTTAAGCTTAATTGTCCAGGAAATTTTTTATTGTGCATTGCAAAGTCTGGTGGAGAAGCAGAGGAACATGCATTTTACCACAAACTTACTGGAAAAGTTTATCTGTACTTAAATGGATCTTTTGTCCTAAGTGGCATGTTATTGACTCATTTTCTGCAGTAGAGTTAGGATTTGTCTGTATGGAAATAAAGATTTTCTTAAGCAATCTTTTCATCTGTCATTTCTAAAAATATTAGCATTGTTATTAGAAATGTCTTTTTTCCACACAAAAACTACCCAAAACACTACATGCCAGAGGGGTGCCACAAAAATACACCCCAAACAGGAAGAAACTTTACGGACCATGCACTAATTGCATGCTTGGTATAAACTGTAAACATGGTGGTTTATGGTGTTGTCGGTGTTAAAAAGGGTTGAAAAGTAGTTCTAGAATGCAAATTCAACAAGGGCATAATGAAACTCCAAGGAACACTTGGCAGTTTTGGCTTGTTTTTAGCACCCCCTAGTGTTTGTTAGCAAAAGCGAAAGTGAAACTTATCTCCTCGCTGTGCATTCGTCTTTTTAACACCTTAAAGGAAAAGTTCGCTTTTTTAGACATTAAGTTTTATGTGTTCCTTCACCCACCCAGTGCTCTGTAAACTTTGACCCATTTCACACACACCCCCCTGCCCAGAGATTTTCAGGGGAGAAGTGATTCAGAAAGGTGGTTCTAGCTAGTTTTGGGGGCGCTTTATCTGCGCCGTTTAGCCTCACAAAAGGATTAGCCTCTGAAAGCATGGCTAATTTACATCTCACAAACAAAGAGAAAAAATTTACAACGTCACATTACAACGGGACTAGTTTTTGTCATTCGTATCCCTGCGCCGGTCACCGCAGCAGCTAGAACGGCGTCACGTGACTCGCGTCTGGCTGCTAATCCTGGCTGTATGAGTGAAACAACAACTTCTAAATTCACTTAAAAGTAGTTTTTCTTAAATATATCGAGCCATGGTGCGTACCTGCAGGTTCCCGGGTTGTAACAATAAGGATGTTACAGGATCACCTTTTCGGTTTGACACTTTTCCTGCTAAGGACGTTTCTCTAAGGCATCAGTGGCTTTTAGCAATCGGCTACTCCAAGGATACTCGGCTGGAACGAGTCAAAACCTTTCGTTTGTGCAGTGCACACTTCAAAGAGGATGATTACATCAGGAAAAAGTTCGGGAAAAGTGAAAGACTGTTTTTGAAGAGTTCGGCCGTACCAGAAATCTGGGTAAGTTTTGTTTTTAAAAAATGATTTATTCCGCTATGTCTGCCGTATTCATGCAATCATCTTCGCATTTTAGCGCATTATTTATGCAATCATCTTTACACCGATGGTTGATCATAGACTGCAGTAGCTTTGTCAACAATCTGTGTTGATGTGTGTGTTTTGTGTAGCAAATGCAATTCTTCATCCGTGTACTCTGGCTCATAAAGATATCCTAGTAGTAAAATAAGTTTCTTCTTCATCTGATATAGTGTTAAAATGAAATTCGTCATCAGATGAGACGGAGTCTGACATGTTTTCGGCATTCGGCAGTGAAACAGCTGACATACGAAGCGCTGTTTAATATCCGCGGGGACCGGCGCAGGGATACGAATGACAAAAAATAGTCCCGTTGTAATGTGACGTTGTAAATTTTTTCTCTTTGTTTGTGAGATGCAAATTAGCCATGCTTTCAGAGGCTAATCCTTTTGTGAGGCTAAACGGCGCAGATAAAGCGCCCCCGAAACTAGCCAGAACTACGTTTATGAATCACTTCTCCCCTGAAAATCTCTGGGCAGGGGTGTGTGTGAAATGGGTCAAAGTTTACAGAGCACTGGGTGGGTGAAGGAACACATAAAACTTAATGTCTAAAAAAGCGAACTTTTCCTTTAATCTAACTGCTGAAATGTCTCCTCAGCCTTCATTAGTGTCTACAGGAGCGGTTCATCACTAAATCAAACAGCTGTGTTCACGATCTAAAACATGCAGGGAACATGCTGGAACCAGACTGCAGAGCCAGGTATGTCAGCTCCATTTTACTAAGTCCAACAGGGACCAGACCGGCACTCTGAAGTTGCAAGTGCGGTATTCTGGCCACAGAGGGCAATAGGGGTCTGAGTGACATTTCATTAACCCTGCAAAGGGTCATTTTAGCACATCCTAGCTCAAGAAAATTATTTAAATTATGAAAAAGTTGCATAGTATGGCTTTAAGGCTAATATTTTTTTAAATATTTACATCAATAATGGAGATAGTATTCTATTAGGAATTTTTTTAAGTTTTTATTTTACTTCCATCACATGACCCTTACAACTACAGGATCATGTTTTTGGTACAGGATTTAGTAGTTGGGGTGTTGTACCAGTCTATCGTGGTGAAGAGAGAGACGGAGGGCAAAGCTCTCCATTTACCGGTCGATCTATATTCCAACCCTCATCTATGGTCATGAGCTCTGGGTAGTGACCGAAAGAATGAGATTGCAGATACTAGTGGGCTAGGCTCTCCCTTAGAGATAGGGTGAGAAACTCGGTCATCGGGAGGGCTTCGAAGTAGACCCGCTGCTCTTCCACATCGAGAGGAGCCAGTTGAGGTGGCTCAGGCACCTGGTTAGGATGCCTCCCTGTTGAGGTTTTCCAGACATGTCCAACCGAGAGGAGACCCAAAGGAAGACCCAGGACACGCTGGAGGGACTATGTTTCTCCAGGGAATGCCTTATTAGGATTCCCCTGGATGAGCTGGCCCAAGTGGTTGGGGAGATGGAAGTCTGGGCCTCTCTGCTTAGGCTACTACCCCCACGACCCGACCCCGGATAAGCGGAAGAGAATGGATGGATGGACTTGTGCATGCAAAGCTGTTCTATATAAAGATGACAACACTTTTGCAGTGTTTTCTAACAGATCCTGATCATGATCAAGACTTTTTGTCCTTCTGGTCTAATTGAAACTCACAGATGATGAATAGGTGGAAGGATACTCTACATAGTCACTGTATGAAGCAACCTGGTGCAATGTTTGAGCAAATAGTGACAAAGCAAAAATGTATCTCCTGCAAAAAGTGTCACAGCATAAAAATACACACATGACCCTGTTTATTTATTTACCTTTGGCTATTCTCTCCCCATAATCAAAAATAGAGGATGTAGGTTAAAATGTCTGGGCCAGCACATAAGTGTTCAGCTAACCTGCTTCCATGTTCAAGTTGCACTACATTTGACACAGTTTTGACCTACATCTGAGGATTCCAGTGTGTGTGTGCACGCTGCAGCTTCGACTGGAGCAGGAGATGAGGCGGTCTGATAGTGCTCAGGAAACAGCCGGGTCTAACATTTGCTTGCTTCCGGAGAAGGCAAGACGAAAGCTAGAAATGAGTGAGTCAGCTCCTAGTGGCGCTTGTATGCACATGTGGATCGAAACTACTGGGAGAGCAGATTTTAAATCGATGCTGCTAAACACAGGTGAAGCTATTACTCATGTCGCATCTGATGAAAGTCTTATGAAAATGGTTGTGGTAAGATAGAGAAAAAAAAAATATGTGCAGCATTTGTGAAAGCACAACAAAGTTTTATATGCCCATGCAGAAACACTTTCTGAATATGTGGGAAAGTTAAATTAGTGATTCAGATCTGCAAAGTATGCGTGGGTTTATAGTGTTTTTTTAGCAGGAGTGCGTGCATGAGACCGTGCGTGTGTGTGTGTGTGTGTATGTATCTGGGAAGGGGAAAGAGTATATTTCAGAGGAAAGTGGATTAGCAGCAGGATGCAACAGAGACACTCAACATCCCTCTCATACGCCCGGCTGGAGCTGAACAATGCACATGTATGTGAGGAAGAAAGGAGAGAACAAGCCGTGGAGTCAGAGACAGAAAAGACCCAGACACAGAGGAAAAGAGAGAGAAAATGAGAGAGGGATTTAGATGAAGAGAATGATTAAATAGTCTTCATTAGGGCTGCGTTATCTTTTAGCATGCACACTCGTTTAACATGAGAAATAAGCATCAGACACTGGTTAAACTTGTAGTTTGTCAGGAAAGTGTTGTAAGTGATAAAACAGGAACTGAGTGCACAAAACGTGCTTTGCAGGCAGGAAGAATATTCTCCACACAATGAAACTATAAGTTTTCCACGGCTTTGAAGATTGTTGGGTTGCAGGAAAAGACATCTGACTGATGTCTGTGACTGCTTCAAACAAGCTTCCTGCTGCAAGATGCTTCATAGGACGAGACTTTGCTTTGCTGCATGTGCATCATTAGGTTTGTTAGCATGTAAAAGCACAAGAAAAGCACGAAATTAATGCTCCTGTGAGTTTGTTGCTGTGGTAGATGCCTTGTAGGGTTGGAATAGTAGTCTGGATTTGAACTGACCATAAGAGTTGGAAATTAGACAGAAGGATATGTCTGCTGCATCCTACTCCATCAATGGATATTACTGAAACAAAACTTTGAATACAGGAGCAAATTTTTTTTTATAATTAATGAAGCAGTTCAATGCCGGTTCATTGCTTTATTTGCACACCACGAACTTGCAACCTACCGCTCATGGCATTCAGCAGGTACCACAGGCTAGTCACCTACATGTGCCGCGCCACACTGATGCAGTAAACCATGCAAAAGGACCAACCATGGATTGAGTGCATGTACATGTGAAACTCAAAAAATTACAATATTTAAAAAAAATCATTTATTTTAGTAATTCAACTTAAGAAGTGAAACTAATCTATGAAATTCCATGCAAAGCCAGATATTTCAAGCCTTTATTTGTTATAATTGTGATGATTATGGCTTACAGCTGTAGATGAACATATTTTTCAGAAGCCTGACGTTTCTATTAAAATATCATTTTTTTCTGTTGATCTTATGTAATTTTTTACATTTTCAGAGGCACAGATTTTTCAGGTTTTCTTGAATAAACATCAAAATTACAAAAAATAAAGGTGAAACATTTCATTATGTGTCTATACAATCAATAATTTATGAAGTAAACAAGTTTCACTTTATAATATGTCGTCATTTATTGAAACTTTTTGCAATTTTAAAAATTTTCATTGGATGTGCATATATTTTAAGAGTGTAACAATGCATCAATCTATGCCGATGCATCGATTATGCGGTCATTGATCCAAAACGCAAAAAAAAGAAAAAAATCAATGCAATAATGATTTATCAAATGCACTTCTATTCTGAAAATTTCTTTGACGTTCCGCTGACATGACGTTTTCCACCTGTTCCTGCACATCACTAAACATGTTAAATGAATATGCGAGCAGTGTCATGGCGAGCAGTGAGAAAACAGTCAGTGAAGAAATCATCTCTCCCCATGAAAATGATTGTTTTCAGTCTCTTGTACTATTGTTTTGTAAAATCAATCCTATGGTGGTGACTGAATTTGTGATATTGGCAACTATTTAATGGTAATCCACTGTATCGATTTAATATAATTTCACGATCAAGGACAGGTGATTAGTGAATAACAAACAGCTGGGGTGATTGGCAGATGGAGCACAGCTGTGTGACGAGCAGAGAGATGACAGCTGCGGCATCAGGAAATAACCGAATCAGACAAAAACTGGACAAAAAGCACTTCTAAGCAGAAGCAACTGCTGTGCTCAAGCAGAAATCCATTCAGGATGGAGCTGCTTCCTGTCTGCACCAAAGTCCCATCAGCACTAACAGAAATCAAAACAGTTTACATGAAAGAGAGGACTAAAAATAATCCAGTCTCTTCAGCTGACATATATATTGACCAAAACGAGGCCAAAAACAACGCGTGCAGGCTTCCTACGGTCATAGTGCTGATTCACTGTGGTTACACACTAAACTGATGGGTGTTCTGCACCGTATGTACAAATCAGGAGTTATGCTGAAATTCCTGCCACATTTAGCTGCAGGGGAAAATGTGAAGAATGTTTTTAAGACACTCAGATACACACTGTCTCAGAGCTAAGGAACATGTTCCCAGCAACATTATTATTAGCAGCTTTTTTTCCCTTTGTTCTTTTTGCAGCAACAGGTTAAGATTAGTGCTTCTGGTCAGATCAGGCCAGAAAGAACCAGCTGCCCTTGGAACAATCCTCACCTGAATACCAGATTAGCTGTCTGCACAGCGGACGATGGCCATAGGCGTGCAAATGTAGGCCAGCCAGGGAAGGAATGCATCTTTTCTGTGAATGGCAGCAGGGTAAACATCCCCTAAGATATTTCTGTTGCACCATATGTGCTTTTCCTGGTCGGATTAGTCCAAAAAGTTTATTTATAGAGCCTAAGTAGCTTTTTTAAGTGACTAATAATGCTATTTTTAACAAAGCACATCCACCAGTTTTCCTCCCTATCAGTGTTTCCAAACCAAGCTGTCTAAATGTGTCAAAGTGTAATCAACTGTGCTGGATTTGGAATTATCTAACGTGATTTAGTTATGTCAAGGCCATGATAACGTGGCCAGCTTTGGTCAGAAAATGTCAAACAGATCATTGTTGGCCTGCTAAATGTGGTGAACGGTCTATCTGTGCAGATAATTCAGCTATTTCTGGGTGATAATAGCAATAACAGCATGTTCTGTAATGTTGAGCTGTGTGTGGCTGCAGGAGCATGCCAGATAGACTGGGAATGCTTCACTCGTCACTTGTTTTATAAGATTGCATGACTGCATGTCTGCATCTCTTCCTATGGAAGGGTCTAGTTTTCTGCTGCAGAAATGTTCGGTTATGATTTCTCGCAGACACCCCTATGAGTGTTTGTCTGCTTTTGAGTCAGAGTCCAGGGGAGTTTGTAGGGTGGAGATCAGTTTGATTCAGACTGAGAGGTTTTTGAAGCCCTTTATGAAAGTAGTCACCACCTCTTTTAACAGTGAAATTTTCTCTAAGTCTGGAGACAGTTGGGTTTCATCTGCTCACCATGCTTTTTCTGCATATGAATGAAAATTCATCGGTGGGTGTGTGTGAGCCATCTGTCAGAGGGCGTGTGCATATCTGTGTCCCTGTATGCCTTGTGAACAGTCTGCTTGCGGGTGTGTGTGAAGAATGAATTGCCAGTTACAGCAGTAACTCCCCATGCACCAGACACCTGCAAGTCTCCCAGTTTTAAAAAAAGGCAGTGCACATCATCCGTGCCCAAAAAACGGTGCTTTTGCAGTCACAGCGCAGACATGTGGCGCTCAGGTTCATGCAAAGATCCCGTTTTCCTTATGGAATTCCTGCAGGTCGCTCACACAAATGAGGACAGAGTGAAGCATGCAGCTCTAAGCTGTAGTGATAAAGTGCCCTCAGCTGACTGCACAGCTAAAGGGTTATTTTAGGAGCTTGTGTCCTCAGGACGATGGCCCGCTCTAACCTTTTTTAATAGACTAAAGCGAGACCTTACACAACCAGTCCTTGTTTGCAAGTTGAGTCTGCACAATCTGGAATTCTCCAGCGAGTTATGTCATAGCAGAAGTATCACAAGTGATGCATTACATGGATTGTTTGGGTGTAATTTCTTGCACGAGGTGTGCATCTGCAGCTGAGGCCATGTCCATCTTTGATTGCATATTTTAGTAAGCTGCTATTTTAGTTGAAAGCAGACACTGCGTGTGCCTCGTCGGATAAAAAAGGCTCTTTTTGTTCCCCGCTCTGCTCTGTTGAATTCGACTTCTGTCTCGAATAACAAGATGTGGTAAAAGGATTAGTGAGCTTTTCCACCTGGCTTGGCATAAAGTCAGCAGCTCTATGCCTCTATTTCATCTACTTAGAGAAGCAGACGGTGCAGTTATCACAACTTTCTTTGCCTGTTTCATCAAAATAAGAGTCAATAACAGTACATGTTAGCTGGTATTTGATGTTTTCTCAAGTACATTTCAGCAGAACAGATGCTTGCTGAGAAGTCTTTCGGCTGAGAGATCTTTCTGAACATGAGCCCACCTTGCTGCTCAGTAAGGAGCTGTGTTGTCTAGCGCTGGTCGTGTGTGGGTGCTGGATGTCTGACACCAGAGTTAAAGCTGCAGTTAAAAACTCCTAAACTAGTAAACAAAAACGAATTTCATTCCTTTAAAGGGATCCTCTCAGACTGCGAGCGTGATGGTCCTGCATGCAGACAAACACGAAGACCACAACTACCACTTAAAACCCCACCCTCACAGACACCTGCACACAAAAAACACACAAAATCACCCGTGTGGTTGAGTTTTTTGAGGCCGAGTAAACAGTAGGGAGGAAAAAAGTTTTTTTGATCAAGAGAAAATCATATAAGATTATTATCTTTGTTTCACAGACAAACATGCAGTTTGTGATCGGAGTCTCTTGAAGTGATGTCACGGTTGTGAAGGATGATGAGCCTGAATCTGACATCACATTGTTCATATTAAGAAGACTATTTCATTAAAACTTTTAGATTTTATTCTTTTTAAGACAAAAAGACTCAGTACAATCGAAGAGAGATGCATTCATCTTATGTGTCATCCTTTTTCTTATAAGTGAACTCGGCTGACATCAGTAGCTACAGATGCAAAAGATAATCATGAAGGCTAAATGAGTTAGATCATGATGCGGAGGGTTGAGTGCATGAATAGATTCACAGCTCATGCTGCAGCAACAGCAAAAGCTTTGAGAAGTACAGAAGTAGTACTTTTTCAGTGTGTTGTTTCGATTTCTATGATGGCAGTTTGCAGGATCAAGAGGGTCATCATGATTCATCAGACACACACAAGTGTGCTGCATTCTTGCATAAGGCTTTAGGGCAAGCATCATGGTGACCAGGACATCCAAGCAGAGTGGCAACAATCCACACAACAATTTGAATCCTTGTTCAGGAAACTCCTCAGATTTTAATGCCATTGAGAACTTGTGATCAATCCTAAAAAAGTAAGTGATCAGAATAAAACCTGCTAAATTTTGTCAACCTCTAAACGCTGATTTTGCAAAAACAGGCTTATATTGCTTGGCTGAGGCGCCGCGTGCCGATAGGCACGGCAGGCATTGCTTGGGGCCTCCAGGCCACTAGGGGTCTCCAGAGGGCCAACAAACTTTAAACCAAGTCAGAACCGCAACAGTAGTGAGAATTGTGAAAAGCTGTCATTTGACAGTACTGTTTGCAGTCTCAGGCCCAATCTCAGTACTCTCACTGCGCCCTACGGCCTTCTGTGAAGTGCACTTAAAGGAGTTGCGCCGTAAGGCTTTGAGTGCGTAGTACACAAGGGTGCCGAACTGGGACAGGAAGCATTGCATCATCGACGCATGCTGGTTGCTGTTTGTGCTACTTTTTAAAAATCTTTGTTAACTTTCAAACAAACAATTATTTAACTAAATTTACATTAATTGCTGTCCACATTAAATCTTAGTCTAAAACATTCAAGAATAAATATCAAGAAAGACTCCCCGAAGGTCATCTCATGATTACTTTGCATGAGTGAGCCCCTGCAGCATGTCAGGGAATGCTATTGGCTATGGTGAGTGTAACTCTGTTAATCAGTGAGTTTCACAAAAGCTAGATGCCACTATTCTGAGAAAACCCAATGCATCAGATTGGACTGGCTGTGGGTGAACTGCCAGAAAGCTAACAAGAATTACTCCCAGTGTCAAGGCAATGGCCTTTCTGTCCTCTGGTGCTCACGTCATCTCCTCTGTAGGCTGACAGATAACCCCCTCACACAAAAGGGTTTCCTGTCAGTCTGATAATCATCACGCCATTCTCACTTCCTCTACCCTGCAAGCCATGGTGACTGCAGGGCAAAAAAGCAGATCCAGGGCCAGCTTTCACTTTTTCTTCATTAGGTGATGCAGTTGGGCACTGACTCTCAGTCTGAGTTGGTGGGGACACGTAGGTCAGAGATCATCATACCGCATTAGAGGGGTCAAGCCACTGGTGATCTTTGTGTTGTTGGGCCGTCTGCCATGGTTTAAACACTAATGTGTCATTGCAACCTAGATAACAACTGACAAGCAGAACATGGTTTAAAACTTGTTAGTACAGCTGAAGTTTCAGTATTGGACATTTTATTGAATAATGTGCAATAACATACATTATTTGAAGTTTTTTCTTTTTTAACATTTAGGCAAGATGAAGGGAAACGGAGACATGACAACAGGAAAAGAAAGGGGGAAAAAGACCACAGTGCAGAATACAGTTGGGCACCCCATCATTCAGCAGTTGAGGGCTTCTCTGAGCAGCTGAAAATTAAAGTAAGTGGACGGGGTGCACAGTGGCGCCATGGTTAGCACAGTGAGTGGTCCAGTTGTAGTCCCAGCTGTGCAGGTTTGGAGTATGAAAGTTCTCCCCATGCATGATTGGGTTTTTCTGCAGGTTCTAGTTCCTCCTGATTAATTAAGTGGGCAAAATTGATTTTACATTAGATGTGAATGTGAGTGTTGATTGCTTGCCTAGCTAACACATTAAGCCGAATGGGAGCATTTATCCAAGTTTACATGTCAGTTATAAAATCGAACTATTGAATAAAGTGCGTTTGACTCCATGATGGTAGGTTACGATACGTGGTCTTTCGTGTTCGCCTATAGCGTCATACAAAAAGTATAAATGCTGACAGAGTGAAGCAGATGGAGTAAAAGCAGGATTCTCACTAATACATTCATTGTTTGAAAACATTTATTTCCATTAAATAATTACAAATGATTTATTTTTGAAGTAATGAGTTTCACTACATCAGGAAGAAGGAGGGCTTGGGCCGATCATAGCTTGGATAAGCTGGGATGTGGCTTAGATGCAGAGCAATTTGTTTTATATCTGGGTGCCTTAGCTCGATTAGTAGTTGGCCAGTTCGGTTCAACGTCAGTCTGAACACGTCTACTATCTCTTACCGTATATAAATCCACTTACTGTGTGTTGGAGCTGTATGGTACTGGGATGTCCTGAGGATATAAATGCACCATCTGCAGATGGGACTGGCTTGATGAGACTCAGCTGGGTATTTTGGTCCGGGATGAAGACAAGAATTCAGACTGGAGAATGTTTTGGGTGTGTTTACCATATAATTGGCCACCACAGTGAATTTTTTGAGGCGTTTGGAACCAGTCCCTTGTTTTTGTGAATCCTACATTTGAATAAAATCTTGACTGGATTTGCCACGACACTAGCCACCAACCATGCGGGGCGTGGAGTACAAGAACCAAAACAAATTGTGAAGTTGAACTATCGGACCAACAAGTGAGCTCTCGATATTATAGCTTTTCTTGCCTGCAAAACCATTGTAAGCAGCTATAGTTTTACAGTTTTATTTTGTTCCTCATGCTTTCTTTGGAAAGTTCTGCCAGGTCTTAACAACAGTTATTTGTTTTATATGTTAAAGCTGCAATAGCAAATCTGCAAAAAAAAAATGTGTGTAAAGCATTTTTTCATGCCTCTTAATGTTCTAACATAGTATAGCTATAAATATGTTGTGGAGATAAAACAATAAATCTAAAAAATTAATAAAGCAGTTCTCTAGCATTTGTCTAAAAACTGCCAACAACATGTTTTGGACTGAAAGAAACGATTGGACCATCCGGTTGTCCATCTCACTGAACAGCCGCACTTCTGCACTTCCCTGGGTCCTCCACTCATTACACACTCATGTATTTAGCAACAGTGACGTTTGCAGCTCAATAAAATCAGAGAGGGAGAAACAGCCGGCTGCTACCACTTCAACTTTAGGACAAACTACCAGAGTCCCAAAATGAAAAACATCATTTGAAGTCACGGACAAGAGACGTTTGGACCTAGAAAACAGCGACTGGTGTTTAGCGCAATGCTGTTTCCAGTTCCGGTGGTCATGGCCTAGGGATGACAGTCGACAAGATGGGTGAGAGTTCTGTGTTTGTATTTAAAAGCTATTTTGTTTTGTAGATTTGCTATTGCAGCTTTAATGTGTTGACGCTGTGATGGAGTGGTCAAGGTCCTACCCCAGCTCTCTATTTCTAACTGATGAGATTGGCCTCTATGACCCGAGAGAAGGAATAAGAGAAACTGGATGCTTAGTTTGAAAAAGAAAATATATAAATTCATGTAATTAGTGTATGCCAAACAGAAGTCTGGAAGACCTGGGAAGGTTTAATGGAAAATGTTTGTTGGATCTATAGGAAGAGATGCCATAACCTAGATTTGACTGAAAGAATCTAAGATTATTAAGTGATCATGAACAGTTCCTCTGTGCAGCAACACTCGTGTCAATATAAACATTGTGGAAGAGTCAGCAGCAGTCACACAGCAAAGAAAAAACACTATTTAGCAAAGTAAAACTCAATTCTTGTGTTACTGAGCCAAGAATTTTCTGCTTCACAGCTTTCAAATTACAAAAAATATTCAAATAGATTTTTTTCTCACATTTCAAGGCAGTGGGAGAGTGTAGTTTTAGTCCTCCTAATAGATGAAAAGTAAGTGGATTTATCACACGACACGCAGCACAGAGTGTAAACAGTCTTTGTACGTTACACTGTACATGTGGGCGTGGAATGTGTGAGAGAAACAGAAACCAGGTCACGGCTCTGGGGGGATTCCTCCGCTGAAGGAAACTCCACTGCGATCGACATTGTCTTCATCATGGGTCCTGCAGCTGGGCTTGTTTTTATTTCTCTGAAAGCCTTTTACATCCTACTTGTCTTTTTATAACTGGAAACTTCCACATCCAAACGGCAAATATTCATTCAACAAGTGAAAACTTGTCAGTTTTTGAATCTTTCTCTGCACTTTATACTAAATAGTTTAGCATTTTGCAGCAACACAGCTCGTGACGCTGTTAACGGGTGTGGGAGCTCACACCAAAAGGCTCGCCACATGCTCCCATGCACAATGACAAGCCCACATGCAAACACACCTACCCATCACCCACACACACACAAGGGTTGAAAGTGTCCCAAAGAGAAAGAGCCGTGAGTCATGCACCTCAGCACTGGAAGGTTCTCTCCCTCTCTCACAACTCTGAGCCTTGTGGTGTTTTAAGATGCTGCTCTTCAGCCTGACTCAACCTCTTTCTCTGTCTGAGAAGGTCACAGAGAGCTCATGACTGCACCAATCAGGGCCACTTATGAGCAGGAGCTGCAGTTGCTGCCCTGAAAAAAGGAGCAAGAATGAGATTAGTGATTACTGTAAGATGCATGATTGAAAGAAATATTGAGGTGATTATTCACCAAATTACTGTAGATGCAATTAGCTTAAAAAGTTTAAATTCATTAAAATCACATTTGACTGATTTTTACTCAGACTGAAACCCTTAAAGATGTGGAACACTGAAAAACCATTTTTCAATTATTATTTCTGATTATAATCGGTCACTCTGTATTTTTCATGCAGGCTGAACATGAAAATAGTCTCCTCCACCTATCTCCTGCATTAGCTTCTGATCGAAAACAGATGGTGAAACGCTAGGATTTGAAAATCCTGACAGATCTACGTCACACTGTCACTTAACATTCATGGACTCACCCATCTTGACTCACGACGGGGAAGGCTGTTGTTGGTTTAGCGTCCAGGAAACAGCAGGGAACGTCTCGACTAGTAGAAGCTAACCGTTAGCATTAGCAACTCCACCACACAGTAGAACTCCTCCAGGCTTGTGTTATTTGTGGAGATAAAACATCAACGTTGCAGAGCAAACAGTCAGTGGTAGAGTCATGTTGCTGTTAGCCAATCAGAGGCGAGATGTCCAAATATCAGGAAATATGACTCCAAATCCTGCCGTCTGAAGCTCAGCTGTGATGTGGCTCACTTCTAGTTCCTGAAAATGGTGCATCTGTGTTTTTATTCCCCGACTTACAAGGCATTTATTCCTACTAGAGACCACTGGAAATTTATTGATTAAATGAGTGTTCAACACCTTTAAACTTGATCTTTTGTTTTTATTTGCATGCTAGCTCTGCAACATCTGGAATTGTGCTGCTGCATTTGTTATATCTGGAGGATCAATGTTATGTTGTCAACTGAATACATTTAGTTGTGACTCTTCATCATGAATTTCCAAACTGTAACATTTTAGGTAAGTTGTTGGTGAGTTTTTATAAGCTTGTGCATTATCGTGCATCGTCCTTTTGCTGCAATATTTACAAAAAAATGAAACTTTTAGACAGAAAATTCTGCAAAATCAGTTGCAAATAATGCATGGGTGCAAAAAAATGTATTATTTAGACAGGTATAATGGGTACTATTCTCTATATTTTACAGTTTGTTAACAATGTGGAGACACATGAAGCGTGTACTCGCTGAAACAATGACGAACGTCTCTCGCGGTGAGCGTCTTTCAACTGAGCAGCAGCGAGCAGTTGCTGTGGTGACTAAGATGGCCATTGTGCATCATGGAGCTCATGTTCAGCAGAAGTTCTGTTGCACAAAGCGTCTGCTGCCTCCTCAAAGCACTGAAGGCCAAACTGCTCATCACCACAGCTTTACACTTCGCTGTATTTTGTTCTGTCCTTTTCTTCGTTTTTTTTTTCTCCTCTCACCCTGAGTCACTGCTCCTGTGGGGATAACGAGGGGGGTAATTATGAGTCATTCCTGGGGCTATGATCAACTAAGTGTGTGTGCGGATGCCTATTGGTGTGTGTTTGATGGGTGATAGTGTGATTCAGTCGAGTGGGCTGTGAAACTTGAGGAGTGGGTAGTGAAAGAGCGGAGCAGCAGCAGTGTGATACGGAGAGTAAAAGGCACTGATCTTCTTTTATGTGCCCTTTCTTCTCCTTCCCTTGGGGAGATACAACAGCTGCACCCAAAAGAGAGCCCCGCCCCTTTAACTGCTCACCATGCATGATCTATTAGAGCATAATGCCTCGGATGAAAACTAAATAGTCGTCAAAGCAAAGTGCATTTTAGAGATTTTCATATCTGCAATCTTTTCCTTCCTGCAAGTCTAACATGAAAGCATTGCTACATGATTAACCATTACCCCTGCACATGTTAAGTAAGACACAGAAGCATCTTACGAGGTGGGACAGCTGTCCACACCATCTCACTCAGCCCAGGGGACCACGCAGTAACAATACAGAGACCTACCCCTGACCCAACGACCTCTCACACTGCTACTTATTGACCTTCCACCTCACACTGACAGTGCAGCGTGTGCCTCTGAAACAAGAGGAAGAATACACTTAAGACCTTTAGTCTGCTAATAATAAAAAGGAACTGACTGGTTCTAATCCTGCAATGAAAGCTGAGATTATTGATTTTGTTGACCAGTAGGATTTTAGTACTTGGCGTACTTTTTTCAGTTTAAAAAGTAGACACAGTGATGCACACACAGTGAAATCAGGAAAGTGTGGAAAAAGCAACACTTCCTAAGCAGCACTCAAGGGAATGTGCTTGGGACACTGGTTTCATGTTGATAGTATTGCATATTTCCTGCTACATTCACGATTTCTACCAGACTTTTCACTTGTGGCCTGCATAAAAAACAGGCCGAAAAGGCTGAAGTGATTGCAGAATTCCTTTACAACTGAAGTTGCATGTATGAAACTGAACCAACTCTCCACTCACACACAGCTGACCTTACATTCTTGCTGATTGATGGAGGGATTTTGCAGCGTATGTGAGGTGTGCTGAAAGGAGTGTGTGAAGTTTACCCCCTGAGGTGTACCAAGCAGTACCCGTCCTTGCATCTCAGACGATGTAGAAGCCTTGAAGATTATATTTCAGGGTGATGTGACATCAAAATGGAAATGCATGGATATCAACCACATTTTAATCATGACCCTTTCATGAAAGGTCATTTTAATGTATTCAAAAGATTATTTAATAATTATTCATCCTACGACGAGGTCAAAAAGATCGAAGGAGAATTGCTCTGTGTACATATTTTTTGTATATTTTTACTGTTACCACTCTGCACAAAAACACATTCTTAAACCTAAATAATGCTAAACAGTGTAAAGTTGAACAAAACAGTGTTTTTTTTTGTTAATTACTATAGATTTTTGCAGAAAGTAGTTGTTTTGAAGATGGCAGCAATCTACCTTTGATTTTGCCCCATTCTGACAAAACTCACCTGATGACTGAGCTCATTTAAGCTGTTCACTGCAGGTAAGACACTAACTGCTCATAACAGCTCCATAAAACCTACTTCAAAAAGAAATCCAAGCTTCTGGATCTCCTGCCTGTTTGAGTTTTATCTGTTTGTCTAACTCTTTCTCCCTAAACGGCTTCATGCTTAACAACGGCTATGATAGAACAGAAGAAGACTGTCAGCATCGCCTCCAGAAAGCGTGGAGGAGTAACAAGTGGAGTGAGTAACTAATCACCCCACCAGCGCCGCCACCCCACTCCACCCCCTGAAACAGTCTGCTCTGCAGAATGCTTTCAATAGCAGTGAAAAGTCAGCTGCTGTTCATAAGCCAAGTGATATTCTGACCGAAGCATGTCACGGACGTTTCACCAAGACCTCAGGAAAAGTGTGTTACCTCGTTACAAAAGGACATAACACGTCTCGTTTTTAGGACAGGCTGCCTAAAAAAGGAAAGGTCAGCTGCAAATAGAATTTTAAAAACAAACCGTCAAAGATTTCTCACATCAAATTAAATCGATCGTGCCTTTTTTATTGAAGCAGCATGAAAAATTGTCTTAATAAAGTCGTTGCTGAACATATGTTCCAGGCACATGCCTCGTAGAGACAAATTGTTCCATGGGGCTATTTTAAGAGTCCTCTTCTGTAAATCAGTTATTAAAGTCAGACATGAGGGGTCACAGGGACAAGTTGTTTCTTCCTGCAGCACAAGAAAACTGCAGCACACGCTCACCTCCAGGATTGTGCCAAACCTTTTTATCACTTCATTAGCGTAACTTATTGCTGTCATGATGTCCTCCTGCATTTTTGCTGCTCTTTAGGCCTAAAATAGCTGGGTTTCTTGTCATTACTTGGTTATTTGAAGCTAATATGGCTTTTGTGGAATCGGAAACGTGTTGCTGGTAACATTTGGCATTTACTGTATCAGCAAATAAACGACAGAGCACTTCTAGAGAAATCAACCCTTCCCCTCGCGCATTGGAGAGAAGCTGGCGTAATTTGACCTCGGTGTGCTTTCTAATAGCTATCGATCTCCTCTCCTGCTTTCTGTGGAGAACATCGTTAGTGTGCGTGCATTTGCTGTCTGTTTCTGTGCAGAAATATCCATGGGTGTGCATGCATGCATGAGTGCAACCGGTTGTGTCTTTTTACAACTTTTGCTCCAAGCACTTTTACAAGAGCCAAACGAGTCCCTCGCTGTCACTCTAGCCTCGTGTTTCATTCTCCTCTCTCTGGGTCAGAATGTCCTGCACCCTTTGTTCCTCTGTTTACCTCCTCCCCTCCCTCCAACTCTGCTTACCTCACACTGTCTTTGAATGACTCCACCTGGCCTTTCTTTTGCACCACATAGAAACCAATTATCACAAAGCCTAGATACTCTATGCGGTGTATTTGTGTTAGCCCACATGTGTTTGGGGATTCTCCTTGGTCACTGCTGATTAAAAAGCAGTTCCTATGAAAGTAAACAACACACACACGCACAAAAAAAAAAAAAAGAAAGCCCACCTGGTGTCATCTATGAGTCAGTAAACACCGCCCACTCGTTTTGTGGGGGAGGTGAAAGTAGTTGGTAAATGACATTGGGGTTTTTGAAAACCAACTCTCGGGGGACTGGATGCATCGTGCACGTTCCCAACATCTGAAGGGTGTGTACGCATCAACTAAAAGGTAAAAGGCATCTAGATAACAGGGGGGTGCTTTACTGTAAAGAGAAACGTGTACATGAAATGTCATCGATGAGACACGTCAACACTAGAAAGTTCATAGCTTCTTTATTTTCCAAGAAAGTTTTTGGTGACAATAAAACAACGTCTTCGACAACAGGAGGCTTCTGCAGGAATCTGTGGAACTCTCCTTTACTCAGTCAATAGAATTATCTAGCCGACTTGTGACCTTCAGTTTGACACGGCTGCTTGTTGGCATGGTAAGGCCACATTGTCTACAGGGTGCAATTTGTTTCTGAGGCACATTCCAGGAGTGCACGTTGTTGTAATGGCTACCTATGTTAGCAGCAATGACATTCCTGCAATGAGCAGAGCTTTAGGGACTGATGTAGGTAGAGATGCACAGCTGAGGGCTGATACCGATTTCTGATCCATGCACAGCTTTGATTTATCTAATAAAATTATAACTTTTCCTCTCAATTTGTGATTAGCAGGAAATTTGTGATTCTGGAAGGAAATTTGTCCACATGGGACATCTGTTATAGCTTTAATGGTGAGTTCACGGACAGAGAAAAGGGAGATTTAAAAAAAAAAAGAGTTTAAAATCACCCAGTTGTGACCAACAGCCAATTCTTTTGGGTGCATCTATAAGTTTGTGCAAAAAGGAATAATGAAACGTCACTTCATGCTGCCTTTAGATGGAAAGAAGGCAGAAAGAAACCCTAACCCTAAAAGAGATGCATGAAAGGATGAGCAGGTTAGGTAAATGTGTTGCAAAAGTTGGAAATGAAACTGAGAGGCAGGGAAGACCCCTTCCAGTTTGCATCAGAGGTTGACCTTTACTCAGCTGAGATATGTCAAAGTGACAACTAATTATCAGAAATAACAAAAATATTCCTCATATTTCTACAGAAATCCAAGTATCACTCCAAATGGAATCTTGTTTCTCTCTAAGGTCAGCCTTTTACCATAAATGAGTCTCACAGCACCGAGTGACGTCACATAAAGGCATCCCATCATGTTCCAGAGCTGGCAAAGCGACTGCAGCTTGCTGCATACCAACACCACATGACCCTCTCCGCGATGCAGAAGGGATCCAGCTCTAAATAACGAACTCCTGCAGCACCTCATGTTCTCTCACTCATCCTTCATGGTCAGGTGACAACATGTGACAAGACAATTCTATTTTCCAGTCATGTGCTGCAGAGGGCTCCATCCAAGCAGATGAGATTCAATCGTTGTTGACGAGAAGAGAAAAAGATTATATTTTTGAGACTTGTCACGGCATGCAACTTGACTCTGATATCTTCGACATGTTGTAATGGATCGTGTTTGTATCCTCTCAAGATCCATCTGAATCATTTTTGGAAAAACATCTAGAAGGAAGGGTGGAGCTGTGTCTCACGCTATTGGAGAACTAAGGTGGAGGTGGATGTCAGAAATCACTTCAGTGACGTCATACTTTAACCTCTGACATCATTTTGGAAATTTTTTGTTGAAATTTGGTTGCAAAAGGTTTTTGCAACATATTAGCCTTCATATAAAGCTTCTGCAGCCCGTCTTTTCTTACCTTATTCTTTTTTTTCTTATGTTAGATTAAAGTTTATTCATTTAATTTGACTACAGAACACCAACTGTGCAGGTTGTGGCCCCTTTATCCCTTTTCCTTGGGTTGTGAAGATAAGTTTAAAAGTTCTGAGGGGACGTTTATTTTTGTTTTTATTTTTTAATTTGCTAAAGTTTAAAATGATTCCACCACTGCTCGATAAATCAGATTTTAAACTTTGCAAATCTTTCCAAAATAGTTTGTTTTCTTCTGCATTAAAGATCAAAGCTGAAACATTAGCTAGTGCAACAGCCTTGCAATGATCACTGACAAAAGAAAAAGTTCCAGACACTTTTTGGTCTAGTTAGTATTTATTTACCAAGCATTTGCTGCCCTCTGCTGTAGAAACGGAGTTACTTCTGATGTTGTGCAGCCAACCTTTAGCTGCATCAGCAGCAGTGCATGATGTGAGCATATTTATAAAGGATTAACAGACAAAAACCAGGATGACGGATCTTTTTTCCTGATGGGAATTTTGAGTCTAAATACTTCCGAACAAACAGCAACAAACTAAATTAATTACTTATACAGCCGTCCACTTACTCCCAGCCTGATGTGATTTTACTCAGCTCTATTCCCAGAAGCATGACTGTGCATTTTGCAGTTCTAGTAAAGAAATGAAAAACTCAGGAGTTTTTAAACTGGTCTTGTGGGTGTTTCTGTCACACACTTTCCCAGAATCACCAGCCTCACTAATCTTTAAGTGTTGATTTGTGGCGGGCTGCCAGATTACAGGCAGCCAATCGTCGAGCAGAAAAGCATCTTTTTCTGCATCAGCTGATGCTTCCTGCTCTCCCTCCTCCTCCTCCGTGAATTATTGGAAAGGAGCGCGGCTTCTAGCAGGAAACTGAGGCTTCGACAATAAGCAGCTCAGGCAGGAAGAAAAACAAGTTTCATCGGGAATTCATCAAAGGAATCTAAACTCTGCTCTGACTCAATCGCCCTAACTGCCTCAGATGTTGTCATTGCATAGCTTTGTGGTCACACACACTCCAAATGTTATTTATAGTAATTCCACTCAAAGCTGTGCACTTTCCTCTACTTCCGCTCAGATTTTATATTTATTCTCATTCCCGGAAGACCAAACAGGGAACCAGCCTGGAGGTGGCTGTTTGGATGAAACACGGCACAACATTTTTCTTACTAAATAATTCACGTGATGCACTTTTGTGTTTGCAATTACTGTAAACTGCATGTTTCTCTGATCCAAGCTGGAAAACAAGCATCTATTTTTGGTGTGCTTCCATTTTCATCTTTCATCCCTGAAACACTCAGGAGACTTCTTTCCTTTTAACCACATCTAATGTTTATATTGAGTTAGCAAGAAGAGTTTAAAAATGCTGCTCCATCTGCTTAAAATAAACTAGAAGATTAGATGAATAGATTAATTGGCCAGATTATAAGAGGATTTGGAAGCACAAATTGATTGTTAAAGCAGCAATAAAGAGTTTTTAACACTTTAAGCTATTGCTTTCAAACTGGTTTCAGTAGTTCATGAGCCATAAACCTAAGCAACTCCACATTTAGCCCTCTGCTGACCAGAAACTGCATTTAACAGTTTTGTGGTGCAGGTAGGAACACTAATGGGAGGTCTCTACCTGCTGGTAGCTTATTTAAAGGCTAGCCGCTAACTTTTTCAGTTTGCCAACCATCAATGAAAAGTACAAGAAGAAGAACACTCAATTGAGGGAGCTGAAGGAGGCAAGCAAATCACGGACTGATGGTGGCCTGGCTTTGTTTCTACTGGACTTGTAAGTATTAATATTTTTTTGTCCAACAGCATGAATCTTTTTACTTTGTGGCTTATTTTATTTAAAATTTCAGTTTTTATAAAACCATGGATCTGGTGAGCTGGTCTCTGAATGCAATTTATTTCCACATTAAGAACAAAGAAGGGGGCTTCCTCATGTCTGAAAGGAACGCACCCGGCTGGATACATTATGAATTCCTGGAAGAAGTAGAATATAATATGCCTTTCCTTGCTTTCAATGGAAGATGCAGATGGATTTTTGGAGTTATGATTACTGGGTTCCTGCTGTTTGGTGTGAGCGGTTACCTGGTGTTTCAGAAAATTATGGAGCTGACAAGTTTTTCTGGGCTCAGAGAAGGTATCTGCTGTGCTTTGAACACTCAGACGTTACTTGAGATGAATCGCAAGCTAGATGCTCTAATCTGGCTGCGACACCTGAACTTGCACGCAGAATGGATTCCAGCATGGAGAAAGTCGCTGCATGGTATGGTGGAAATTAAACTCCATAATTTGGCAGTTTGGATTTCCTTGAGACCAGCAAAGACTGAAGTAAGGGAGGAAAACGTATCTCTGGTCTGTTCCAAAACAATTACCTTTATCTGAATCTGGCTCCCTCTTAGCCTTGGAGGCTGAACACTTCTAACTGCCACAGAATACATTTGAGCAGATGCTCTGAACCCTCCCTTCCTCAATCCTGGTTGGAACTGTGGCGCACTCGATTGGCTCGTGGGTGATCTGGGTGATAGGTCACAGAACCTTCACGGGCTCATTGCACTCTTCATTCCTCTATCCTCCTCCTCACCTGGACCAGCAGAGGCTGAACGCGTGCTGAAGAAGTGCAAACTCCCTTGGGTAGAGGGGGATCCCAGCCCCTCCCACCCATCATTCGTGGATTATGTTGTAACTGAGTTTGTGCTTATATGGTGAGGTGTTTTTTTGCATACCAGAGTTTTCCCCTGTTAGGGGTAACTCTGGAATGACCCCCCTCCCAATCCTCTTGTTATCCATTCTCATGTAACTGAAAAGGGAGTGCCGTGTAGTGTCTATATGTGTTCGTGTGTTTATTCTTGGTCAGGTTGTGCTGTGGAGTCAAATTTTGCTGCTCCAGGACACTGGTGCAATGACATTAAAGCTGTTTTGGATTTAGTATCAGATGGCGTTAGCTCGTTGTTAGCGCTAGCAACAGCAGGCTGCTGCATGGTTGTTTGCGATAGTTGTAAATCCACTTTCAATTAGGAGGGAGAAGTGGGAAACTTAAGTGTTGATTTAATGCTGCACAATAATTTATTTGTGCATCTCTTTTTTTATTTGTAGGTCACGTTCTAGCTTTTAGAAAGAACTTGCCAAAACGAGGGAGCAGCTGGATCAGGATATTTTCTGCAACAATTATAAACATTATAAAATAAACCAAGAGTCATACACCAAACAATTATGGAAACAAAGATATTAGAATTATTCATCTGTCAATTTACTTTGTATTCTTTCACTTTTTGTTCAGGAAGAAGTCAATTTAGCCTCCTGAAACTCGAGGTATGACTTTGAGTGTTTTCTGATTTCAAATAGCTAATTGGAATTATCTGATAAATATTAAAAATATTTTTGAATAATTAATAGCTCCTCTTTGAACTTCTAATAAAGCATTTTGGAAGCATTAACTGGTTGTTAATGCTGGCTGTTCTCCTGACAGGCAAGTGATGTAATTTCATTCGCTGGAAGGGAAAAACACCACACTTCATCAGACTGTGAAACGTCCAGACGACATCAGTTTGAATCATCATTTTCCTCGTCTAAATTTTCCACTTATATTCTGTGAATACAGAGACGTGTTTTATTATAGGAGCCAAAAACAATAGCTGGTGTTATTGTTGGCACGTGGCTGCCTGTGCACCCTTTAAGAGTCATATTGTGTTATAATTATTCTCTTTCCATAAAAGAATGCAAAGTTAAATTCTGGTGTTCTTCAGCCACAAAGTGAAATCATCTTTTCGTGCAACCAGACTGTGAAATTACAAATCATGCTTTTATATATTTTAATTTATAAATATTCAAACTGAACTTTCCTTCTATTCTCAGATTCTTCACAAGCTCAGATGTGCATTGATGCCCTCTACTGGTGTAACATCTGCACTGCTGCTAATTAATAAACCAGATTTTTCTTGTCAAAGGAAATTAAATGTTTTCAAATCCTCATGTGTCAGCTTTCATCTTATGGAAGCTGAGAAGTTTTCTCACATACTTTTCTTCTTTGTTTCGTTATTTTTCTTTCTTATTTGACTTTCATTTATTATGTTAAAAACATCTCTCACTGCTGAAGTTATTATCACAGGGGTTTTACAGGAAATGCAGTCTGCCAAAGCCAAGGTGGGAAGCTCATTTGGAGGCTTGTGCTCTTGGTGAAACAGCTTGGGTTCCAATATCATCTAAATGCATGACGTCCAGTCTGCAGATGCTTGGAGACGAGAAATAACACAAGACAATGAATATGTGTGCTGGCAGAAAGTGTCAGTGGACGACTCAGGTAATAGGTGGTGTAGCATTAGTTCTTTCATTTCACAGCTATTTTATGTCCAAGGTCGACTTCTTGTTTTTCTCCTTCATTTGTCTCACAAAAATGAAACATAAGGAGGTACGAAAGGAGGAGATGGGAGTTAAATGTTTGTATTCAGGCTCATTTTTATGTTTTCTGTCAGCAACAGGTGCAGAACCAGGTTCCTTCCACTGAAGTGTGACTCCCACCACAGTAAATGTCACCAGCACATCAATAACAGAAAGCACACAGACAGTAAACGGTGGTGCTGAATGCTTCCTCTCCCACAATAACCTAAAACCTGACCACCCAGTGAGAGACTCTGCAAACAAACAGAACTTCAGGTCGCATTCATCAATATTCTCACATGGAGCGTTTTTTAAAGCCACTGAATTTGAAGTTTATATATTTTAGTTTCTTTGAGTATGTTAAATGCAACGTGTTTATTTAGCTGCAGAAAATGTAATTAAATCCAGTTAAACGACTCAATTTTTAGTAGTTTGATGGTGTTAGCTATTACCCACAATTCCTGGGAAAATCTATGGTGAATTTTTTTTGAGGTTATGACATCATAAAATGAGAGAAATATATCTGATTTGTACAGTTAGGTGAACACAACATCAAATAAACTGCAATGAATCCAAAAATGTAGAAAAATAGATATATGTTTATGAGATATTTCTTCTTTTGTTTTCATCATGCCAACTGTATATGAGTACCTAAGAGCTCTGCCCCTTTAACAGGAATAGTACTTTCATCATAAACCTCCTGTTTTGTATCCTACACCTATCCTACATCCTCTGGTGCAGTGTCTAATAAATAACTAGTTAGTTGTAAGGTGCCTTGGGGGGTTGTATAACTCTAGATGACGCTAAATAAAGGCAGGCCATCCATCCATCCGTTCTCTTTCGCTTATCTGGGGTCGGGTCATGGGGGCAGCAGCTTAAGCAGAGAGGCCCAGACTTCCCTCTCCCCAGCCACTTGGGCCAGCTCCTCCGGGGGAATCCTAAGATGTTCCCTGGCCAGCCGAGAAACACAGTCCCTCCAGCGTGTCCTGGGTCTTCCTTTGGGTCTCCTCCTAGTTGGACGTGCCTGGAAAACCTTTCCAGGGAGGCGTTCAGGAGGCATCCTAACCAGATGCCCGAGCCACCTCAACTGGCTCCTCTAGATGTGGAGGATCTACTCTGAGCCCCTCCCGGATGACCGAGCTTCTCACCCATCTCTAAGGGAGAGCCCAGACACCCTGTGGAGAAAACTCATTTTGGCCGCTTGTATCTGTGATCTAGTTCTTTTGGTCACTACCCAAAGCCCAAATCCTGTCCATAAAAGTTATGAACAGAATCGGTGACAAAGGGCAGTCTAAACGTTACTTCTACTAAAGTAATAAAATAAAATGGATCCAAAATATCCAGCAGAAAAGCAAACGGTATTTTAAAAGTATTTTTGTTTGTCTTCTAACACGCACACACACACACACACACACACACGCACACACACACACACACGCACACATACACACACACTGAGTTAAAAATAAATAATTAAAACATTATATTTCACAGTCTTGTCAAAATGTTGGTTAAATTCGGTGTCTAAATAGCTTTGTTCTGCCTTTTCTACAAAGAGAACTGATATTCTGCTTCCTTACACGTTTCATAGCCACATGAGGGCAGTAAATATCAACAAATGACACATTTAACCCTGCCGACCACTGATAAGCCCTCAGAACCAAAACTACAGCAAAGTAGTCTGCAACAATTAGAAAATCAAGCTGTGAAGAAGTAAATTAACAACTACAAGTTAAAAAAAATCCTTATTGTGGTTTTCTAAATATGCTGACTGCACATTTTCTTCCATTATCAGTTTTCCATTTTCAATTCAATTACTGTACATTTGAAGATGAAAATAAAAGCCCTCCTGGAGTTGCACATTTGCAGTTCCAAGTACATTTTTGTTGGCTACATTTTAAATGTAAATTGTGGTCGTAGAAGGTATAAAATATTCTAGATCTTGGTATCCCTGAACACTGTCGAACAACAAACAGCTGTTATCTGTCCTACAAGGCTGTGCTTGAGTAACCGCACAGCTGAGTCCAAGACGGCACCACAGGACAGAGACAGGAAGTGAAAGGAGACGGGACAGGAAAGTCTGGATATGCACATTCATAGAGCTGTGTCAATCTGTGCTATACATACATACATACATGTATATATATATATGTGTGTGTATATATATATATATATATATATATATATATATATATATATATATGTATATATATATATATACATATATATATAGTGTGTATGTATATGATTTATTCTAACAGCCTCCTGTCAGTTTTTCTCTGATAGTTTATTCAATTCCAGCCTTTGAAGAGGGAGGCCGGGCCGTCCTGACAGCATGATTCTTTAGCTGTCACACAGTCAAGGTGCAACGGGTAATCTGTGTAAGGCTGACCACACATTCACAAACACATGCACGCGTGCACATTTGTGCAAAAGCGCGCACACGCAATCATAAACAAAATATTTCTCCCCCGCTGCGCAGAGACGGTTTAGTGATGCCCCAGCGACTCAACGACAGCCTGTCAATCAATCAAACCCAGCCCACCTCACCTCACCTGTAAAAACGTGTGTCTGATCGTCTCCAGGGCCGTGATAGGCTGACTGGCTCCGTCAGTCACAGTGTCAGGCAAATGTAGATCAATGGGAACCTTCGGATGTGGTGCCCTGTAGGTTTGAGCATATTTCTCCACAGTCATGCTCTGCTGGTGGCAGACGTCTCGGAGGATGGACCCGGCTTCAGCGAGCTTCAGAGTAATATGACTGGGCACACGCGTCAGTGGAAATAAATATGGATCTAAGCACATGAATGACTATGGCTGTTGACACTGTGGGCAAAATGTGAGGAAACACATGAGACTTTTATCAATTTCACTTTTAATTTTATATGCACAGTGTGTGATGGAGCTGTGCAATAAATCAGGGTGTGACAGAATTAATTTGTGCATAAACAGATGAATAAATAAGACTAGATGAATATATTCATTTCATTCAGTGCATTTAGCAGATTGGCTGATTTCTAAGGGATTTATAACATAAGACAACTATCTGAGTGGAAGTTCTGCACTTTATATTTAAATCTGAGCATCTATTATATAAAGTGTTTGCCTGCTCAAGTGTTTGAATGGTGCTTTATGGTGAAAGGACATGAAATGGAGCTCATTTAAATGATATCAGATTACTTTAGCAGGTGATGGGTCACTTAAACACTGTTTATTCTATGACTTCAACATAAAAGTAAATATTACTCTTGATCTTGGCAATAAAATCAGAGCAAAAATGCCTTTGATTTTCATTTTCATCAACCGTTTCTGTCTGAAATGTACTTTTCTTTCAAACTAAACTCAGTCTGACCTCTTTATCCTCTTTAAATTCGCTGTTCTGTTCCATAAAATTATACGTGGACCTCGGTCCTTCTCTGCTGCGAGGCACAAAGTCTCTCATCAAATGACAGAAAAATTATTCATTACCTCAAGGTAAAGGCAGCGAGTCCACAGTCTTGGGATTCATGCTGCTTGGAAAGGGATTTTCTCTTTTTTCATGCTCTCCGGGTAAAATCAATGAGGCTCAGTTCAGTTAGATATTTGCTGCTTTTTCAATTCATTTCTGATTTGAGACACTTGACGCCTCTAAAGGACCTAATGCTAAAATGACGGCTGACACATCTTGCATTTTTCATCATGTGAATTTTAAGACTCATTTTGAAGAATTACCCTTTTTTAACTTCATTTAATCAAGGCTTTTCTGCTGTATATTCAGTTTAATAAGTAATTTTTAACAAATCTAAGTAGGTAATTTGTGGATAAAGTGCCTTTATTTGAGGATTCTTTATTTGTAGGACCTTTATTTTCTAAAGCTTGGTGCTTTTTATGCAATTATCCCTTTTTGCTATTTCATTCTGTTTCAGCCCCAAGAAACTCTTTTTTTTCTAAAAGCACAAACAAGTCCACTAATGGTGTACCACCTGTTATATTATGGTAAACAAAGTGGGTCATTATTTATTCCAGAGCAGGATTTATTTCTCCAGTATTCAGTGAAAACCACAACGAGATGCAAAACTGGTGCAGTTCAAAGTGCAAAAAGTGCACAAACAACACATCCTGCAAAGTCCATAAAGCAACAGTTACCCAAAAGTAACAGAACACACGTTTATCACAACCAATGGGAAATGATGATGTGTTACTAATTTCAATGGAGGACAATATATAGTGAGAAAATAGTAACTGGTGTGTTGGATTACAATGAGTTTTGATGTATATATTTTTTTTAATTTCTAGACTAAAATAACCCTAAAACATTAGGGTAGCTCCTGATCCTGCTTCATTTATGTACTTTTAAAGGTGTTGAACACTCGTTTAATCAATACATTTCCAGTGGTCTCTAGTAGGAATGAATGCCTTGTAAGTCGTACTCTGGGGAAGAAAAACACTGATGCACCATTTTCAGGAACTAGAAGTGAGTCACAAGACAGCTGAGCTTCAGACGGCAGGATTTGGAGTCTTATTACCGTGAATTGGATAAAAGCAACGTGACTCTACCACTGACTTGCAATGTTGATGTTTTATCTCCACAAATAACACAAGCCTGGAGGAGTTTTGCTGTGTAGTGACGGTTAGCTTCTACTAGTCAAGACGCTCTGCTGTTTTCTGGATGCTAAACCAACAACAGCCTTCACCGTCGTGAGTCAAGATGGGTGAGTCCATGCTTTTTGCAACTCAGCGTTTTTTGTCTCTTTTTTTTTTTTGTCGGAAACTAATGCAGGAAATAGGTGTAGGAGACTATTTTCAATTTCAGCCTGCAGAAAAACTCAGAGTGACCAATTATAGTCAGAAATAAGTTTTAAAAAATGTTTTTTCAGTGTTCCACACCTTTAAATTTGATTTTTTTTGGAGCAAACTTCATGAAAGTTAATGTATTTAAATAACTTTTAACAGCGTCCTATTTTGCAACACATTCCAAATGAGCTATAGTGTTGTGTACCTTGTTTACATTTGATGCAAAGGTAAAAAATGCACAACATCCTGAAGATTTGCTCTTAAATGGGACTCTGCTCAGAGTTTCTCAATATTTCTTTAGTCACACACTCGTTTTGTAAAAAAAGAAACATACTTTTCTACATGAGGAAACTAATTGATTTAGTTTACTCAGTGATTAGGTTTGCAGCCACACGCCTAAACAAACGGGTTGCAGGTGGGAACTTTGTTCTGAGTGTGCTGAGGTGCCACGCTGGGCTGTGTGAGACTAGCTGCCAGGCGGATCTGGATGGATGAGGTTCACACCAGCTGAACTGTGTCCCTGAGGAAACTCTTATGTAAATCAGCCATCCCAAACTCAAACTCAGCCTCTCTTCTCAAAGCGGACTAATTGCCCTCCTTGGCCTAATCACACAAACATGGATGAATACTAAACTTAGAGCCCTTCTTTTCTTTTGACCTTACACTTACCCTCTGTTTCCCTACCCACACCTTTTATGCTCTTAGCCACTCAACACTCTGCTCTTCCTTTCCAACAGATGCTTCTACTCTTCCTTCCTTACTTCCTACAACTCGTTGCTTGTTTCTCAAGAGGGAGGTGAAAGAGACTGACTGGCCACTTCAGGGACCCGAAGGCATGAGGTAATCCCACCAGGATAGCTTCTCCTTTGTCCAACATCTTAAGACTTCCCACAGCTCCATGTGGGAAAGTAAGACCACCGGTTTGCATTCAGCAGAAGACACTGGACTGAGTAATCATGTTGACAGGTGAAGGAGAACTCTTTTGTGTTTGCTGAGGAAAACATGGAATAAAAATGTTTTGTTGCTGAGTACCCTTGAAGGAGCTGCCGCTTGCCAGTCCTGCTACAGCGAGTATGTGAGTGATGAGAACTCCTCTGGGCATGTTTTTCAGCTTGGCTACCACAACTCGAGACAAATGTAACAGGAAAAGGAACAATCTCTAATGAGAACCACTAACTCTTGCCCAGTAGCTTTCCTTTTAAGCTGTGTCAAAGCAAAACACATTTAGTTCACGGTTTTAGAGAAGACGCACCAGAATTAAAACTGTTTTACACATTTTTTAAAAAAATATGCAGCTAATATGACATAAATCCTGGAAGTTTTCTCTTTAACTGCCTGAGGAGCATCACTTTGCATTCGTGCACCAATTTGTCTTTACACCAGCTGCACAGCGTAAACGCCCAAAGCCTTCGAAAACTGAGAAATATAATTGAGTCATGTAATAAATAATCTTAATCCCCAAAGGAAAAAGAAAACTGTTGCTGAAAACTCTCAACTGTTTGGTAACCACAACAGTAGCTACGTTTGCATGCTCCAAATTTCCTCTATCGATTCAAATCTTGGTTGATTGGAAATCCCAAATCTCTGTTTACATGGACACTAACTGAAATGATCCAATCATGCCATGAGTATACATGCACCAATCAGATTAAATAGGTTGAGCATGTGCAGAGTTGTCTTTGCCAGGAAAAAAAGGTAAACAAATGCCATCTTGTTCGTACGTCTTTTCCCTTGCATTTTATTTTCTTATTCTCTAGCTTTGTAATATGCAGTTTTCAAACTTTCCCAGCGGTTTTTGATTTG
This sequence comes from Aphyosemion australe, assembly GCA_006937985.1. NCBI lineage: Eukaryota > Metazoa > Chordata > Actinopteri > Cyprinodontiformes > Nothobranchiidae > Aphyosemion > Aphyosemion australe. The sequence continues at coordinate 753,285 of SSNS01000199.1, read as the reverse complement.
GTCGATACTTCGGTGAATTCCCGCTTCCTGCATCTTTAGATGCACTTGAGTGTATAACTCTGCATTTTTAGGCTTTCGACCATCGAGACGTTCAATAATATTGACCTCCCGTAATGATTCCAGTAAAAAAAATAATGTCTGCAACAGACCCACCATGTTTTTGACTTGTCCTGAGTGTCTGCAAAGGCATGCACAGTGGGCATTATTTTACTCCGAAAATTCGAATGGGTGTGTACATGGACGTCAAATGGTAAATGGTAAATGGCCTGTATTTGTATAGCGCCTTCTTAGGGTTCTACAACTCCCCAAGGCGCTTCACAACACAATCAGTCATCCACCCATTCACACACACATTCACACGCTGGTGGGGATGAGCTACAACGTAGCTACAGCTGCCCTGGGGCGCACTGACAGAGGCGAGGCTGCCGAGCACTGGCGCCACCAGTCCCTCCGACCACCACCAGCAGGCAAGGCGGGTTAAGTGTCTTGCCCAAGGACACACAGCAGCATTCTCTGGCCGGAGCCAGGATCGAACCTGCAACCTTCCGATTACTGGACAACCCGCTCTACCTCCTGAGCTACTGCTGCCCTGTCAATTGGAATGATCGGACAAAACCACCGTAATTTCATTCCGATCGGGCCGTATCGGATCAAGATATTCCGGCTGACATGTGTACATGAAGAATTTTTGATCTGATAGGGCATTTATTCCGATTACCTGTGCCCATGTAAACGTAGCTAGTATCTTCTAAAGATTTTCCAAGCCTCTCTGCACACAAAGGATGAGATGTCCGCTCTACTTCTTGCAGCTCTGCTGACATCTCTCAGCTGTGTCACTTTTACGAAGAGCTGGTTTCACCATCTGGTCAACAGGTCTGTGAGGAGAAAGTCTTTCATTCAGACAATGGCTGCCAGTCAGATAGTGAGATTGATTAAGAAAACACAAGCGAATCTGCTGAGTCTAGAGATGGAAGAAAAAAACATAAAAAGAGGGAGCAGGCAGATTTAATCTAGGGTAGTGAAAGTGAGATATATCAAAGAATGCACCAAGAATTAAAGCAGCCGAGTTGAAATTAGGACGCTTTGATGGGAATGTAGAACTTTTATTATATATTTAAATCTTAGTCCTCCAAAAATAAATATCATGTGTGCTTTGTTTGAGACCATCCACATCCCCCTCTTTATCCAAAATCGTTGGCTGTTCTCCAGATGCTCAGCCAGACGAGTCTCTGAGCCTCATTTTTCACTGATTGCCTTACAAGAGTCCAATCATTGCCACAGATGACATAATATTTTCCATAAGTGTAATTATACTGTTGATTAGGCCACAGACCGCTTTTTAACAATGCCGGTTTTATTTTTGCACAGACGATGTTACAACTATGTTGTTCTGCTGTCAGGGCAGATCAGGTTGGATTTATCTGCATCTCAGGGGGCTGATAGAGATCTGATCCACTGGCTGCTGAGCAAAGAAAAAAGGAAGGAGATCAAGAAACTGGGTAGATAGGAGAGATAACTTTGCTACGGGTGCGTTAGTTGTTGGTGGCATAGTCGTGGATTGTAGGATGTAAGAACATAATGGCTCTGACTTTTGTTTTTTTTTGTTCAGAAGTGAAGCCAGATCTCAGATTTACTGGTGCTACCATCTTGAAGGTTTAGTTGGAACAACTGGACTTGTTTTCCTTGAAGGTGTTCCGCCTCTCATCCAAGAAGTTTCTTCAGTTCTGAAAGTTAGGTTGGGAGTAAGGTTGGGCGATATGGCCTAAAATCAACATCACTGTATATTGAGAAATTCACCTCGATAACGATAAATGGACAATAACTACATGTATGCGCAAAAACAAAAGTTGTCCACTAGATGGGGCTGTCACGTGTTTTAGGTTGAGTCACGTTGTCAGGTGACTCGAGGTGGTACAGCTTCTTAAAGGGACATGAACGTCACCAACCTACACAGGTTTTCATTTTTTTTATTACCAAATTTATTGACATGGGAGAGAATGATATGGTTAGAGTCAGAAATTACGATAACGCTAAATTTTCGATTTATTGCCCAGCCTTAGTTGGGAGTAAAGTCTAGTTTATGCTTCTCCGTAAACAAGTTTGCACTCACGCACACATACTGACAGAAACGTTTTCCTTTTATACTTCTCCGTTGGTGTGTCAGTGTTGTGAAGCAATTCTCCAGGACAGCAGAGGGCGTAGCGCTTTTCTGGCATATCCTGCCATCATTGCAGTCACGTGACATCTCTAGTGTGTTTACATTGTGCGTTTATATTGTGTTCACGCGTTTCAGAGACTTTAACACGGACAAATTTTCCCCGGATCCAAATTGTACACTCACTTTTGGAATGACTGGTCACCAGACCTCATAATGAACATGATGTACTTCATTTCAGTAAATAAGAAGAAATCATGAATGGATTCAGACAAAAAAAAAATTACGCCCATGCATGGAGAGGGTTTTTTCCATACATTTGAAGCTTGTGTTATTGTCAGTCTAGAGAGGCTATGCTCCCTCTGCTCCTGTTTCAACTTCCAGTCTGCCTTTGTATGTATAGTTTTAAATGAAGTTAGATTAAAGCTTCATCCCAGCTGGTCCTTTCAGCTCTAACCCTCAGTTTTACCTTTTCATGACAAGGGAATTGATGTCCCAGATCTTTTTGCCGAGCTGTCTAGAGCATTTAGGGGCATTTTCAAACAAAAGTTATGAGCTGCACCACCAAAGAACCTGAGAGATGTGTTTTCTCAGCTTGTAATTTTCACTTTTCACAACAACCGTTGTCTAATCTGACATTCTTCTGTGCATTTTGGTTGGTATTTGAAAAAAATAAAATAATATTTCTATTACCAGTAAGCTTTTACATGCACATCGAGCATGTTGTTTAGTTTTATTTAGATCAAATACATATTTGCAAGGGAAAACTTGGCCAAGAGGGAAACGGCATAAATACATTGAAAAACAGTTCACATAAGAGTAAATTAACAATTTTTAATAGTTTTATCATAAATTTGAACGTTTTCAAAGTAAAATGAGCTTCAAGTTTGATTTGAGTTCGATGGCAGAGTTTGTATGTAGTAACTTTCATCATTCTGTTTAGTCAAGTCAAGGGGATCAGAGTAGAGCTGCCAATCCTCCAGCAGCAGCTCTCTGTTGCAAGTGAGAGGTGGTTTATATTTTACTTCCCCCGTTTGTGATGTCACAAACAGGGACTTTTTGAAATGGCTTGTTTTAGGAACAAAATTCCCAAATCCAAACACTCACAGAAAACTGATTGACATGTTTTTTTCACATTTGGAATGTTTATAGAGGAAGTAGAGACCCACATGGCAGCAGAAAAGGATGCAAAAGATGAGTTTTGCATAATATGTCCTCTTTAACTGCAGCACCCAGAGAGAAACTGTTGATCTGTTGTCTTGCTGTGTCAAAAACTGGATCCGGACATTGTTCATTATTTCCTGCTCTGGTTACAGTTTTCATGCAACTATGATGCTTTGGGTCCTAATCAGTTTCCCTGACCTCTATGCCTTTAACTTTACTGGAGATTGTCAATGCAGTCCTTTACTATCCAGTAAAAGAATCACACAATTTAGGTATTTCTCAAACGTCAATAAGTGACTCACCTGGATCACAACATACTCCAAAGGTAGATATGGTTCTCTTCGTGTCATCCACTGCACCGGTGCTCGAACAGCTGGAGGACGATAGAATGGAGAAAGCAGGGGAGCTGGAACACTCAGGTGAGTCAAGTTTTAATAGGTGCAAATTCAGAAAAACTACACACTAACGTTTCGACGCAAGATGCGTCTTCGTCAGAGTTAGGTAACTTCGTCAGTGTTAGTGCTCCTGCTCCCCCGCTTTCTTCATCATAACCCAAAGGTATTCTGGACAAATATCTTTAATAAGCCTTAAAAACCGCAAAAATAAACCACATTAGATTGTAAACGCAGCAAAATCAAAACTTTTCGTCAAAACTTTGGGGGTGATTGGTGCAAAATAAAACGATCAACCTCATTAATTTTCTCTTTCCAAATCACTGAAAACAACAAGCTTAGTATTTGCTCTCTGCAGAGAACAATGCTCCATTAACTGGATTAAAGTAATGTTGCTGTCGTCAGTTCACGCAATAACAATTTTAATATCAAAAGCTAGGAGCCACAGGATGAAGTTACAGATTAAAAATGTTTATCATACTTCAATATTACGATCCTTTATTATCTCACATTTCTTGATTGTGGAGGCGAGTGCAGCAACGCTCATCTCTGATGCTCTTCTGTGTGTTAATGAGAGAAATATAAAGTTTAAATTCTGGCCTCAAGTGACACGTTGAAGAAAGGCCTTAATAGTGTTTTTGCATTAGGCAGATTAAACCATCGTTCTCAGTGTTCTACCTTCATTCGTCACCTAGCCTAATGAGCTGCCACTGACAAAGGGAATATACTATCACCCTAAGTAAATCAACAGCTTCTGTTGCTGCTGACCAAACATTTTCATCCTCACCATGCATGTGAACGTGTGCGCGATCAGGCTCCACGTGCATCTTGCATCTTCTCTTCTTTAATCTCCCGTTCTGCTGGAAGATTGTGTCACTCCCACAAGTCTCAACTCTTAATCTGGAGCCTTATCATCCTGTTCCAGCAAGAGCGCTGACACGCTAAGTTCCACTCAAGGTTGCTTTTAATGTCAGTTTGAGGTCATTTTGCTTGATATGGTGCCTTAGAACTCCTGCTTGCCCAGTAGGGGCCTGGCGTTAGTCTCCTCAATCATAGCTGAATTTACGATCCGAGGGGGAACCGACTCCCATATGCTATTGAGCCTCTCCCTGTGTTTAGCCTTCTAATCCCCAGAGGAGATGGGAAGCAGCAGACCATGGTAATATGGATGGAAAGAAGGGAAAGGAGGAGAAGATGCGTGAGGATGGAGGGAACGAGAGGCAACTCTGAGGAGAGAGGAGCATCAGCGTCAGCAGTGAAGGTGGCCCCAACAAATCAGCGACAGTGGGGATGAAAACTCGAAGCCACAGCACTTTCCCTGAAGTATCTGCTATCAGATAAGCTGAGAGATTTAGTTAAGACTTCATATTTAGAGCATGGCTTAAGCTGTGAGACGACGTCTTAACTGTGGCGATGCCAATGTCACATTGTGCCCTCTGTGCTCCGTTTGTCAAACAGGATTTTACCAACATTTATGTAGCCAGAACACGGCACGCCTTTCCCAGATTATCAAAGCCAGCACACAGCACTTCTTTAAAAACTCTAAAACTTCAGATATGATGAGAGAAGACATTGTTTACAGATGCATCTCTAGAACACAGGATAATTCATCGATTGGGCTATTTCAGAGAGATAGATGACAGGTATTTTCATCGGGTTTGACCAGCTCCGGTGGCCTAGTGGTGTCCGCCCCGGGACTGGGAGATCAGGGTGTGTTTCCCGGTCGGGTCATACCAAAGACTTTGAAAAAACGGGACCCAATGCCTCCTCGCTTGACACTCAGCACTAAGGGGTTGGATTGGGGGGTTAAACCACCAAATAGTTCCCGAGCGCGGCCACAGCTGCAGCTCACCGCTCCCCACCATGGGGATGGGTCAAATGCGGAGATGTAATTTCACCAGTGTGTGATGATGACTTGGGACTTTAACTTTAACATAAAGTTAATAATGACTGAATACTTTATAAAGCATATTGAATTGTCTATGAGTATGAAAATGTGCTATATAAATAAATATGCCTTGACTTTATAGAATATATCAGTAACAGAAACACATCTATCAGATCTACGGCTATAGAAAAACTTTTGGTGGTTTTGGTGGAGTGTTCTAATTGGTTACCATGTAACATTCTATCCAACACAATTGAGACATTAGACTATTTTGTGATTATTTCACTGTAAATTTCACATATTGTACCTGTAAGGTACCGATTTCTACTTGCTATTTTTTATAAATGATCAGTCACTTTGGGCATCTGGTCAGGATTCTGCCTGGACGCCTTTCTGGGGTGGTGTTTCGGGCATGGCCTGACGGGCAGGAGGCCCCCGGGTCGAATTACGACACGTTGGAGAAAGTGCTTCTCCAATTTGGCCCGGGAACACCTTGGGGTCCTGCTGGAAGAGCTGGTGGAGGTGGCCGTGGAGAGGGCTGTCTGGGATGCCCTACTAGAGATGCTGCCCCCTCGACCCGGACAAGAGGAGGAAAATGAACGAACAGTCACTCTGAGTTAAACATGCAGGCTGAACGTGAAAATAGTCTTGACACCTTGTTTCCTGAGTTTCTGCATTTCCTGAATCAGAGGCGAAATGTTGAAATATCAGGAAATAAGACTCTAAATCCTGCCGTCTTCTGCTCACCTCTCTTCTGGCTAACTTCTACTTCCTGACACAGGAGTGCCAGAGCTTTTTACCCACAGAGATCGACTCACAAGGTATTCATTTATACTAGAGACCACTGCAAATGTGTCACATTTCTGTGAGTTGTTACATAAATATGGCCATACACACTAATTTTTCTGGACAAACATACCCACTGCATAACAAATTTGAAAGCATAAAAATACATACATTCAAAAAATTTAACACTCAAAAAAAATATCAGTTTCTTTTACGATGGTCCACAATTATTAAAATCAAAACCACATTAATAATCACAAAAAAGGAACCACATGCTTCATTAGCAAGGGCATAAAGCAAAGCTAAAGATAAGCATTAGTAATAAACTCTTTTTACACACATTTTTCACTAGAAACCAATAATAACCATGTAACTTCAAGACTTAAGGATTATGACAAGTAGCACAAAAATATTTTTGTTTTGTATGATGGTGGTTATGTTCTAATAAAAAATGCTCACGTGGTTTTTGGATTTAAGGGTTATGGCATTGACAAAGAACAAGGAAGTGTGCAGCTGGTCTCTGGCTGAGCAGTCGGGAGGGAGGGGGAGGTCCTCGTCAGGGAGTGCAGGACAGTCAACAGGGCTGTGAAATGACAACTTGTCACTGTCCCACTAGTTTTACACTTCTGACTTGGTTTACCGTTTTGTTGGCCCTCTGGGATCCCCTGGTGGCCCCAAGCAATTGCCTACCCTGCCCATCGGCACGCAGCAACTTTGATTGGCAATGCGACTATAAGGAGAAGCCAAAGCTTTGCCATTGCAGGTCATGTTGACGCCATCAAACTGAAGCAAAATGTTTCCTGGAAAAAAAACAAGTTTATTTTTAATTTTTTGCTTCGAAAGTTCAAAGAGATTAAATTAAATCAAGACAGACTGGATCCACTCTAGGGAGTATTTGTTGACCAGACTGACGAGAAAACGCGGCTCTGTGTACAGTTAATCTGCCAAAAATACTGTAGGCATCACCACCGACAGCTGCTGCAGCAGTTATTTGTTGCCATACTTTAATTCAATGAAAAAACAGGTAACGCAAAACAGACGATGATGAAAATTTAGAAAAAACAGTTTGCATAAACATCCATTCTGTCCATTTTCTCCTGTCAGCTATGCCAACGTTACAGTTCTGCAGGAACTAGTTTATGTTTCATCCAAGAGTTTCTGGTTTCTTGAAAAAGTTGAATGTTTGTTTCACAGACTCCACAACTGCTCACAGTCCAAGAGACTGCCCCCTGTTGTTAGCTACAGTATGAATGAATAGTATTTTAGCTCCCTGTTAGCTGAGGTCGTGCTGCTCACCCCCTTTTAAAATTCTCATTAGCTCACACACAACGGTCCACTTCCTCTGCATCCTTTGGACTGGTTGATTTTTTTTCCACAAGCTTGCCTGGGCTGAAAGTGACGGATGTGCAGCATGCGTCAGAGGTTGACAAATTGATTTTTCTCGGGTGGATAGTTTTGGGATAGTGGCTGCTTTGGGCAAGAGGGCAGACAAGAGATATGTCAGGAGCATTTGGCCCAGTGTGTCCCGAAAACAAGTCGACACTGAGGCGAAGCGACTATTGATACCCGAGTCCTGTGTTATTAATTAGATGGGAAAAAACTCTTCTAACCTGAAAGGGATGGGTGAGATTAGGAACTGATGCAACAACAGATGTTGAGAAATATATAAAAAATATAGAGGTATTATCTCTTCAAAATTAAAAATGTTGTTCCTAATTGGTCCATTTAACACAGAATGAAACTTAAAATTTAATTATCAAGAAATTGACTGAAATGACCAAATTTTAAAATCTTAAATGGATTATGCTGGATTGGTACAAATACTTGGTGTAATTTTTTTATTGTTTTCTTTTTTTTTCTTGTGTTCTGGAACACAATATTGTTGCTTAACCAGATAATTTATTATGTAAATAAAACATTCAAACCAGTGCATTAAGCATGAGCTTTCAGCAGCTTCCTGTTTGCAGTGAAAATAATTGTTACCATAAATTATACAAATATTGCTGCTCAAATCAATGTAAGTATTTAATATTATTGTCGTCTGTGAAATAGAAGAAAACACATTAATAAGTTATTTAGCTCTAATTTGTTCCAGTATGGTTCTTAGTGACTTTGTTTTGCTCTTGTTTTAGAATAAATGTCAAAATACTGTGAAAACTGCTTTGGTTGATCTATAATATAGTTTTTCTTTTATGTTTCTTCTCAAATATTGCAAGTCTCAACAAATCACAAACCGGGTTTGATTTAAAAAAGTAAAAACAAAACCTTAAGGTTCATCAATGACCTGTGAGACACTTTGAGATAGCCGACCTTGGCTTCAAAAAAGAGATACTGATGTTAATTAAAATGTTCGAAAAATCATTTAATACAAATATTTATAATAAATTGAACACATTTAATACAAAATATGAATTATCTATAAGTTAATCCACTTATTTTGGCCACATCTAAACAAGGCAGCTGTTTAATTCTAAATGTGTCATGTTTGGAAACATAAAAATCAGCTCTATGGCTGATACAAAACAGAATCCCTCTCACATAAAGCAGTGTCAATACCTTCCAGAATGAGTCATTTCAGGGCTCTGTCACTTTAAGAAAACAAGCTGGAGCTGGCCACGCCTACCCATCCCCCGCTCAGGCTGCTATAAGCTGAGACGCTCGGTTATTTTGCAGGGGTTCAGAGTAGAGCCGCTGCTCCTCCAGCAGCAGCTGTTTTCCTGCAGGTGAGAGGTAGTGCTATGTAAATTTCCCATTTGTGACATCACAAAAGGGGACTTTTTGAAATGGCTCATTTCAGGCACATAATTCCTAAAACCAAACATTGACAGAAAACGAATGGATGGGCAGCACAAAAGTGATTTTTGCATAAATATGTCCTCTTTAAAAATCACTGGTTGCATTTAGTTCAAGGGGAAAAATATCTAAAATTTCCCAATAAAACAAGCACAGCTTGTTCACATTGACTGAAAATTTACTGACATATTTAAGACACTAAACCATTTGACTGCTCCTAAAATGTTGGCCCTAAATGATTTGTAATGGCTTCATTCTATTAAGTGTTGACTGGATAGTTTGTCCTCTATTGGAAACCCGCTAAAGCCAAATCCATTAGGTCACCATTCCAACGGAATTACGAGTGGCTGGCAAGTTTAAAAGTACAAAAAGTGGTCAATCTAAAACTGCCATTCCAGTGTCGATGCTTGTATAATTAAAGCTTTTATAATCAGAACTCCAGGTGAATTGGTGTGCAAGCAATAACATTTGGGTGCTCCAAACTAGAAGTTCTGCCAAGGAACGTTTTTGGACTCAGTACGCAGAGTGACTTATGGTCCGAGTACCATGGCAGGATGATGGAGAGGGTGGCCGTTCGGTGTTTGCATTGATGCAACGGCACAGAGGTGCATGTGTTTTAGCGAATGCCCTCGTTGCCTTTGTTCCTTTTGTTTGTAAGTAAATGTGATTCATCACAACGGCCAATGAGACAAGAGAAGACGGCTAAATCTAGAGTATAAAAGCATAACAAATACATCACAGTAAGACTGTCACCATATGGCTCAGAGAAGCTGTGATGTATCATGTCATCCTGCTAACAGCACTCCAGTGTGTGTGTGTGTGTGTCCAGGGCCACGGGAGTGTGTGTTCCTTAATGGTTAGTGATAATACGCAATAAAGACGCGTAGAATGAGATTCAGTTTTCTTAGTGAGATTCATCCTGGATGAATGCGTTCGCAGACCTTGACCAAGGGGAGTTCTAGCCGAAAATAATGTTGTGTCTCAGTTTCCAATAAAACAAAACAGTAAATTATTTACAGCAGGCCATTGAGTGTACATCCCCTCCTCATTTGTATTCCTGTTGCCACAGTGATAGATGCGACATCATGGTGATGAATGAAGGTGTGGGGATTTTAAAAAGCACTTTTTTTCCTGGAAACTAGGGACAGATGGTTATTTTTTATGAGCGCAGAGGAATGATCAAGCTAAATGAGCAGAGCTATTTTGGTAGACAGATATTTGCCAGACATAAGGCTGTTTGTTTCAACGTGAAAATTAAAATGCCAGCATGTGTGATAAGTTCTTTTTTTAATCGAGGGTTTAGATAATCATAAAGCAGCATACAGTCAGTATGAGTGAATATGATGTATATGTCATAAATCTCTGAAGTTTTACTTTAAACAAAACTGAAATAAATTTGTCTCTTCTTGTTCATTTCAGCCTAAACTTTGACATCTTTTTTCCAGATAATTAAAGCTGTCACAGTGAATCTGCAAACAAGCTACGTTTTGAACGCAAACACAGTCACAGAACACTCACACCTCGCCTTTCTTCTACTGAGATGCTTGTGGGTGTCATGTTTGGAAACAAAAAAAAGTTTAAAGAAATTTAAAGAGGACATATTATGACGTTTTTATAAGTTATAATAGTTCTATGTTAGATATAAAACATATTTATGTAGTTCTTTGCAATAAATCCCTTTCACATAAAGCAGTTTCAGTAGTTTTATTCTTGACAGTTTCAGTACCTTCCATAATGAGTTATTTCAGGGTTCTGTCACTTTAAAAAAAACAGCTGAAGCTGGCCACGCCCACCCAATCCCCGCTCAGGCTGCTATAAGCTGAGAAGCTCCGTTATCTAGCAGGGGTTTGGAATAGAGCTGCTGTTCCTCCAGTTGCTCTCTTGCAGGTGAGAGGTAGTTATGTGCAAAGTCCCCATTTGTGATGTCACAAATGGGGACTTTTTGAAATGGCGCATTTAAGGCACATAATTCCTAAAACCTAAAATGGATGGACAGTTTTTTTCATGTTTGGAGTGTTTATTGTGGCAGCACAAAAGTATGCAAAGGGTGAGTTTTGAATTTAGTTCAAGGGAAAAAAAAAATCTAAAATTTCCCAACATCTTCTGCTGGAACAGAAACTCTGCGATGCCAGAGGAAACAAGATAGAGCTAAACGGATGCACCGATTACAGTTTTTGGCCAGCTGGTTCTCCTTCTCTGATATTACTGAGCGGAGAACCTCACAACAGTGGTGTTCTGTTGCTAAATACGTGAGTGTGTTATGAGTGGAGGCCTCAGGGAAGTGCAGCGGTTCGGCGAGACTGACAACAGCATGGTCTAATAGTTGTCTGTTATTGGTGGAGGTTTTTAGACAAATGCGAGAGAACCACTTTATTTATTACTTTTGTTATTTTTTAATCTCCACAATATATTTATAGCTATACTATATTAGAACATTGTTAAGAGGCATGAAAAAAATGTTTTAAGCTAATTTGTTTTTGGAATTTGCCATTGCAGCTTTAAATTTTCTGACTCAGTTTAGGGAGAAAAAAGAGAATATTTCAGCAACATGTAAAAATCTTCCACACTCAGCTGCTGGATCACAGAATCAAACCTCCGATAAGATTTCACACGTTCTCATGTTCTCCCTCAACTAAGGTCAGCACATGGGTCCTAAAAACAAATTGCATTTGAAAGCTTTCCCAGCAGATGGCAGCCATCTTGGTGCAAAGGTGAAATTTTTTAATATTTTTTTTACATTTCAGCTGAGCCTTGCTCTATCACAGCCTCTTCTGACCGGCTGATTGAACACAGGTGTAACAGCTGAATTACAGTCTCAATGTTGGACATTAACCCCCCTATATCTGGACTGAAATAGTCATTACTGATGACACCCAGTGTAATTGCTAATTTTACGCTTCAGTGGGCACATTTTCCACTCGTCTTTCTCCTTATTCAACTCCTCTTTCTTTTCTAGAGTGGTCTGGTGTTAAGTTATTCACTGCACATTTCTGTCTTTCACAATATCCCGGAGTTAAAAGCAATTTATCGAAGACTCTCCTCCTCAGCCGTCAGTCAACAACCTCGTGGGAAAAACGCTGCAGAGAAAACTAAAAACATGTTCTCACCTCCTTTTTAGTTCCGGCCTAATCTGTTTGTAACCATTCATTCACTGTCTTGATCTCTTCTTTTTTTTTTCTTTGTATTTAGAGCTACTCAGGACAGCTCTTGCTTTTCACTCACATAGAAACGCTTACACAGACACTCAGAACAGCTTGTGAGTTTATACTCACCTGATTGCATTTCCAAAGGGAAGCAAGAGCTCAGCAGGTTTTTTCTGAGAAAATCCACGTATGGAAGGAAACATTTAAGCTCCTGAGTCATGTTGTTCACTTTTCTGAGAAAGTCCACTTGGCTTGAAAAACACAAACTAGTCGAGCACATCAACAAGGTTCAGTATAATCAGATGGAGACACAATGATTCATTTTATTAAAACTCAAACAAAGAAGCATTTTTGCCATTTTAGGTCAACATCAATACATTGAACTTGTTTCATTGGTAAATAGCAGCAATCCTGAGAATTCAAGTTTAATTGATAATAATCATTTGATTTGATCAAAACATCAGACTGGGTTAGCTTGGCTCATACTCCCACTGAGTTGTATGTTAGTAGCTTTTGTGTTATGATTCTTTTTTGAGTATGAAATTTAGCCAACCAGCATCTTGTCTGAGTGACATTTCAGTAACCCTGTTAAGGATCCTTTTGGCACACTGGCTCAAGAAAATGGTTTAAAAATATGAAAAAGTAGCGTAGTATGGCTTTAACTGATTAAACAATAATATCATGTCTGCAAAAATGCCTGTTTTATGGGAAAACAGTCCCTCTTATTTAAAATAAGGCCATTTACCATAAAATAAGATAACATAATAGGAAAAAAGATGTCATTATGAATGATTTTTGCATTACCTTAAAAAGAACCCTTGGTGTTCTCCAATGAGACTCACACCATCAACTCGTCTATCTTCCTTCCCAATCAGCCTCCTGACATTCGTAGGGTAATTGTTTCACTTCATCTTTTGTGTTGCTCTCGAAGGACTTCCCCTATCTTGCTTTAATAAGCGACAATGTGACATTAAACCCAACATCACATTGTGCTGGAGAAAGTTTAGTGTGCTTTTCTAAATAAGGAGATGACATGGATGCCATTGAGTATGTGTTATAGAGGAAATTGCTCACCAAAGTGCTTTTTTACAAAACCAGTTGTTAATATTGATGATTCTGCAGAGGAGTCTGAATGAGAATCTAAATTAGCTCATGATTTAATCAGACTAAACTTACTGTTTGTGTCAAAAAAAACTGGAATCATTGTGAAAATAGTTCATTATAATCATTAAATTCAGCTTTCAGGTACACCGTGTCCTCAGAATGCTAACTAAAGTAAGAGTTTTCGCCGGAAAAAAACAAAAACTCCAGGTATATTTTGAATTTATTAACTCCCACCTCAGAGAAACAACAATGAAACATTGATATTCGGGTGTGTTGCTCTGTTTGTCAAGGTCAGTCTGACTTCTGAACTACCACATCCACCTGGTGATTGACAGGGTGCTGATAGAAGACAGGCGAGAGGCCGAGGACTGGTTTTAAACGTATTTTCATCCTGGAAAAAACAAAAACAACAGTAGGTACTGAAATAGCCCCTCATGTTTGAACCAAAGGGAGCAAAGGTCCTGATCTTGAGTTGGCGCCGGCCACATGCTCATCTGCATTTGCACTGAGGTCAGCTCTGCTCGCTGGGGGAATCTGTGCTCAAGGATGAAAGACAGGTGAGCATTCTGTCCTTGAATATAATAACTATTCAGGATCGAGAACATTCATTTACAAAGTAAAGTCGAACAATAAAAAGACGGTGGAAAAAAGATATTCAATTTAGATGTTAGAGACTCTCGATCAGCTTTCAACACAAAAATAAGTGGAAGAGAAAAGAGAAACGGCTGCTGCTCAAAGAGTGTTTATGCCACTGGTGAACATTTTTCATGCTTGATGACAGCATGAATTGGTAGAAATGAATTTATTTGGACAATATATTTTCAATCATATGAAGAATTACCGTATAAAAAAGGGTTTCTGAGCATATGTTTAAATGTCATGTTGTTGCGACATAAAAGGGCAGGAAAAACATTCTGAATCACAAGAAGGCTTCAGATGCCGGGAAATTCTTGGTGATGGAAAAAAAATTGAAGTGACTTTGAGAATTCCAATCTTGTTGCTTTTGTTTATTATAAGCATAACTATTATGCTGATAATTTATTAGTGTGTCAGACTGAGTCTTTATTTAGAACAATGCTATCAGGAATGAGGAAGAAAACCAGTTCATATTAGATTAAAATGGAAAAAATGAGGCTCATTAAAGTCATCTGTCTATGAACCCGATTCACCCCCCGACACACAAACATCCACACAGATAAACACAAAACCCTAAGCGTTTATTCACAGTAAATTATTTTTATGAGTCTTTATGAGTTGAAGGTGAATGTCCTTCAAAAGGAAATTTTTTTTCTACTGAAGACCAAGTACTGTCATTTTTTCAGTACATTTGCAGTGGTTTCTAGAATTAATGAATGCCTTGTGAGTCAATTTCTTTGGGAAAAAGCTCTTGCACTCCTGCAAAAAACAGCAGGACTTGGAGTCATATTTCCTGATATTAGAACATCTTGCCTCTGATTGGCTAACAGTAACGAGACTCTACCAATGACTCTGCTCTGCAATGTTGATGTTTTATCTCCACAAATAACACAAGCCTGAAGAAGTTATGTCATGTTGCGGAGTTGCTAATGCTAACGATTCGCTTCTACTAGCTGAGACATGCTCTGCTTCTGGTTGCTAAACCAACAACAGCCTTCCCCGTTGTGAGTCAATATGAGTGAGTCCATGAATGCTAATTTTCAGTGCTTTTCTAATCTGAGCGTTTCCCCGTGTGTTTTTTATCGGCAGGAAATAGGGGTAGAAGACTATTTTCACGTTTAGTCTCCATGTGAAACTCAGAGTGAATGTGGTTTTTAAAATAAAAACAAGATAGAAAAATTAATTGGGATGTTTTGTAACATGAAAAAATAAGATTTTTTAAAAATAATGTCTTTGCATGCAAGCTGTGTTTTATTCATTTCATCATTTTTAATTCATGCTTGACTTTTTAACAACCCCAGAAACGTTAGTGGGAAACTTCCCTCTTTATTTCTCACTAAACACCTAAAGTCAGGAAATTTGGAGCAGATACTGTCAAGACAAGTTTCTGGACCACTGAGACTAGTGCGACTTGATGGCAGGTTTGCAGCACAAGTCATTACTTTAGTAAAAGTGTGTTTTCTGGTGCTTTCTGCTCTTCTTTCTGGTGCCAAGCACATCGTAAAATCAATAGTTCTGTAGCCACTGAGATTTTACTAAAAGTATTGTCCCGACACACCTTTGGAAGCAACAGAATTGATGCAGAGCTGCAAACCAACTTTGACTGTTCAGTGTAAAGTAGTTTATTAGGAAGTCCTAACAGCTAGAAGAGACTTTCTGTGAGAAATTTTTCCAGTGTCTTTAAAATCAACCACATCATGGTGTGATTAGCTAAATCACAGACTTATTTTAGGTTTTGCTTGTTTTGCTAGCCTGGCAAGCCATCCTATATATGTGAATATATAGTCTGGCCACGACCCATAGGGGGAGCTCTGTCGTGGTGCAGAATCAAATGGTCTCTGCATGCTATTGGATCCCACTGTGGTCCCATGGGAATTGGCCCAGAGAGCTTTTTGGCCACATAGATTTTAACGGGCCCTACATGGGTTTTCAGAGGGTTCGACTCAAACACCGGCAAACCCCTGTGGGGCCACCATGGAATCCGCAGACAAACCCTGTTCGGACCCATATGGCTTGCCCATATAGATCCCATATGGGGCCCACCTATGTGTGCTGGCTGGGTACATTTGTGGTCTTCACCAGAGCTTCCTTAGAGAGAATGTCAAACCTTTAACCTGCTGGAAAACCTTCCAATGTGACTCAATAAAAGCAATTCCGCAAACAATAGAGGGAACCTTTTCATCCACAGGGATGTGAAAGAGTTTAGGGGTCAATTACTTTTTCACATAGGGCCAGGTTGGTAAATTGGTGAAAATGAAAGGATCATTTGAAGGTCAGATTTCTTATTTCGTCAGGTTATTTCTTGATACTGATTTTTGTTTGCTGATCTGAAACTTTTAAGTGTCACTAAAAAGCAAAAATATAGAAAGTTTGTTGAGAGACAAACATTTTCACCACACTGTATATTTAACTCAAACAGCTTTAATTTTGGGTTATATACTGACTCAGACTTTCCACACAAAAATAGCTTTTCAATAATCGCTTATCTCTAATTCTTTATTTGAAGATATAAGGGACTTGTGTGCTTAAAGGAGTTGTGTCCTTTACTGAAGCATGCTTGTCTGAAGATGCTCCTTTTGCAACTGCCTAAAAGAAGAATTTCTAAACTTTCTCCAATTAATCATTAAATGTAACTGATTGCAGAAAAGTGATCAACTGAGGTGATTAACAAGGGAAGAAGAGCTGAAATGGCAGTGGCTAATGAGGCGCAGTGGGACTCAAAGCGTGAGACGCCGTCGTGGCTTCAATGACAACAATCACTAAACAACAGGCTGACTCATCCAAAAATACTGTGGCACAGAGAAAACTCTCAGCATGCATTCCATTTAAACGCCCATAAAAGATTTGTATTTATTCATCAAACTGTAAATAAATACATTTAAAAAATGAGGTTTGCAATGAAAAAGTGAAAGGTGTGTTGTGAGGAGAAGCAGCTGTCAAACTATGTTTGAAAAATCAACAGTTTCTTTTCTCCCTCTGGTCAAATCATCGTATCTCCATCTTCAGACTTCCTCTTCACCCCTGGACACAGCGTGGACAGACTTCCATTCAGCCTGAAGGATGGTGAGTCTCAGACTGACGTGTGTGTCTTGTGGGTTTCAAACTCCTCAGGTGACCAGCTCAAGTTTAAAGCAACACTAAAGAGTTTCTTAAAGCCATACCATGGAAGTTTTTCATAATTTTAAATCATTTTCTTGAACCAGTATGTGCAAAAATAACCATTTACAGGGTTAATGAAATGTCACTCAGATCTCCACCACGCTCTGTGTCCAGAATACCGCACTTGCAACTTCAGAGTGGTGGTCCAGTCTCTGTTGGACTTAGAAAATGGAGCTGACATGCCTGGCACTGCAGTCTGCTTACAGCATGTTTCCTGCATGTTTTAGATCATAAACACAGCTGATTTGTTTGATTTAGTGATGAACCGCTCCTGTAGACACTAATGAAGGCTGAGGAGACATTTCAGCAGTTAGATTAAGGTGTTAAAAAGACGAACACACAGCGAGGAGATAAGTTTCACTTTTGCTTTCACTAGCGGACACTAGGGGGTGCTAAAAACAAGCCAAAACTGCCAAGTATTCCTTTAAAGCTATTGCTTTTAAACTGGTTTCAGTGGTTTTTGAGCCATAACCTTGAGCAGCTTCACTTGGGACAGCACTCTGCTGCCCTCTTCTGGACAGAAACTGCATTAAACAACGTAGGTGGTTTGCTTAGCACTAGTCCAGTGGTTTCTGCAAAGTTTCCCTTCCCTGTGAGAAAATGTGCAAGTTGGGGGGTGGGGTGGAGGGGTCTTGTGCGTATAGTGCACGCAGATTCTATGTCTGGAAATTTCCGACTGGGATAGGGGGTTGTGCACGGCTTCACTGTCGGGAAACCTCCGACAGGGTGTGGGCTGGGGTGGCGGGTGGAGGGCATGATTATGTTGCCAAGCTATCCTAGAGCAGGCGTGGGGTGGCACTGAGCAGGGGGTGGGGTGTCTCTGTACCAGTAGCTTTAATAAAGGCTAGCAGTTAGCTTTTCAAGTTGCCATCTGTCAAAATGCTCAAGAAGAAGAAGAAGAAGTTTGCTTTTTGTTGGCATCATAGCAGAGCCTGGGTGTAAAAGGAAGAAAGTAATGTCTTTGGAGGTGAAGCAACGATCTAAAAGTAGAGTGAACATCGGTGCGGCCTACACTCGGTTTCAGTTTCAAACCACTTTTAAAAAGTAGCAAAGGAAAGTCCTAATTTTATTCTTTGTTTCTGAACTTCCAATCGTCATACATTCATAAAAACATGCAAAATACAACACCTTGTCTGACGACATCGTTATCTGCAAAGTTGGAATTTCATTTTCATGCAGTAGGGGGAGAAGTGGGAAACTTATTAGGTGTTACTTTAATCCTTCATGTGCAGCAACTCAAGAGACATCTATGAAATGAATTCTCTCTTTATCTAAGAGAGGAGAAGTCAGTTAGTTAATCTGGGTTTGGATTCACCACGAGTTACTAAAAGAGAAGGAGGAGTTTATTTGCTGAGTACAATATGACTTGCGTGTTGTTGACAGACACCTGAAGGTATCTGAAGCAGGATATCGATCCACACGCGGGCCGGGAACAGATTTATACTTTGATTTCCTGGAGTAAACACGGTGTGTTTGGGTAGGGATGTAAACCAAAAGCTAGTCTGTTGACTCCATTTGTCATATATATTCTCTGTTCGATAATTCAATAAAGTGTTTGAGACAGCAGCTGCTGAGGGAGGAACTTCGAGGCGAGCGTGTCTCGGTTAATGTATTTCTGTCAGCAAGATGGAGAGACGGAGGGGCGGAGGAGGAGAAGGACAAGTGGATGGAGGTGAGAGGTGAATGATATCTCCATCATTCTACACAATCTTTTCTCTTTGTCATTTTTTCAGAAATTTGGTTTTCGTAAATGCCAATGGAAGATATTTATCGGTATATTTCACAATGTTATCTTAATAATTTAATTACTATGTATTCTGTTTATCTCTCATAAGTATTTGTTCTGGTAATTCCGGCAGTTATTGTTTTGTTATTGAATCAAACAAGCTTCACAAATTAGCTTTTGTTTCATTTCTTCTGTTTATCAATTGCAAAATTACATTCAACCAGGAATGCATAACATTAGGGTACGTTGACATCCAATATGCCAATATTTTCCTATTTATTTTGATCATCAGGAATGTTTATTTAAGCACATAATTTATCCACATATTTGCAGAGAACATTAAGGTGTCTTCATAGCACAAATATCATCATGCATATTTTTGGGTTATGGCCCGTGAGGGATGCAGAGTTGTTGCCTCAGAGCAAGAAGGATGCACGTTTGACACCCAGCTGGGAACGAGCTTTTATCGTTTTCCCATGCATTTGTCCAACGGTTCTCAAAATCAAGCACATTAGATTAATTGGCCATACACTGTCACTTTGTTTCATTTACAGTGTCTCCAACTCCTCGGTAAAGAAAATAGCTATTATTCTAAATGTTGCTAGAAGTGACAAAGCGCCAACAGCTAATTTGCATAATCTTATAGACTAGATAAATGATGTTGTAGCAAAGACAAGAGTGAGTAAAAATACCCTGAATATGTTTAGAAGTAAAAATAAATTAGCCTTTGTAGAATATATTTTTGATGTCACAGTTCAAAACCTTCTCCTTTATCTGGTCTGGCTGTAGGCCGGGTTAGGAGATTCTGCATGAGGATCGGGCTGCTTGTGAATGCCTTTAGATGGGAAAAGGCCCAAAGAAGCACCCACTGCTTTTATGGATGAGGACAAAGAATTCAGGCTTTCAAATCATATCAAACTTTATTTATATAACACATTCACATGGCAACACAATGTGCTTCAAAGCATATAAAATAAAAACAGAGGTGCAAAAAATAAAGTAAAATAGGATTTTAGAAAAAGCACATATATGCAAAGCAAACTCGAAGAAGGAAATACACACATATACATCAGTATATGCTTATACATACATGCATAAATACACATATATTCAATGCAATGCAAAATCAATACATGGACAGTAAAATCCCTCTATTGGAGGGGGTCCCGCCAATGTCGGGGTGGAGGCATTAATGGAAGACAAGATGAATGGTTCTCAACAAGAACTCGTCTCACTTGAAGAGCCATTCAAAAGATTCAATTCATTCGTGAACGTCGCATCACTAATGACCGTGTTTGCGTTCAAAACCTAGCTTGTTCTGTAGATTCGCTAAAGCCGCTTTAATGCTTTTCTACACCGTATAGTCAGCCCCTGAGTTGACCTCACCCCCACAGCTTCATATCACCTTGTGAGTTTAGTGGATTGCAGAC
Source organism: Aphyosemion australe (assembly GCA_006937985.1). Classification (NCBI taxonomy): domain Eukaryota; kingdom Metazoa; phylum Chordata; class Actinopteri; order Cyprinodontiformes; family Nothobranchiidae; genus Aphyosemion; species Aphyosemion australe. Next base: position 732,909 of record SSNS01000199.1, on the reverse strand, counting down.
CTCAAATCTCATAAACGTTTGCCCCATAAGCTCCTGCCCTGAGCTCCATCACTAACTCTTTGGACTTATTTGTGCTGTATGCCATACGTCTTTTAGACGATTGTTTCCAGTGAGAGCAAAAATAGATTATATAGATATGACAGCCCATCACAGCTGTTTATTACTTCACCTTAAATCTGATCTGTCTAGGGGAGAGAGAGAGAGAGAGAGAGAGGTATCCAAGATTAATACACTGACAAGCTATCAGGCCTCAGATTCTCTCATCTTCATGAATATTGATGGAAAAAACGCACCAGGAGAGCACACACTGCTATCTTTAATGCTCTAATGCGCATTAAGGCTATAATGAGAGAGAAGCTACTTAGATCACATAATTCTCCAGAGTCTCATCATAAATAACAGCTTACATGTAGCTTACTTGGATAAATCGGCGGATGGATAGGGCACATGCATTCACTCAAGTTCACAGTAGGAGAGTTATTTTTTTATTTAATTTTCATACACTTGTTCCCGTAACTGTTCACAAATTTGTGGCCGTTTATGTGTGTGGCTGAGTGCATTAACTCTGCTGTTATAATTAAATACAGTTTGGAGCTACCTGCACTTGGATTTTTAGTATTTTTATGCTCTGTCTTTATTACTGGAATCAGTGCACTTTGCTGTGCTAGCTTGGATTTATTTACCAGTAATGTTTACAATGATTTTTCTACACACCAGGAAAAGAGCCAAGCTTTAAGCACAATTTACTGTAACGGAGAGAATCAGTGTCCAGTTATTTGTTTTCCCTCTCATTTGTTTGGCTTCAGGCGTTTTGTGTGTTATTCTTATAAATGTTGCATGTTCTAAAGCAGTGGTTCCCAAAGTTGGAGTCGGGACCTCCCTGTGGGTCACCAAGACCTACACAGGGGGTCTTGAGGTGGTTTCCAGAAATAGAAACATGTCAGGATCTGGCTAGGGCTGGACTGAACAGTGAGTTTGAATGTGGCGTGTTGTATGACCCAAGTGCGGAGTGGACTGGCACTGGGTTTGAACAGACAGTTAATTTAGGAACCGCGGCACACAGCTAGAAGGGAAACGAGAGTGCATGCAGTTCCAAAATAAAGGAAACAACTTACTGGTAGTCGACAGGATTGGTTTGGACAGACTGGACAGGCTGGACTGGACCTGGAAGAGCTCTGGAAATGACTCAGGAAGCGATCAGAATGCAAATTGAGCCAAAACGCCGAAGCGATTACCGAGCCATGAGCAGGAATCCCGAATTCCTGATATACTCCCGCGCAGAATGACGTGGGCAGGAAGTCCGGTGCAGGTCATAATGGGCAGTGGAGTCCTGAAGCTGGGAATGACTGGGGTGATGCAGGTTGGAACTGAAGTTCTGGGGTGATTAGAGCTGAGATGAAGGTCGAGGAGCCAGGATCGTGACAACAAACAATTGCTGAATCTATATTTCTAGCGTACATGTGGCAAAACTGTCATAAATAGATATAAGTGAATTTGAGCTGAAGTGGTTTTTGTTATGTCCTGAATTATTTGGCATTTTAAAGGTGCAGTGTGTGAAAAAATTCTTTAGCGCCACCCAGTTCAGAGTGGGTATTGCAGCTACGGTAGCCCACATGCATCAAAAAGGTCTTCAACAGCTTCCAGCTTTCAATCCAGCGATCAGGTCCATTATTTTTATTTTTTTTTCTAAATTTTAAATATGTGTTGAGTAATACATTTTTTTATGTTAGCTATGTTGATGCCAGTTATGTTTACTGTATTTTTGAATGGCTACAAGCAAAGAGCAAACACAGAACATTATATCTTGTATGTTCCTAAACAGCTACCATATTTCAAGACGGTGCATGACTACGACGGGTTGACCAGAATTTGATTGTAAACAAGAAAAAATATTACACACTATGCCTTTAAGCATGTTTGTATTGTCAAATCAGAGAAATCTGAGGTCGCATATGTTGACAGTTGCTATTTTGTGGGTCTGAAGCTTAAAAGTTTGTGAACCACTGATCTAAAGTTCCAACGTTGCAGAAAAAAAAAACTTTTGCAATAAATCAACACTTTTCCACCAGAAAACTTGATAAAAGCAGCTGAAATCATCTCTAGAACATTTGTTGCTTCCTCTAAAACTCCAGCATTACAAATTCATCCATGTCACATATAATGGGTAATCTTTGTGAACATTTCATGATTTAAAATCAAGAATTGAAGAATTACTTTATTCCATGCAGGGCTACTACATTATATATTTCTGTATTTCCCCCTTATGCTGCATTGATGCTTTTATTTTAGTAATGCATCTCTGTGCAATACCACCACTGGTGCGTGCTGTGTGCATTTTGTATTTGTGTGTGGAAACAAAATGAAAAGCTAGGTCATTCACATCCCCTGAAAATATCATTGACTCCTATTACAGCCACTAAGCCCTCAGTGCCATTGCACCACAGGGCAAATTAGTCACTATGAAGACAAATGGCTCCACAAAAACACAATAACTTACATCTCGACATATGGAGGTACCTATGAATTATTAACAGGGCTGCTCATCTGAACAATATAAGAGGAGATGCATATATAGGTCTGCATTAAAAGCTAAAAAAAGAGAAAAGAAGCTGGATTCTTGATGAATATCTTTATAGCGCATCCTAATTTGCATTCATGAGCAGCCAATCAAATGATTGCATGCCAGCGATGCATATGCTGGTACAAACGACAGCACATCACCTTCACACGCAGCGTATCACTCATCAGTGTGCACACACGCCCACACATATCTTATTTATCCAAGTAAATGTGGGGCCATTCATTATCCACAGCCTGACAAGAGGCCATTAGTTACAGTCTCTCATCCAGATATCAGACGTTGACTCCCTCCTGGAGATTTTCAACCCCACTTTGCTGTGACAGAAGTGATGCCAAACAAAGGTCTTCTGCTCATGCATTAAAGCTTGACTTTTTCTTAAAGAGCACAACACAAAGCATCCAATTTAGATGCTCAGTCATCAACTTTGACTGCAAAACGTCTGGAAAGAGGAGAGCTGGATTCTTGCAGCTCTGCTGCTGATGTTCACTGACCTAAAGTCTGCCAACACCTCCAGCCCTCATTTCCTTCTTGAAAAGGTGCAAAGACTCGTTCACAGGTGAGCATTGTGTTCTGAAGCATCTGTGGAAGCACACTGTAGGGAGGGGAGATTATTCGCTGGTCTTATCCATGAGCTGCAGAGTGTATCAGGTTCGTGCGAGCTATGCTTGCAGGGTACGACCATTCGACCAGGTTTTTCTGCCGTCTGACAGTGAGGGATGTGTTTGTAACGAGGTGACGATGGACAAACTATGTAATGGGAATCCAACCTGTTAGACAAGCCATTAATCTTGGCGAGGCAGAGATGACCAGTGGACCGTGTCTGTACAGTGTAACAGGAACAGTAACATTAGGATTTCATGCCTCCCTGAATCAATCCAGCCGTGTCTCATGTTCTGGGTTTTTAAACACAAAATATTTCCCTGCAGGGGCCAAGTCATAAGATCAGCGCTGGTTCTGTATGCATGGAGGGTCTAAGAATAGGCCGCTGGATCTAGGTCAGGTCACAAGATCATTAAACAATCGGCAAAGAAAAAAATCAGCAAACTTATGTCAAATCAGAGTTTATGGAGCACATTGTGGGAGACTTGGTTCATCAGGTGCTCCGTTTTCTTCCTGTGGAGAATCTGACATTTTAATAAAGACACGCCTTATTTATAGACAGGAACTCAACTTGCATTAAATAATTACTCCTATTTGTTTGTGTAATCTTCAGAATGCAAAAAGAAAACAGCTTTATGAAGTAATGAAAACAACTTATTTTAAAGGTATATCTATTTTATAGTTACATTTCTGTCAGTTTTAGAGGGATTTTTGTTCTGTTTGTCACCTTTACTTCCTGTTTTACTTTGTAGCATCACTTCCTTTGTGATTAAGGGTTTCCTGCTGTCACAGCTGCTCTTGATTTGATCGTTATGTTCATCTAGCTCCCTCTGCAGATTTATTCTAATGAAAATGGAATTTCACTACCTTTTTCTCATCAGTCAAACATGAATTTCTCAAATTTTGAAGCCAAGAAACAGGATATCCTGTGGTACTGTTTTTGGAAAAAACTTCGAGAGCATTGCTGCAATAGGGTGAGTAATTTCTTGAACTAACTGCATGATGTTAAGATGTTCAAATCTGGATTTTTGTGCCCGGCTGATATGTTGAGTACTCTCTCAGAGCTCTGGTGTTATCATTTACCTGCCATTATTGGTTGATTCAGGCATTGGGTGTTTTTTTATGCACTGTACGCTACTATTGTTGTCACTCAGTGTCTGCTTGAAGACCAAGTTTACTTGTTTATTCAACACATTTGCAGTGGTGTCTAGTATAAATTAATGCCTTGTGGGTCGATCTCTGTGGGGAAAAAGCAGAAAGTAGATGTTAGTCAAAAGAGTAGGGGTCTTCAGATAGCAGGATTTAGAGTTTTATTTCCTGATTTTTGGACATCTCTCCTCTGATTGGCTAACAGCAATGCGACTCTACCACTGACTCAGTTTGGATGATGCAGTATAAGTTTACTCCAGCTCTTTGTTTATTGTGCATTTTGCAATCATATTTATCAAGTTAAAGAGGTTTTTAGCCAATCTAACTTGGATTCACTCCATCCAGAGCGACATTCTTGGGGAACATTTGGTTCGTTGTGATGTTTGATTTAAGGTATCTGAAAATGTGACGAGTTTATAGATTTGAACTTAAACTTCCTATTTGGCCCATAAACTCTTTAAGGCTCCTCTCATGGTTTTACAACATGTTTCACATTTAGGAGTTGAAATTTGGACATTTACAGTCCCAGTGGGCCAGTTGGTGAGGGATGGTGAAAGTGGTGGCTGGGCCTCATCGGATCCAACAGTTTTCCCTTCCTTCAGAATTAAATCAAATCTACAAAAAAACAATTTTACCTTCAAAAACATCCACATAAACGCGAAATACAAAACAGTATGAGGTATCTAGTGACTGCACCATGGGTGTGTATTTATCTCAATGCTTTTCAAACCACTTGTCTTATCAATTCAAAAACATTGAAAAAGGTCTGAGATACCCCTTCACCTTCCAAATAATTCATTGTGCAATTTATGTGACAGCACCGACAGGTAGTAATAACAATTTTCTTGCCCTCAATATGTGGGCAAGTGGATCACTCAAAGACAACAGAGAAAATTCCCCTCATTTTGCAGTCAGCATTAACTTTATTGTCAAAATTGTCCCATCAGCACGAGGTCCAGGTCTCCTTTAAGACTCTCAAGTTGATAACAAGGTTAGGAGCGACACCATACTGCCACTGCTGTGGTATGGCTGCATAGTCTGATGATAAACCAAAGCAATGGTGACGCACAATTTGATATATTGGTGCAAAATCTCCAGATTTTGAGTGCACATTAAATAGTGTGCAATAAATTTAACATTGGAATATCTGATTTTACATAGAAAAGTTGTGATTAAAGAGCAGGTTCACTGAGAAACCGTTTTTTAACTTATGTTTGAAAATGATCAGTCACTCTGAGTTTTTCATGCAGGCTGAATCTGAAAATAGTCTTCTACCCCTATTTCCTGCATTAGATTCTGATAGAAATAGACGGAAAAACGCTCAGTTCAGAAAAACCTGAGAGATCTACATCACACTGTCTCCCAACATTCATGGACTCACAAATCTTGGGTCGTGACGGGGAAGCCTGTTGTTGCATTAGCATCCAGGAAACAGCAGAGAACGTCTCGGCTAGTAGAAGCTAATCGTTAGCATTAGCAACTCAACAACCACACAGCAGAACTCCTTCAGGCTTGTGTTATTTGTGGAGATAAAACATCAACGTTGCAGAGTAAACAGAGTCAGTAGTAGAGTCATGTCGCTGGTAGCCAATCAGAGGTGAGATGACCAAATATCAGGAAATAAGACTCTGAATCCTGCCGTCTGAAGCTACTTTCTCCTCCAGCTCATAGATATCATATATATATATAGATGCCTTAACTGGGAGTCGACAGCGTCCCTACACGGCGGCCATCTTACCTCGGACAGCTTACGTTCCGTTCTCAATGGTAGCAGATGGAAGGTGATTGAACAACTTAAACAAAAACACTCTTAACTCGATTAAATATTAACGGATTTACAAGCGGGTTGCATTATTACAAACCGTATAGCACATAGGCTTGATAGGACATACTTTAACATTTTTAAATTAATGGGCCAAATCTGTCATATTTTACAGCCACATCTCTGGCGTTTATAACAAATGAAACCGTTTGAAATTCGGTTGAAAATTGAGCAAGTTAGAGTTATTTAAATAGTACATTCACCATTGACACCAATGTTACGAAAGGGGGCAGCTGTCCGAGGTAAGATGGCCGCCGCATAGGGACGTTCGTCCAATCGACGAAGAGCGCGGGTAAAGCCTCTAGTGATATATATGATATCTATGCTCCAGCTGACTCCAATATCCTCAAACCAGTGCACCAGAGCTTTTTTCCCCAGAAAACGACTTACAAGGCATTAATTCCTACTAGAGACCACTGCAAATGTATTAAAAATATGAGTAAAGTTGGTTGCATTACATGCAAACGTGCATTAAACACATTGCACAGTAAAATATCTGCTTGTACCAATATCTACATTAGAACAAACATTAAATGAGAATAGTTTATTTTTATTTTTACTTTGAGGTAAAGTACAAACATTTGTGCTGTCTCTGACACCAGTTTTGAAAAATTGTGTTCTAACCTTGAATATTTCAACATGACCTTGAGCTAGTATACTTTCTTTAATGATTTAATACATATGTTCATTTTAAAGAAGCTAAATGTTTTTGTTGTGAGACTTTAAAAAGGCTAAACTAAACTATTTGCCTTTGAAACGTGTGCAAGGGTTACAGAATTCCTAAAACATTCATCTAGATCGCTGTGGAGCTTTTATGTGCGGTGAGAAACAAGACCTTTGATACCAAAAATAGAGCCGGTGGAAAAAAGAACTGCAAAGAGAATGGAACAAAACAAAAAAAGTGCACGGCATAGCACCTCTGCCTGCGGGGTGACAGGGCATGGGCTGCGATGATTGATGATGAGAAGGAGGAGTATCCCCTCTTCACCGTGATAAGGGGCCATGAGAGCAGGGGGAGGTGAAAACATGGATTAAATGAAGCCATGAAAGTTCAGCTGCATCAGACAATGTTTTATTTACACCTTAGACACGACTCATTAAACGTGAAGCACATTCCCTCAAGCTCTGCCTCGACAGCATTTGTTAGCATATTTAAATCCGTCTGTTAGGTGTGCTGTACAGGGTATAATTATCTACAGTCTTATCATTATATACCACAGACACCCCTGGATACATTTTTGGGGTTAAATGTGGAGGAATGAACATACTTTGCTCACCTTATTGTCCCAAATATGTTTTTAGGACAGCAGATGAGTGCTCCCAAGTTTCACAAAATCTTTTGCAGCGAGAGAAGAAACCTCTTTGGTTGTTTTGACTGTGTCAAAAGAAAGAGATGCTCTGATTTTGGTTTTGAGGGATAATACTGATTTCTGATTCTCATGCAGCTCAAATTTGTTGGTTAAGCCAATTTCAACCAATTTAGTCAATTTCAAAAAATAAAAGAATACTTTCTAAAGGGGACATATTATGCAAAATGCACCTTTTGCATCATTTTGTGCTGCCAAATTGGGGGGAAAACATGTTTGGTTTTAGGAATTATGTGTCTAAAATGAGCTTTTTCAAAAAGTCCCCGTTTGTGAGGTCACAAATGGGGAAATTAGCACTACTACTGAAATAGCTTTATGTGAAACGAATTTAGTGCAAATAACTTCATAAACATGATTCTTTTAGACCATAGGACAATTGTATCAATTTAAAATAGAATGAAAATGTCTCCTTTAAAACAAATTTATTCTATTTCTGATCAACTTAAATCTAAATAATCAATAATCAGCTAAAAACTTTACAAGGTTTTTTTAATAATTGTTTTGTTAGCCAATCTCAGTTAAATTTTAACTACATTTTTGTTCGAACTAGATAAAATGATTATATTTCATATTTAATATTGTTTTTATTGCATTTATCTATGTTTTATCATTTATTGTTTGTATTTCAGGATCAGAGGAACTAAATAGTTGTAATTAGCAGCATCTCTTTGTCCTCGTTTCATTTGAGTCACATTTTGTTGTCCTTTGCCAGAGATTTTCCGTATGATAATCATCATGAGCTCTGTAGAAATGTCTTTCCACTGACTAATACTTTAGTCACCGAGCCTGGTTGTTTCATTCCTGTTTGTTACTGATGTTGTCGAATTAGATTAATTTCCCGGCTTCGGTGTTTACCACTAATTATAAACACCAGAACAGATGGGAAGTAATTCTTTTACAGAAATTTTTGCAGTTTGGCCAAAACGCTGTGGCCACATCTTGTTCCATAGCTGGTCCTCTTGCAGCTCCGAGCCCACTGGTGAACTGGAAGTTTCATTACTGGCTCAGCCTGATAGGATCCATTCTTCTTTCAGCCAGGGAGTCACAGTTCTGGATAGAAACGCATTTAAATTTCTCAAAAGATGCAACCTTGTTATATGTATTGTGCTATAAAGCAGAACACGAAGGCGATGTGTAAACATCCTTCTTTCATATCTGAAACCTTACAGCCTTTTTTTGTATTCCACGGTTATGTGACTGCAAACAAACTTTCATTTTACTTCACAAACATTCAAATCTTCACCTCAAACAATAATCTTGGAGATCAGATTTCTCTCAGTGAAAATATTCCAAGTTTGCCTTTTTTTGGTTTGTTTTTCTTTGTTCCAGGTCTAAAATTTATTTTTTTTTAAACTCCACAGCTAAATTTCTGCCCACAGCAGCCATATTTTCCCCAGGTTTCATTTGCTTTTTGACAACCATGCCACTAAAACTCAGACTGATCAGTTTTATGACAGATGGTTTGTCCTCACTTCTAAACTGGTTGTTATTGGCTGGTGGCGGTGACTGGACAGTCATCGTAAACTTGCCATATGTTGCAATATGCTGCACAGACCGATGCAGGAGGGGGAGCGACTATTTAAGGGCACGGGAAGGCAAGATGAAACATTTATAGAGATTTAGACATATGTTGGCGTGACACAGTGATCACTTTATATCAGGAGCACATTAGAGCTGGCTGACACGTCGAAGGAAGGAAAAAAAATCAACTCAACATAGAAGTTAATGTGAATACAGTTTGAAAAGTTGAAATGCTTTCCAAAGCAAATCGCTCTCAAGTGCAGAATGTGACCGAAAGAGGATTTTCTCTCCATACCTGCAAATGGACGTTTTCCTAGCTGTGAATGAATCTCTTTCTGTGGCTTGACAGGTGAAGCAGCAGAGGTGAGCAAGCAATCGAGAGAATGGGGAATAGAGTGGGAGAAGGAGAGAAGGTAAAGGCGAAAGTGGTTGCAAGTGTCAAGCCTCCTGAAATTGGCTACCTAGCATTCTGAAGGTGGTGTGTCTGTACGTGCACATATAGTAGAAACACACATTTGGCTCTGCCTGTGTGTGTGTGTGTGTGTGCCTGTGTGTGTGCGTGTGTGTGTGTGTGTCTAAGGGCAGCGGTGTAATGATTTGTCTGTGGCATCCCTTGAGTGAATCCTGACTCCCACACACCTAACCACAGGAATAACGCATTAAAGTCGACAGGTGAATAAGATTCAAATATAAGATGGAAGAAGAAAAGCCTCTTTTTTTTTTTTTTTGACATCACCGGTGTATGAAAGTTGCAGCTGTGGCTCAGGGACGACGCTGATCCTGCCGTGACAAGTGCTCCCGCAAAGTTAAAGTGACATTTCAGTTTGGTGGTTTGAAGCAGAACCAAGTGTCAGGGCAAGGATGGATCAGTACCTCCCACCAGGGCATGTGGATAATCCTTCAGGCCAGAAGGAGGTAGGCTTTTCCAGTGGATCTCAATGTGCAAGGTGCTAAAAGTGCAATAAATCAAGTGCGGCTAACACAGGGAACTAATAGTGTTTTATGTGAATGGGAGAGTTTTCTCCCCCAGACATCCAGTCTTGAACAATAAGTCTCACTCAGTGACTTTATGTCTCTTTCTGAGGAAACATCTCTAACATATTGTGCAGATCTCTCAAATTCTGTTTGATCAGCAAACCTCTGTTTTGATTATGTTAGATGAGTACACCAGATTAATGGAGTTTTTATGAAGAAAGCTTTGTTGGGTGGTAAAGTTTTAATATTGTTTAAACTTTAGAAATACTGGCTGGCTTATGCTGCAGTAAACTGTATCAGCGTCCTTTTACTGAATGTAATTTAGGATATTTTCAGGACCTCCAATTTATTTTAATTTCATGTTTTTATATTGAGATGCAACCAACCAGCATTATTATTTTCATTGCTCTACATTATGGAGCAAAGTGATCTAAACAAACAGGATACTTACCTTCTATTAATAAATGTATACAAAGATGCAGTAATGTTAAAAAATTAACATGTTAAAGCCATACTATGCAACTTTTTCACATTTTTAAATCATTTTCTTGAGCCAGTATGTGCTAAAATGACCCTTTACAGGGCTAATGAAATGTCACTCAGACCCCCACCGCCCTCTGTGACCAGAATACCGCACTTGCAACTTCAGAGTGGCGGTCCAGTCCCTGTTGGACTTAGTAAAGTGGAGCTGACATACCTGGTGCTGCAGTCTGCTTCCAGCATGTTTCCTGCATGTTTTAGATCGTGAACACAGCTGATTTGTTTGATTTAGTGATGAACCGCTCCTGTAGACACTAATGAAGGCTGAGGAGACATTTCAGCAGTTAGATTTAGGTATTTTACTACTTTTTGCAACTAAACGGACACTAGGGGGGTGGGAAAACAAAATTTCCCAGAGGAACCTTTCCCGAGGGATCAGTAAAAGTTAGTCTGAGTCACATAAAAAGTCTTTATGGGAATATCCACTTAGCCTCTTGAGGTTCATACACATTTAGCTGCAAACTTTCACCTTAAAATCTCATTCCAAGGTGCACTTGTGGCATACACACACAGAAGTAGGTGTCTATTTCTTTCAGGTTTGTGAACCAAACCAAGCCCTCTGCAAAACCCACTCAGTCATGCTTCTTCTTCAAATTTTAATATTTGTTCAAAGCTGGACCTTCTTCTTTCAGATTGCACTGAACTCCTCTTCTTGAAGTACCTTTCCTAAACAGCGGTCATCACTACAGAGAAACAAATATAGCTACAGGAATAGCAACAGAAAGAGTTCTTAAGAAGGACAATCTTTATACATCAACATATATAAAGATGCGAATTTATGTTTGCATTTTGGGGATTAAAATCTCAACAGTTTTTAAAGGTGTGGTTCACTAAAAACACCTTTTAATGATTATTTCTGATTATAATCGGTCAGTGTGAGTTTTTCATGCGGGTTGAAAATGAAAATAGTCTCCTACACCTACCTCCTGCATTAACTTCTGATATAAAATAGACAGTGAAACTGTAGGGTTAGAAAAGCCTGACAGATCTACATCACACTGTCACTTAACATTCATGGACTCACCCATCTTGACCCACGACGAGGAAGGCTGTTGTTGGTTTAACGTCCTGGAAACAGCAGACGTCCTGACTAATAGAAGCTAACCGTTAGCATTAGCAACTCCACCACACAGAAAACTCCTCCAGGCTTGTGTTATTTGTGGAGATAAAACATTGCAAGTCAGTGGTAGAGTCGTGTTGCTATTATCCAATCCAAGTCGAGATGTCCAAATATCAGGAAATAAGACTTCAAATCCTGCTGTGTGGTGCCACTCTCTTTTGCAGTAGACTTGTCTGTGCTGATCCAAGTGTTTCCGGGCTTGTTTTGCCCCAAATATGGCTTGCAAGGCATTCTTTCCTACCAGAGACCACTGCAAATGTATTTATTAAATGAGAGAACTTCACCTTTTAAGAACAGTATTCCAAGCAACATCCATGCTATTTTCCAAAAACCAGGTATATGTTATCATATTACTGCCCAACCCTAAAATAAATCTCTAAATTAATTGTGTATGATGGTTAATAGCCACAAAGTTCTAGTAACAGTTTTTTAACTATCTTTATTTTGAATTTTATTGTTGAAATTCACCTAATCCAGAGTTGACTTATTAGCAAGTCAAGTCACATCAAGTTTTACTTATATAACATATTTGTATGGCAACAGCCGTTTGTCCCAAAGAGATGCACAGATGGTACAATAAAACCATAATACATACAATTCATTCCAAGAGGCTAAAATACATAAGAACAGAGTTGAAGGTACTGATTATGAAAAAAGTGAAGATTTCTTGTTACTTTGTGTAGATTTAGTTACTGATAAATCTGCAAAAACAAATCATATAATGTTGATGGCCTGGAAAATTCACATTGGTGAATCTTCAGAGATGTTCTCCAAGTTCTCTTGACCTTGTCAGCCGAGAGCCAAAATTAAACTTTAACAAGTATAAAAAAAAATGCATGCTTATCTTACTCAGTTGCCCACATTTTCATTTTGGCCAAAGAGAACTAATCTTGTGTAAATCGTCCACCCCAAGAGAGAACGTTAAAAACCCACCAACAGCAGCAGGCGTGGCTTGTGTTGACCCAGGCAGCCCCTCCGAGCTCCTGACCACGTGCCACACATTACTGTCTTCCTATCGCCTAACAGGGCACTGCTGGGAGGTACTTGTTGTTCACCCACCCTTGCAGCCAATTAAAAAACAGCTGGAGTTTTGCAGAGCCATTGACGATAAGGGCTGTACTCCAGGGGTGCAGCGTTGGCATAACCGCTTCACATTATCCTCCTGGGATCATCAACAGCAATATCATGTAAACGGGAGTGAGAGGAAGCTGCTGTATGCCTTCAAAGATCAAGTAGTGCTGCAGGATAGCCTTCATTTATGTTGTACTAAACTCTTAATAGCCACCCTACTGCATGATATTAGCTTGTCTTTAAAAAATCAGAGATCCAACTAGATTTTATTCTATTCTGATGTGTTTAAATAGAATAGTTAGACCCGCCACCCAGTCAGATCTGTATTAGAACATTTTCACTTCAGATATAAAAATATCCTAGCATATATGTTAGAACCAGATTATGACAAGCCCACACATTTTAGTCTTGATTGATCGTTAGACAAGCTACAAGGCAAGCGTATCAGTCAAGTGACTGGAGATTTAATTAGAATGACCACATTAATGATGGCTGCGTTACTTACAGATCTATGCTGTTTGCATGGAGCTGAGGGGATTTAGACAGCCGTCTCATAAATCTTGTAATCAAACATATTAGAGAAAATCAGTCAGTTTAATGTTTTATGTGCAGTGAGATGTTTTAGTTAGAGGTGTTTGAGGTTGTTGCAAACATTTAATGAATGTTGAATCTAATTTGTGAAACATTTATAGAATGCAGACTTCAGTTTACTGTATTAGTACTTAAGATTTTATCTTCCACACAGTGGTTTGCTTGAACTTTTGCAGATATTTAACAATAGCAGGAAGATGTGGGGAAAAAGGGAAACATCTGGATCTGTGTAAGTTTAAACAGAATATTGTGATTTTTATAAAGGATGCACTGATTACTCAAAAGTTCCCCCAAATAGGCAATTTTTTTCAGCTTGACAGATAAGACACAGTTACACCAGGTCCTTTGTTGTGATGCATTTACAGACTAAAAAAAAAAACAATTCCTGCTTTGATTGTGCAAAAAAACCCTCAAAAGTTGTCCATTTTAAAGGGATACTATGCAGTTTTGGCTTGCTTTTAGCACCCCCTAGTGTCCGTTAGTGAAACCAAAAGTGAAACTTATCTCCTCGCTGTGCGTTCGTCTTTTTAACACCTTAATCTAACTGCTGAAATGTCTCCTCAGCCTTCATTAGTGTCTACAGGAGCAGTTCATCACTAAACATGCTGGGAGCAGATTGCAGTGCCAGGCTTGTCAGCTCCACTTTACTAAGGCCCAATCCCAATACTCGCACTTCCACCCTTGCATCCATCAATTGCATGTTCCTGGCCAGGGATGCAAGTGTGTAGCGTGTCCCGGTTGTGTGTGGAAGTGCGGAAGGTGACCACGCCCCTTTTGCACCCTTGATCCGCACTTTGCCCAAGTCCGCATCGATGCAGACTTTGGTGCAAGGGTATTACCAACAATCCAGTGCTGCCTGGACTTTTTAGAAGAAGGCGGAGCAATGGCTCAAGTGCCTTTTCTGAAAACATGTATTTTCAAATGAAAGACGTTCATTTTAAGACGATTAATAATATTTATCCATCCATCCATTGTCTTCCGCTTATCCGGAGTCGGGTCGCGGGGGCAGCAGCCTAAGGAGGGAAGCCCAGACCTCCCTCTCCCCATAATATTTATTCATGCTCTGAATGTTTTAGACTAAGATTTAATGTGGACAGCAATGAATATAAATTTAGTCAAATAATTGTTTGTTTGAAAGTTGCTAATAAAGATTTTTTTAAAAGTGGCACAAATGCGACCGGCATCCCGGCATGTGTCGCGGTCAATGATGCTCCCTGTCCCAATTCAGCACACTTGTGTACTACGCACTCAACGCCTTACTGCAGACCTCCTCTAAGTGCACTTCACAGAAGGGCGTAGAGGCAGTGCGAGTATTGGGATTGGGCCAACAGAGGTCAGACCGGCACTCTAAAGTTGCAAGTGCGGTATTCTGGCGACAGAGGGCGATGGAGGTCTGAGTGACATTTCATTAACCCTGTAAAGGGTCATTTTAGCACATACTGGCTCAAGAACATGATTTAAGAATAAGAAAAAGTTGCATAGTATGGCTTTAATGCTTAAAGACTTAAAGAACGGGATTTCCATGAAGGTAGATGAAGACAGGATACTGCTCAGTAATACCATTTTCAGCAACAGTTGCTGCTTAAATGGGCCCATCTGTTAAATCTGTTCCAATAAAGGGGTTTTAGTGGTATTTGATCTTTTGGTCTATGCTGTCAGTAACTGCATTTTAATACAACTAAAGCCCATTATAAATGCAGTTCTATTAATATGATGAGACACCATGGGTTTGCAATGCTAACCTGAGTGCAGCACATTGATGCCTCATATTGTAGTAATTATGTCATATAATCAAACTGGGCTTTGATGTATCTGCATGACTTTTAAAGACACTCACAGCTAAGAACTTTTTGGTTATTTGACATCTTTCTAGAGCAGAGTGCAGTTTACAGGATTGTTCTGTTGTGCTTTAAATCACAAGAAACAAACCATCCCTACCGAAGGACTCATATGTTGCAATAAAAGAGAAACATAGTTTTTCTTGAATATTTTCCTTTCTAAGCTCTGAACATGTACAGCACTAATTGCATAAAATCCATCCCTCAGGCTGCTGTGCGTCTGCAAATAAAACAGGTGTCCTCTTTATAAAGTTGTTCAGTGACTTTATCTCCTGTTGGATGTCTCTCCTCCAGTCGCTGACAGGCTGGAATAATTTCAGGTCAGGCTGCCCAGAATTCATAACGCAGGAAGGTCTACAGCTTAGACAAAATCTTTGATCTCTGATAACATCTCTCTGCTCTCTGCTCTGGCTGTCCCTTCATCTCTCCTGTTCTGTTTTACCTTCCCTTTCAGATTTACTCAAAAGCTTTTAGAGGCCTAACGTGTCTGATACATGAAGATTTCTGAAGTGCAAATGTGTTGCTGAGGCTGGTCAGGATGGAGGGGAAATGGCAAGCAAGGGGTTTTTCTTGGTTTCTGATAGATGGGCAAATTCATGGTGCAAAAGTTATAGATTGTGAGCATGGATTTGCATTAATACTGGTGAAATGTGCAGATCTGGAGATGGGGTAAGTAGATGTAAATGGGAACGATTTGAGTCACGTTTCACTAGATAATAGAATTTTATCTGTAGTCTTCTAAATTTATTGCCAGTCAGCTTCATGTTACAGACATATACCAATTTGTTTTTCTCTTAAGATCGTGTTTAAAAATGCAGAGGACAGATTCAAGTGGTCCTTCACTCATATTTTTAACACATTTGCAGCGGTCTCTAGTAGTAATGAATGCTTTTTTAGTCATATTCAGAGGGGGAAAGAAAGCTCTGGTGCACCTGTTTGAGGACGTAGAATTCAGCCGGAGCAGATACTAGCTTCAGACGACAGGATTTGAAGTCTTTCTTCCTGATATTTGGACATCTCTCCTCTGATTGGCTAACAGCAACACAACTCTACCACTGACTCCATTTGCTCTGCAACATTGATGTTTTATCTTCACAAATAACAAGCCTGAAGGAGTTCTGCTGTGTGGTGGAGTTGCTCATGCTAACGCTTAGTTTCTGCTAGCCGAGACGTTCTCTGCAGTTTGCTGGATGCTAAACCAATAACAGCCTTCCCCGTCGTGAGTCAAGATGGTTGAGTCCATAAGTGACAGTGTGACGTAGATCTGTCAGGCTTTTTAAATCCTAGAGTTTCACCATTTTTTTTATCAGAAGCTAATGCAGGAGATAGGTGTAGGAGACTTTTTTCACGTTCAGCCTGCATGTTAAACTCAGAGTGACCGATCATTTTCAAAACTTATAAGTAAAAAATGGTTTCTCAGTGAAGGATCAGAGTTGATGAACCTCACAGCCTCAGAGAAGTTGTTCCTCAGCTTTGAGGCTATTCAGCCTCCTGCCTGAGGGAAGAGGGGTGACTATTTCATGGGGTGGAGGTATTTATGTTTCATGAAAGCCGTGTTCGTGTGTTGTTTCATAAAACCTTTTATTTTAGATTTTTCCTCTAGATCTCTAAGCACTTGTCTCATAGCAAACTAAACAGGATCACCAACTTCAAGTACAACTTCATGTCAAAAACATTCAGGTATGGCATCTTTCCATATTTCTGTCTTTAGAAGGATGTTTGAGTTTTAAAGAGTTTGTTTTAGAAGGAATTCATCCAGGGAGTGAGAATTAGTCCAACTTTCCAACTTCAGTTGTTCATTCCAATTCTTTTTTTTTTTTTTTTTTTGCTGATTTTCCAAATAATTAAATCTCTTAACAACTCTGTAGTCATTGCTTTCCATGGGGAACATATTCCTTTGACCTCTGCAGAAATCCTTTTTATGCATTTCAGCAAACATAATTAACTGTTTATGCAGCCAGTGAAGAACTTTATCACTTAGCTAGACTTCTCCAATGTAGTTTTATCTACAGGTGCAAAAAAAAAAAAAATCAGAAACTTGAGTTTTTACAATAAACTGAATGTTTTTAGGCTGTATCTATGTGTGTTTTATTAAATAGTCGTTTTCATGTGACATGCTGAATGACAGCTGACGTTTTTATCCTCTGTGTGAGGGTATTCCATGCAGTGTCCCTGTGAGTGTATGCACTCTAATAGTCTCCCCCTCTCTAATCCTGGGTTTATCCACTGGTCGCTGAGGTGGGAACAGCACCGAGATGTCAGTCATCTGGCTGGCCAACCAAAACCTCTTTATTTTCACTGTCACTGGAACCCATTCTGAGGGATGGAGATTCATTTGGGCTTTCTTATCTCTGCTGTCCAGCGAGGAATCGCATAGCTGAACTCCTGTTTTTTTTTCCATTCTTTCTTTTATATCCAACGAAGGCTGAGGGAAAACAGCCCTAGAGGCAAAACGTCCTTCATGACCATTACTGAATCTGAAGCATGTGTCTTAATAAAAGATACTGAAAAATGAATTGGAAAAGTCAAATGCATTTAAAATGTCATGCTATAAACATAATTTGGTGTCCTGTTTGTGGTGCTTCATGCTGCAAGTCTTTAAAATGAATGGGACATAGTGGTGAAAAGGACAAGTCTAACAAAATACTTTGCTTTGATGACGAGAGGCATCAAACCATCACTAGTTCACAAGCATATTTTTGTCTTTAAAGACCAAGTTCACTAGTATTTCTCAACACATTTGCAGTGGTCTCTAGTATAAATTAATGACTTGTGAGTTGATCTCTGTGGGGAAAAAAAGCTCTGGCGCTCCTGTTTCAGGAAGTAGAAGTTAGCCAGTGGAGAAGGGAGCAGAAAATGGTTCCATATGGAATCTTATTTCCTGATATTCTGACATCTCACCTCTGATTGGCTAACACCAATGTGACTCTACCACTGACTCAGTTTGCTCTGCAACGTTGATGTTTTATCTCCACAAATAACACAAGCCTGGAGGAGTTCTGCTGTGTGGTGGAGTTGCTAATGCTAATGATTAGCTTCTACTAGTCGAGACGTTCTCTGCTGTTTCCTAGATGCTAAACCAACAACAGCCTTCCCCGTCGTGAGTCAAGATGGGTGAGTCCATGACTGTTAAGTGACAGTGTGACGTAGATCTGTCAGGCTTTTCTAATCTGAACGTTTCCCCGTCAGAAGCTAACACAGGAAATAGGGGTAGAAGACTATTTTCAAATTTAACCTGTATGTTAAACTCAGTGTGACGGGTCATATTTCAAAAATGACAATTAAAAATGGTTTCTCAGTGAACTTGGTCTTTAATGACTTTTACATAATCTCAGCTAGGTTGCTTAAAGAAAAGGGATGGACTCATTGCATCACAACAGTAATGATTTCTTATTTTGTTTTTGGTGTTTTTTTCTAATGAGGAGCTTTTGTAGCTTTGAGAGTGAAGTCCGAACTGGCGTCCAGAAGAGCGTCACAGGGGAGCACCTGTTCGAGGGTCACAGGCACATAAGGTTTCCCAGCCCCCCTCTGTAACATGAGATGACCCAAGAGTATCTTGGCTGACCGGTCACCTGGGGCCGCCGGACCATCGTCACTAGCAATTGAATCGGCCACTGGTTCACCAGGAGTAGGTGAAAACTCTGCATCCTGGACATCAGAGGGAAGCAACATGATTTCTGGTTGCCGTTCAGGTTCAAAACCTGAGATGGAATCAGCTGATGTGAGTTTGTACTTCATTAACCTGTTTTCCATGCATTTTGACTTTTTTTCGTTGCAATCTGTTTATTGTTTCCTCTGGTTCTCCTTGCTGTTCTTCTATCCCTTCACCTGTTCTTCATCCGTAATCAGCCAGCTGGTCATCATCTCTGTCAGCATATTTAAACCATTTCATTCATTCATTCCTTGTCAGATCTTATTGTTTGCATCCCTTTTTGCCCTTCTCCTTTCCTATCGCTGTTTGCACCACAGTGATTATCATCTTTGTATTTTATTTAGAAGGTTTTGTAGTGGTCGTTTAGGCTATGCACACATGCAGCCAGGTATCCCAAAAATACAAAACTATTTTTCTACGGTTTGGCCTGTCATCCACATGAAAGTGAAGATGAACAGCACCAAAAATCTTTAAAAATCCAGCGACCACGGTGGAGATGTGCTAATTCTCTGTCTGCATTTGTTTGCAGACTTCACATGTATCCTGTGTTTACATTTGCTTGTTTTTGCAAACTCAATTACTGCTCTATGTAGAAGCCTACAGGCAAAGGATAATGTTAAGGACAGATTTGCCCACCACCTAGTTCCACATACAAGGAATCTTTTGCGTTAAAGACGCTGAAGATTCAGAGAACTACTGCCACCTGCAGGCTTGGCATGCCTATGAATGTGCTTCACTATAAACAGGATTTATTTATTTTTTTTTTTTCTGAAATCAAGACGGTGTGGACCCAAGTTTATTTCATAGATACGCAGGGGAGAATATTCGGTTTTACAAAGTCCCAGCTGCATGTGTACATGGCCTTATTTCACAAGTTTTGACTCAGTTCTCTCCCTCCTTGGTCTGGATTTGCATCTCTTTTTAACATTTCACCTTGACATAAAGGAGCATAGTTTACCAAGATGGTTTCATTCAAACTGAGGAGCAAAATTATGTAAATTACTAACAAATAGAGACCTGATTAATGCACTTTGTCACTAAATCGCAATAAAGTTTTTTGTTATATGCATTATGCAATTGCTCATATAAAACCTGTTGCAAAAGTGTAATTTGTACCAAATCGGTCCAATCCTACTGGCAATTTGCACATTTTCCCTATTTTCTGTCTCTATTGCAGCTGAATGAGATCCTGGCTTAATAGAAATTTGAAAATATTTCATCATAAAAGTGGACAACAATCCCTCTATCAGCTTTGATGAAAATGTTTTTTTCTGCATGAATATTTGAACGTTTCAGCTTTAAACACAAATAGCAAAGATGCTTTTGTTTATGTATAAAGCCGCTTCCAACAAGAATAAATAATGATATAAATCGGCATGTGCTGCTCGAAAACTGAGTCAATTATTGCTAAATATTTGACAGATGTCTGCAGCAACGGAAGATGTGGTCAAATAGGAAGGTAATTTAGGGAGAGGGTACAGAGGGGAAAATTTAAACACTGAACCAGCATGTTTCCATTTTAACTACGCAGTGAGAGTGGCTTTCCCACAACCATGCATCAAGCCAGTTAAGAGGTTAGGCCTGGCAAGTCATTACTGTCAGAGCTAATGTAGAGAGATGAGGAGAGGGACCAGGGAGGTAAGCACTCGCTAATGAATGAACACACTGTTAAGTTCAACAATTACACGCCCATGTAAATGTAAGGAAAACAGGGATACAGGCCCATGGCTGCTGGGTTCTCAAACCTCAGCTAAGAATCATAACAGAGCAAAAAAATAATAATAGATACCTGTGACTTTAAAGGATTTATTTTAATTTAACAGATTATGCCAAAAGTCTTTTTTTAAGGCACACGATGAGCAAGATGTGAGTAGAATAAGTCTCAAGAGACAATAAAAAGAATTTATGCAAAATTAAAAAGACAGTATTTTCCTGTTTTTTGTTGCTTAAAATTACATTAAATACAAAACAATTTATTTTTATATGTGAAGTGACTGGTGCATCATGGGACATTTTTCACAATCACCCAAACAATCATGAGAATAAAAATAAACAAAAAATAACTGAAAAGATAAAACCTTTTTTTTTTTTTTAACCGATGACCCCGAAATCAGTGAGTCCTGCAGAAAAAGTTCCGTCTGTAATCATAAGTTTTTCTTAAATCCTTATGGCTCATACACGTGTGTTTATCCCGCCACAAAAATGTAAGTCATTTTTTCATTTAGTCACTCATTTTTACTGCCTTAAGCTTGGACTGGTGGATTTGAGTCACAGCCACCGTTAGAAACGCACGTGCAAGAGACGTTTGCTGCTGGTGAATCAGCAGCTCTACTCATAGCCCCTCCCAGATATCAGAGCTTCTCAGTTTATAGCAGCCTGAGTGGGGGAAGGGTGGGCATGGCCAGAGCCCTGAGACGGCTCATTCTGGAAGGTACTGAAACTGGCAAGAAAAAAAAGTGTTGAAATTGCTTTATGTAAGAGATTTTATGCAAAGAACTCCATAAACATGTTTTAACCATTGAACTATTATAGCTTAAGAAAAAAGTCATATGTCTCCTTTAGATAAGATCACCCTGATCATTGTCCACTGCAGATAAGATTGATGGCTATCATGAACATGCCTTCCTAGAAAAACGTCAACAATTCTTGTTCTTTTTGAGATTCTATGAATTTGAATTCAGTATGCGAGTAGTTTGATGGACACAAAACATAGAATTAAAATAAACAATTAAAAAAACAGATGTTTCTGAACCAAAGGTCACTGGATCACAGTATTATAACACAGGTCAATTACAAAAAATAACCTGTCATGTAAAATGAACTCAAGAAACAAGATGCATCTTTTCAACATGACAAACCCAAATGTGCAAATTGGTCCCAGTGATCCAGCTCAACCAGGAGCTCAGACATCACTAAGAACTTTCGTAGGAGACCATGGACCACCAACACTGACATCCAACTCTCTTGGCAGCCTCAGCTGTCCACCAATCAGGGGTGTTTACCACTGCCTGCCTCATGATGTCATTCTGGCTCTCAGTGCCAAACTAATAACTACCCTATAGATCCTGGAATGTGCTTTTGTGTGTGAGGAATTCCTCATGTCTGAGGAAAGCGCTGTTCCTAATGCAACCACAGTCGAAATGAGCCGCAATAAAGCATGTGTTCTGTACAGCGAAAGGTCAGTCGGTGATGATGGGCTTCCTTTGTCCTTTATTCATTTTTTCTCTCAGCTGTCCCTTATCAAAGGTATAGGAGAGTAATCGCGTTGCAGGAATGCAGGGAGAGATGTTTTCATAAAGATGGAGTGCTGAAGATGAGGAGGTGGACCGAGATGAGAACCAAGAGACCTGGGTCACTGCTACAGCTTTTTCTAAATTAATGTTTCTACATTTCTAATCTTTTACAGAAAAGGTTTCTGATTACATTTCTGCTTAATAGATTGCGAGGTTTGCTTTTGCATAAACATGTTCTCAAAACATGACATCACATTTAAATTGATAATACAGCTTGAATAAAATTGCTCTGACTTTATTATGAAATATAGTTTTAATTTATTACCACACGATTTCAGAAGCAAATGAATAAAGTAAAAATAAAAATATTTCACAAATGGAAGTATTTGTTTGGAAAAGTGTCATTTACAGGGGGTATAGAAAAGACTTCCTTTACAGCCTGAAATGGAAACACAAATAAAAAGTACTTTTACCAGTTCTACTTATCCAATGCAATCATTGAAAAATGTAAAAGTTACAGTTCAAGAATAATAAAAAAAAGACTTTTTTAATAAAGGATTTGGCAGGAGGTGGAAACAAAAATCTCAAAGGATTTCTCAATCCCAATGAGCACAGGAAATTCTAAGTGGTAAACGTATGGTACTACGACCCTCTCTGGATCCGGTCATTCCTCCATACTGGATGGAAGAGCCAGGAAGAAACTAGGAAGAGAAGCTACCAAGAAGCCGATGGCCACTCTGAAGGAGCTGCAAGACTTTATGGCAAGAAACGGTCATTTTGCATGTGACAACAATTTCACAAGCGCTCCACAGATGTGGCTTGTTCGGGAGGGTCACAAGGAAGAAGCCACTTCTCAAGAAAGGCAACATTAAAGCTGGTTTGAGCTTTGCTAGAATGCAACTTGAAGAGTCTGATGCCAAATGGAAAAAATTTAACTATTTGGCCTCAACACCAAACGGTACATCTGGCGTAAATCCAACACAGCTCACCATCCCCAACACACCATACCTACAGTAAAGCATGGAGGTGGCAGCATCCTGATGTGGGGTGTTTTTCTGCCTCAGTGATGGTGGCTCTTTTTACGGTAGAAGGAAATATGAATGGGGCAAAATATCATCAAAGTCTTGAAGAAAACCTTCTACCCTCTGCCGGAAAGTTGAAAATGGGCAGAAGATTCACCTTTCAACATCACAATGATCTAAAGCGCACTACAAAATTGACCTCACTGTGACTGAAGGAGAAAAAGTGAACGTCCTCATGTGGTCCGGTCAGAGCCCAGACCTAAATCCCATTGAATATCTCCAGAGATATTTGAAGATTGGAGCCCACCGCCGCCTGCCATCCAATTTGACCCAACTTGAACGGTTCTGTAAAGACGAGTGGGCAATTATTGCTCAATCTGGATCCCAACAGACTCAAGGCTGGTGTTAAAGCAAAAGGTGGGTCAACAAAATATTGACATGGGAGCTTTACTAATCTTAGTGTTTTGTTTTGTTTTTTAACTGTAATTGTGATCTTTTTCCGTCAATGCTATTGGTTATTGGATAAGTAAAGCTGGTAAAAGATATTTTGTTTGTGTTTCTTTTTAAAATGTAAAGGAAACAAATTTAAAGTCTTTCAAAGGGGGTCATTCTCTTCTATACCCACTGTATGTTCCTGGTCTTAATCAGATTGCAATTGCATGGGTTTAGAATGGAACAGTGCTTAATGCAGTTACATGGATGGAAAATTGCTCTCAGGAAATGCCTTATTAAAGTAATAATGTAAAAAAAAAAATCAGTTAAAAACAACATACTGTGTTCTTTATTCTACTTTAATTAAACTGAAAGGAATGACATTTTGGCTTGAAATTTCTCAATTCAGTTTCCCAAAAAGAAAAAAAAATAATGTTAAGTTAAATGGCAAAAGTGACATGTTTAAAAGTTAAATTATAATAATCAGGGAGAACTAGTCCAAATATAAATCATTGGCTCATATCTGGAGGAAACAGAGACGGAGAGAGAAAAGAGTGAAGAGATAGCCCAGTTGGTGCTCCATCCATCATCTGTTTAGATTGCATGCCAGCTTGAAAACTGGGAACATACACTGATTAATATTCTTTGCAGGGTAGAGGGTTCATAGTGGTGTTGGATGAATTAGCCAGCTTTCCTCTGAGATTCTCACGTTCACTCGGCTCCAAACAGCCACACTCGTAAAGAAGCCAAACTCTGGATTGTTTTTTGCTGAGGTTTATCCCAGCATTTTTGGTACAACGGTGATGTGTTGTTCCAGCTCGCTCTCTAAATACACATGATGAGGTTAATGACTCGTGCCTTGAGCGCTGGAGATGCAGGTCTTGAATTTGCAAAGGAACCTGCAGAATGGAAAGAGTCAGCAGATCGGTGGCTAGATTGACCAACGGGGTCAGCATTTCTGTCACATGCACATCTCCGACGGCTGCCAGTGGTGACCACTGCTCAGCAGAAATGTCACTCTCCCCCCTTTGAAATGGCTTAGCACACTTTCTTTCTTTCTTCCTTACACCTCAGAGAAATTTCTCAATTTCTTTCAGTTTCGCCTTGTTTTGTGAAAAATAAACCTCTCATTTACGCAGTGTCAGGTTTGAGGTAAGGTTCTACACGTGTACCGCAGCGAAGCAGCAGCCACGGAGACGTGATGGCAGACCTTGGGTGTTAGCCTCGGCGTCAGCAGGGTAAATTTGTTTGCCTTGGAACATGAACTTTTAATATTGTGTCTGACACCCAGGTGCTCACAGCAGGTCAAAATGTGTCATACGCTTCACGATTGTGTAAACATGCCTTTCAGGCGGACTTTTATCCACCTGCGCTGAGCTGCTCCATAACAATTTTGACTGGTTGACCTTTTTGGGGCCTGACAGATCAAGGAAAATAAACCAAAAATAAAAAACCAAACGTGTGCCAAAACTGCAAGTGGAAATGATGTTACTTCTGCAAATATAGAGCGCTTTAATTTATTATTTTTTTAAATTTGGTTGTAGAGAGTTTTCCAACTAGATCTAAATAAAAAAAGGGAATCTTATGATTTTTTTACTAATTGATTCATCAAGACCAAAACTAGTTAAACTAATAGAACAAGTGTATTTTAGTTATTTAGGTGGATTTGTTCAAAATTAACATCTCAGAATATTGTGGTTTCTACCAAAATATGCAATATATATCTTTCATTTGCAATTATTTTGCCTTTTAGTCATCAAATTATTCATTAACTTACCATTTCAGCCACATTTAGTGGAGACTCATATATTGGCTCTTTAACCAACTAGTTATTGAAAACAAAAAATCTTTTAGTTATTCTCACAATTAATGTGCAGTCTGGCAACCCAATTGGAAAAACAGAACTACTGTGTTAACTTTATTGTGTAGAAGAAAGAATTGACCAATGATCACACCATGGCTGATTTCATGCCTACCCTTACATCCATACAAACATAAACCCTGACATTAGCTGAGACTGAAACAAACTTGTGACTCATCAGAACACTTGTGTGTTCAGGGATTCGTTATTTAAACAGAAGTCTATTAAATGCATGCTGTGTTTTGTTTGAAAATAGGCTATTTGGATTTAAAATTAAACACATTTTTAGTAAGAATTTCGTTGAATGGTCGGTGTTGCAGCACAAAGGCGACTGACACAGGCTGTGATGCAGAGTAGCGATTTGTTGAGATCCTAATTAGTTGCCAGTGAGTCTCTGATGAGCCCTATGGCAAGTTTCAGGGTGAAGAAGCAACTAATCCCTGTAAAAACACATTAGTTCAAGGTCCTTTTTACAAAACGCAAACCACTCTCAATGAAAGATCCAACACTGCTGTTCTTCAGAAATACTTTAAGGAGTTATTAAAGTGGGCATACACTCGTTATTTCAATAAACCTGCTGTGGTCTCTAGTATGAATGAATGCTTTGTGAGACATTTACTGTGGATAAAACACTGTTGCAGGAAGTAAGTTAATCATGGGGGGGTCGACTGCAGGATTTGGAGTCTTACTCATTAATATTCATAATTTGTGAACATCTCATCTCTGATTGGCTAACAGCAATGCAACTCTTCCACTGCTTTCGTTCGCTCTTCTTTCTTGGGTTAAAAAAAAATGCAGAGTTGATGTTTTTTCTCTGCAAACACTACAAGTCCGAAGGTGTTCCGCCATGTTGCAAAGTCGCTAATGCTAACAGTTAGCTTCTACTAGCCGAGACAAACTTTGTTCTCTCCAGGCTGCAGAATGAACACCTTCGTCCGAGTGGACCAATCACATCGTTTTGGTGGACAGGATGGCGATGGCTCATTTGAAACGGCTTTGGCATCAACTTTGGACCATTTAGACTTGGGCTTGTCTTTGAATCAAGAGCAGATAGAGGTACTTAAGGCCTTTATGAAGAACAAGGATGTATTTGTGTCTTCTTCGACGGTGTACGGCGTACGACGTACTGCCCCTTTGACTGACGTCTGTAGTGGTGAGTACGTCATATAGTTCGTTGACCAATAGCATGCGGAGACGGTTTGAAAGACAACTGTAGATTCCGCCCCACGACTGAGCTGTCTATGACTCATGGCCAGACTATATATCACATTTATAGGATGAATTAAGGCTAATATCATGTGTCTCTTGCCACATACTCTCTCTTCCCTCCCCAAAGGGTACAACTTTACAGGCAGATGGGCGCTTGTGTTAGCTTCCTGAATGGTTCACTATCATTCAAAGCCCTGAGAATCGAAATTTCTAGAAAACAGATGTAAATGACTAAAAATTAGCTATTTAAAAATATACTTGGTGGTTGCAACACGCAACCCATCGCCCACCCTAGCTTGCTCCAAAACATTGTTCTGTTTTGAGGCCCTACTGAGTCACTCTCACGTCGCCCAGCTTCCATTACAGCGATGAATGTGGCCATCATTTTTACCCCACAGTCACTAATTGAAAGTAACAGGTAACATTGGCAGGTTTTCAGCTGCTGTGTAAAAATAGTTAATGTATGTTTGTTTGCTTTAGAGGTCTGTCCACTTCATTACAGCTGAAAGTGTCAGTCAACCCGCTGACTGTGCCAAAACCTACAGCGAGACAGGATGTGCCAACGGTGGGGGAAACTGGGAGAGTGATGGGGGTACTGGGGCTGCCTTCTTCTGCCATACTTCTAAATGCATACAGATGGCCACCTTCGTTTTCAAATCCCATTCACAGTAAATACGGAGTGAAGCAGATGGAGATATGAGTTGCTAAATTAGACTTGGCTGTCCAAATATAGTATGACCTCTCAAGCTTTTAGGGGTCATTCCAACTTCGGCTGAATGTTGTTGTAGGGAATTTTGCCCCCGTGTCCCACACAAAGACCTGGCACGTGCACGTAGACACACACAAGGACACTAGACTTTCTCCCTCGCACGCTTGCAGAATCTCTCTTCTTTATCTAGGTGTTGCACACGGCTCTCTTAAGCTGTGTTGAAATAGATTTCAGCTGATTTTCAGCCTCACATTTATTTTATGCTCTGGTGTCTGTGTAATATAAATTGCCAACCACAGGGAGAGGTCATGAGTGGTGGGTATCACGGGACGGCATCTTGGAGCAACAAATTGCTGATGACAAAAGTGAAGCTGCAGAAAACAATTTAGTGTTCTGAGAAAAATACTGTTTTTGCTTATTTTTTGAAGCAAGGTACAAAATTTTGAACCTGAAAGGTAGAATTCATTTTTAGAGTCCTTATTTCACTTTCCAGCAATAGCATAGATGCTTTTTGTGTTAGAGAAGCTTCTCTGCTGATTTGGCCTTCTTAAATACATGACGATTCCAATTCCCTCTATTAATTAATGGTTGTGGAGTAAACAGGAAGGCAGGCAGTGATGAAGACCATTTAATGTTTTGTTTTTTCTTTAATAAAACCAGAGGAGCCATTCTTCACGACTTATTACTCCAAGATGTATTGCTTATCAGGATGTTTGGAAGGAGCTGGGCACATCCTTCTACATTTATTTGTTCCAGAAGCTTTCAATTGAAACAGGAAGGAAGTGGGCATATCTTACTAGGACGAGTCTGGAGCGTTGCTTCTCTCTACATGTTTGTGTCCATCCCCGCGGCTGTTTGTCTTCCTTATTGTCTCTCCACCGGCTTGTGTTGTGCACATTCTGCCAGCCTGTTGCTGGCTTTCTCTCAGACTTTTCATTACTTCTTTCTATCTCTTTGGGGTAAAAATGCTAGACGTAGCCATAAGTAATCCACAATTTAAAGGAGAGAAAATCAATAGCTGGACATTAAGCTTTTCATTTGGAGTCTTACAAGGCTACCCTCTCTGCAATGTCCTGAGAAATTAGACGTGCTGCTGATTCGTGGAGCACCGTGTGTGTTTGGGGAATCATACCCTCTCTTTCGCTCTACGTGTGTGTTTGATGAAGTGTGTGTCGGATGTCAAAGCGTAACACATAAAACATAAAAACTGTCCAACCTTTGCTAAAGCATCATCAACCTTACTCAACTCTAGAAACGCAGATCTACAGTGGAAAATTGCAAGGCCGAGGCAGAGTTATTATATCAAACAAACCCGGTTTGAGTGCACGCTTTGACCTGCACTCATTAAATTGGTATAATAGCTACCGAACACAAGGACTATTTCTGGTTCGCCGTTTTCATTTTCTTGCCTGCTTCCATAATTTAGCTGAGTTTTCTTTTTCAGATCTCCTTTTTTCCCTGCACAAATCCATACATGAACTCAGGCACTCAACCAGACTTGGTCATGTCGTACCATGAGTCACCCTCAAAGTGAAAACACAAAATGGATCCATGAGTGATAAAACACAATGCAGAATCAGATTGGCTTTACTTCAATTTTTAGTTTAGTTTTAAATTACAAGGAACCAATTAGGAAGGTTCGTTCTCGTTAGCGACTGGAGGATGGATGAAAGCATTACTTCTGGCAAAATACTGAGAAACCCTTTCTGCACTCTGTTGCCCCTTTTAGACCTCATAATTAGAAAAATTGGGACTATATTGATGTCATTTCTAGGAATGGATTGAAATTTGAAGAAAATACGCATATTAGTCCAGATTCTGTCTATAGTAGCTGGATTGTTGGGTAAAAGAAGATATGGAGAACTGACTTCTGCTCATTTTGGATAACAGTTTTTGGTGTGGGTGGTGTAATGTCAAGATTAGATTTTACAACCAGGTGTCATTCTATGTCGCCACAGTCTGGGACCAAACTGTCCTTAAAGTGGCGGTTCATTGTGAAACGCATAATACTTTTTCTTTTTGAAATATGATCGGTCACTCTGAGTCTCACATGCAGGATAAATGTGAAAATAGTCTTCAACCCCCATTTCCTGCATTAGCCCCAGAAAGAAAAATAGACGGGGAAACACTTGGGACAGAAAAAGTCTCACAAATCTACGTTTGTGGAAAACGTTGCATTTTTTACCCATGAAGGAAGAGAGAATGGAGCCAGAAGAAGAGTCGTGTTGCTGTTGCACAATCACAGGTGAAACATTTGCATATCATGAATATTATTGAGTAAGACTCCTCTGGCTAACCTTTACTTCCTGAAACAAGAGCGCCAGAACTTTTTATCCAAAGAAAATGACTCACAAGAGATGTGTTTCCACTATTGGAACTTCAGGGTAATTTTACCGGAACTTCCCGGCATGTACGTGTTTCCACTTCACCGGGCCGGCTGAACGGGCCATTTTCAGGAACTTTCTTAGTACCTGAACAGGGTAGGTAATCAGAAAGGCTCGGAACAGTAGCTGATCAGAACTTTTGGTTAACTGATACTCGGAATAGACCCGCTGCTCCTCCACATCAAGAGGAGTCAGCTCCGGTGGCCTAGTGGTAGAGTGTCCGCCCCGGGACTGGGAGATCAGGGTTCGAATCCCGGTCGGGTCATACCAAAGACTTTGAAAAAATGGGACCCAATGCCTCCTCGCTTGACACTCAGCACTAAGGGGTTGGATTGGGGGGTTAAACCACCAAATAGTTCCCGAGCGCGGCCACAGCTGCAGCTCCCCACCATGGGGATGGGTCAAATGCGGAGATGTAATTTCACCATTGTGTGATGAATACTTGGGACTTTAACTTTGAGGTGGCATCTGGTTAGGATGCCTCCTGGACGCCCAAGTGGCTGGGGAGAGGGAAGTCTGGGCCTCCCTCCTTAGGCTGCTGCCCCCGTGACCCGACTCCAGATAAGCGGAAGAGAAAGGATGGATGGATTTTATCAGAAATTTTTAAGGAATTTTGCTAAACGTAATAAACTATCTCTGACTGCAGCTTGCATTAGCTCAAACATGGAGTATTTTTCCTCTTTTATTTCCTATGATCTATTGTGCATGGTGACAGAGTGAAATTATTGATGCAACCCTCTGCACAATATGCTGTCCCCTAATAAATTACCGTGCACTCTAGAGAGCATAAATGTGTTGTGACATCATATCATTTATTCCATGACAGTCTTTTTTAAATCAAACAATACTATAAATTATATCAGTAGTATTGTCCACATTTTTGCCCCTATTTTACTGATTTTCTTTTTGTAATTAAAGTCCTGTCTTCATTGAGCAATTGACCTGCCTCATAAGGGGGTAATTTATAAGCAAAGATTCAAAAGTCACACCCAAAAATGTCTGTCTTCAGCCATGGATCACCGGTTGTGCTTTCCATTTTGTCAAGGGCATTACGAAAGGATGCAATCACACAGGCAGGAAATTCAGTCTGAAATGAGTTATAACCTGCAGAGCAGTATAAATCACACCCCTCTTTACTCCCTCGGTTTCCCACACAAACGCTGCAGCAGACACGAGCGCGTGGCTACGCATATGGGTGGGCCCGTGCATGCTCCTGGGAAATGATACCGCGTTCACTCTTTGTGCACGTGCTCGCACCTATTGTTTGTTGTAAGTGCAAAAGTTGGGAAAGAGCAAAAAATACCAGCAAAATTGCTCACAGAAACAAGTAATGATTAACATACCATAAATCCTATAATTTACTGGGTTTCCAGTTGCGAACTGTTTGAAACTGTGGGAAGAAAATCAATCTCAAAGAAACCACTAAGAGACTGATCAGTGATTAGAGTCAATAACACATCTGCATGGCCACTCAGCTGAAGTGCTTATTGAACAGCTTGTTGGGGGGAAAAGTTGGCAAACAGGGCTTTCTTCTAAAAAAGTAGCTTAGTGCCACACGGTCTCCCCACTGCCTCCTCTGTCTGCTCTATGTCAGCTGAACAGAGAGCGGTCTGTGGTGTTTCTTTGTAATGATGGTGAATGTTGCAATATCTATTTATGGCAGTGGTGGCTGTAATTGTTTTTCTCTGCTCATATCATGATCATTATCATCAGTCCTCTTTCATTCGTACAGCTATGAATATAAATAAGATCGCTACACTCAGAGTCTAATTGGAAAAACAGCTTTGTGGCAAAGATATCGGAGGATGAATATGGCTAAAAAATATAAAAGAAAACGTGTTGCTTAAAAAAGTTATGCAACAGAAAAAGGTGAGGCCATTCAAGCAAATTAACCAAAGTTTCTTTATTTGGTTTAATGATATATAATCTGTAGTTTTCAGCTATTTTTCCCCAAACAATACATTAGTCATGCAGATTTAAATATAAACTTTATTTTTATTTATTAATTATTCAAACATTGGATTTACCAAATGTTCTCTGTTTAATGATTTCATTTTAATATATTTATTTTGTTTTTTTTCCCATGATTTGTTCTTTTTTTTTATTCACACACACACACGCACACGCACACACACACACACACACACACACACACACACACACACACACACACACACACACACACACACACACACACACACACACACACACACACACTGTGTTTAATAATTTGCCCAAAGCTGGTATTGGTGGATTGGTAGTTTTTGCTCACAGGTCATATTTAAAGAGCCCTATAAAAGTATTTTTTTTAGAAAAAAAATAATTTTGTGGGACAGGTGAGGGAATATTTAGTTGATAAATAGAAAATTCTTATAAATAAACAGAAATTGGAAGTTTGAGGGGACAAAACAAGCTCTGAAATGGATTAAAAAATAGATTTTATTAAGGCCCTAGACATACTTTGTACATAGGAAACAGTATCACTCACATTCATACTTAACATTACATAACAAAAAATATTCTTTTTCATTTCTATTTGATCTCAATTAAGTTATCAGAAAAATGGCCAAAATGTATTTTGAGTAAAAGACACATTTGTTGAGTCCCTGTAATAAAAGATGCAGCTTTATTATGATAAATCTAACTATTTTAAATGAAGTTTTAATTGCCTGCGTTATTTATTGATGTTATTCTAAAAATATAAACTAATTAATTCTTAAATTTATCTGGGCTAACGCAATGTTTAAAATTATATTTTTAGTCGACTAAAAAAGAAAATCAGTAGATTATTTTATTAAACGATTTGCTGCTGCACATTTACCTCAGATTGGCATCTCTATAATCAATTTGGTCCGATTAGCTGTCTGTTTATCACTAATGTGAGAAAAAAGCCAGCAGAGAAAAAAAGTCAGCTCGAACTGCAAGATTGACAACAAAGCATAAAATTATTCAAAGATCCTCAGAGGTCCTCTGCAGGCTGGAGATGAGTAGAAAAAAAACTCTAATATCGTGAACATCCATCCATTTTCCATGCCCGCTTATCCACACAGAGTCGCGGGGGGCTGGTGTCTATCTCCAGCAATCTTTGGGCAAACAGGCGGGGTACACCCTGGAAAGGTTGTCAGTCCATCGCACAGCAACACAGAGACACACAGGACAAACAACCATGCACACACACACCTAAGGACAGTTTTAGAGAGCCCAATCAACCTGACATTCATAATTTTGGACTGTGGGAGGAAGCCGGAGTACCCGGAGAGAACCCACGTGTGCACAGGGAGAACATGCAAACTCCATGCAGAGAGACCCCAGGCTGGGATGCAAACCTGGGACCTCCTTGCTGCAAGGCAACAGCGCTAACCACTGCATCACTGTGCAGCTCTATCATGAACATGCAACTGAATTTTTCATGAAGAAACAAAAATGTTCCTATATAAAAAGAAAAGAATGGTGCTCTGTCTCCATTAGTCATTAAATTCCAACTAAATCAGGTCAAATAGCTTTCGTCATATGAATACTACACATATTGAATTCATTAAACATGATGACCAAAGGTAAGGTGGTTTATTTTTATGAACATGACATAATTTAAAATTTCACTCTTTATTCAATGCAGTTATTCAGCATTTAACAACAGAAATTGCTCATATTACATCACTGCTGAGTACTTAAATTTTACCATAGCGTTGTGAATTTCAATGCATCATAAAACCCTTTTGCAGAGGCGGTGCATCAAACATAAATCCTCATATGTCAGTGTTGATCTAAAACAGTTGGTATGCTTTTGAATAAGTAATTTGTAAAAAATAAATAAATAAATAAAAAATTGGCATAAAACCATTAAAGCTTTCTTATACTGCATGAGATTGATGCAGCATCTCAACAATTTACACTTAATTTGACCTCCAAGTCACCAAATCTCCAATTAGATCTCCGCCTGGAGCCTAACATGAACCCTTGATTGGAAGTGGGTTTGTTAGTGTTTTAGTAGTCACAATTATTGTTTGTGCTTTTGCTTAGAAGGGAGTAAAATGCATCCAAGGGCAAACACATTTACATGTGTGTGTGTTCATAAAGATGCATATGCATACAGGGGGCAGAGTGCAATCATTGTTTTTTAATGGCAAGACACACAAGACGTAATCAACAATAACAAATTCCCAGCTTCATATAAAGCTTTAATCACATGCACCACTGTGTTTTATAACTCATATCCAGATCCAGCATGCTGCACAACCAGCACCTTCATTTTTCCAAGAGCAGAGTATTCTGGCTTTTATTTGGACTTTAACGAGGCACGACAACAAATTACGTTTTATTATAGAAACAGAACGCAGACAACTTTGGAAACTTCAGCCTAGTGAGCCTTTTCTCTTCCTTTTTTATTTTTTTTGTGCTAGCGGGCCACGGATACAGAATGAATGTGTTGATCACACATGCTGTTAAAGCAAGAACGCTAATTACTGATATTCATGGTCCTCCACTTACCCGGTTTAACGGGGTCATTGCAGAAGATGGGAGCTACGGCAGATGCACGCCGGCTCCCCGCTGAGCCTGCAGCATATGTGTTATTAATACCATCATTATTTGGAGTTTAGAGTTTTCCTTTTTTCTCTGTTTTTCCTTTTAAATTTGCTGCTTTTAATGAAACGCTTAGGCAACAGCAGCATTAGGTTGTAGATTAATTTTGCACTTCCTCTGCATGTGTCATTGGTTATTAAATGGACTGTACTAATAAAATAAAATAATGTTGAATAGAAAGATTAACTTTATGTATGGAAATGGCAGAGCTAGTGTACATTAGCCGTGTTTCCACTATAGGAGTTCCGGGATATTTCATGGAGGGAGAAAAGTTACCGAGAGAAACGATGGCTCGGTCCTCTCAGCCGTTGAGTCTTCATGCAAAATTGGCCCTGACCAAAATGTTAGCATATTGCGACCGTTTTGGCAGTGAGTGACGTCAATGATAAGGGCTGGAATATACTTGCTTTTTAACCTCACGGGCAACAGGCTGCGCCTATGTTCACACATTTGCTGCTGCATGGCAAGGCACTGCATGTAGTACTGGAGTGTTTTATTAGGGGGCACAGTAGAGTACTCAGACCGGTTAGAGAGCCAGGTTTGTGGGTACAACCAAAGCAAACGTGTCGATTTCAGAGATCAGTAACTGGTTAATTTTGAGATCACAGCAGAAAAAAACAGCCTGTTGTTGCTGTCATTATGAAAATTCATGTCCTGTCATCATCTTACTCTGGGACAGAGGTGTCCCAAGGTAAGATGCAACACAGTAGGGAGTCTAACAAGGCCTATGAAGATCATTTCATCCATCTTCTCCACAACTGTCCACTAGCTTGTCAAACACATTTTAGCATGAGATAAAAAAAAAAGCCCAAATGGTTAATTCTTCAACTTAAGGTCTGTCTCATAGTTCATACATCACCAGACCGTGGCATGTCAGACATCAGTGGCTGTTTTTGTTCCCCTGATGGAAACTTGTGGAGGAAGCGTGCAACTATGGTGGCTTGGCAATAACACACCAAGCAATGGAGTCTGGTCACGTCTTCATCCAAACCTCCATGCAAAACGCTCTGATCTCTCTTCCAGATGTGAAGTCATGATGCAAAGCTCAACACCAGATAAGGGTCAAAGCAGGGCTCTCATCGATCAGTTCCAGACTGGAAGTGACTGCCGGGGTCAAGGGGTCAGCTCATTATCTGTGATGCAAAACAGCTGAAGACTCAGGACCCTTTCACCTGTAGGGTCACAATGGTAGATGAGCAGAAATACCTCAGAATATAGTTAATGTTGACACAATGAGCTGATAAAATAGTTGTTATATGCATTTGGTCAGTTCTTTTGGCAAATTTGGTACAATTTAAATAAAGATACAAAAGTAGTCACCACAACGTTTTGACGTGAACCCTATATTTAGGTATTTTTAACTGCAAATACAATTGCTCTATATAAAATTACAAACATGGCCTAGAACCTGGACTTTTTGCTTTAGTTAACTCCTTGTAGACTGTTGCCAGATATGCTGGATCTCACAAATTAGCATTTTCTGGTTTCTTAATATTATCCAATGAATAGTTCAGTTTAAAAACCTTTTTATATTTAAGGGTGTAAATAAATGACAAATTAACCGCATGTATATAGCTCCTTTCTGAGTCAGAGGACTCCAAAGTGCTTTACGCTACAGTCAGTCATTAACCCATTCACACGGTGATGGTGATGAGCTACAATGTAGCCACAGCTGTCCTGGGGCTCACTGATGGAGGCGAGGCTGCCGTATAGAGGCACCACTGGTCCCTCCGACCACCACCAGCAGGCAAGGAGGATGGAATGTCTTGCCCAAAGACACAAAAGATGGAGCCTGGGATTCAAACCGGCAACCCACCAGTTCCAGGGCCAACTCCTAACCCCTTAAAGGGTTAATACAATGTTTTATTATTCTACATTTATAATTTCTAGGTTTTTAACATCTGTTTCAACAGAATTTGAAGCAGTTTTGTTTCTAATTATTGATCATTTCAATCTAAAACTCTGTCAGATGTAATATATAAAGTTGCTAGAACATGTTTATATTGTAGTCGATCCCAACCTTCAATTATTTTATTATGTTTCATTTAATATCGTTGACCTTAAAGAAAGTTCAGCGCCTTTGATACTTAGAGAAAACCTTTTTTTCAGTGTCACTCTTTGATTTGATCGTTCTAGATCCATTTGACATGAAATGAAAGTGCCCAATGTCAAACTGACTTTTTTAAGATGATGAACTTATTCAGATTTACTTCATTTTAAAAGTCCTATCAGCTGATTATTCGGTGCTCGCTGGGCTGCATGACTTATTTTTGCACTGTTGAGAAAATGGTCCTGAGATCCGAAGTAATTTCAGCTCCATCTTCTATGATTTTTATCAGGCCAGAGAACAGTTCACAGGAGAAGTAGAGCACACATACTGACTAAAAACACGATTTAAATGCTTATTATTCCTTATGAAAGGAGGAAATTATTAAATGTGCAGATGTGTCTTTTCTAGAGTTTTACATTGATACCATAGCATCAAAACATAGACGAAACCCCTAAGCATATGGGTTACATTTATGAGTGACTGTGACTGCAGGATTATTGCAGTGACAAGTCATGCGTGGGATGCACGGTGAAATAAACACAGAGTCTATTGTTGAATCAAATTAACTCTACAGCTTTGGCCAACGACTCAAAATAGACCATGATCTGAAAAACTCTGCTAAACCCCATGCAAGAACCCATGTACATTAAACACAGGGAAGGTCATTAGCACCACATGTGGTGTCTGTTTTCATTTTGGGATGTGGAATGAGACGGAGGGAAGCAAAGGGGAGGAAGACGCACAGAGGGAGGTCCTCCGAGTGTGTCAAACCAAAGCAGAAAACACTCGAGCCTCTTGGGGGAGACAAAACGTGCTGTAACTTCATCAAACCCTCTCTGCTTTTTCTTTTTTTTTCTATACCAGCAGCTGTAAAATTCACTTATCATTCACTTCTCAGTGCCCCCCTTCTTTTAGATGAATTCTGATGTCAGACTTTTAACCCAATTCGTGGCCCGCAAGATATTCGTTTGAGGTCAGCGCCACGGGCTGCCATCGTGCCACCTCAAATGACAATAGATGACACTAATAGCAGGAGGAGCCATAAAGCTTTATAAGATTAGAGATGCAATGAAGCCGTGACATATTACTGCTGGCTAAACACCACCAGGGAAGATTCAGAGAAAGCATTTAGCAACTTTGTTACGTTTATTCTGTTTTCTATCCAATTTCATTTTTTGTGGTTCATTATACACAGAGCAAATAGAGTGTGTTTTTACCTTTGCTAACTTGTTTCCACTGCCATGCTGCCATGCAGTGGACGCCGAAACATGTTAGCAAAGGTAAAAACACACTATTTGCTCTGTGTATAATGAAAAACCGCAAAAAATTAAAGCATTTAGCAAGTTTCTTTATTTATGGTGCGTTCCAGTTGTCCTCGGAACTCGTTTTTCCGAGATAAGTTAACCGGAAATGACGCAATAAACTCGGAATTCCGAGCTGCGAGCTCGTACGTTTCAGAGCACACTGAGATCACCATTTTAAAGATGGCTGCGCCCAGCGCTACCATAGTTGTTGTCATCTTTCATTTTTTTCATCATTTATATGTTCTGATATACATTTTGACGTTTGATTTTTTTGTTTTATGCTTTTTATCTAGATTTATGTGGTTTTTCCGATTTGGAATCTGGAACGCAAAACAAGCTCATTACGTCATTTCCTGGTCAGATATTCCGCGTTCCGAGGACAACTGGAATGCACCATTATTGCTCGCTCTCTCTGTCTGGGAATTCAACACCGTTCTCCCTGTTCTGCCTCATTGATTGCATTCAAATTAATATTTGAAAGTATTGGTTTGGCTTTTCCTGACCGTGTGCGTTTGTGAGAGTTGCCATCCTGGGAATCTTTAACGGCAAACCCCCCTCCCGTCCAACGCTCATGTGTGTTTGATAAAAATCTTCCTGGTCTCTCTTCATTTGACGGCAGCCGCTAACCAGCTCCAGCGCTGCCTTCAGCTGCCTTCCATTTTATCATCCAGGCTCTAATCGAAACCAGGCCCTCCTGGATGCACACACACACGGATTCTGGTCCACACATGGAGACCTTACAAATAAGAGTTCACACACTTGGAAAAAAAGCTTCAAACCCTCTAACACGATTTCTGTTGTTCCATTTTGGGTCTAAAATGATACTCCATTGTGACCAATAAAACATTTAGCCTCCAGGACGTTATTTTAAGTGTGTAAAACTGTGCAGACAACCTGATTTAAATCTTATTTCCAACCGAGCGGAACACGATCGCAGACGTTCA
Source organism: Aphyosemion australe (assembly GCA_006937985.1). Classification (NCBI taxonomy): domain Eukaryota; kingdom Metazoa; phylum Chordata; class Actinopteri; order Cyprinodontiformes; family Nothobranchiidae; genus Aphyosemion; species Aphyosemion australe. The sequence goes on along the minus strand of SSNS01000199.1, from coordinate 694,353 downwards.
AAGCAAAAGCGCTCTAAAGGAGAACTACTGCTTTTCTCTGGTGAATTATAAGATTAGTTGCAAGGAGTCGACCTGTGGTGTTAATGTAGTTTTCAGAGTTATTATTGGCACTCATATGTTATAAAATGAATGCAAAATTACTGCAGTATGCACAGGGGCGACTAAAGTGGAGGAAATGTGTTTTCTATTTAAAATAATGGATGTAGGGCATTTTGGAGTAGTAGTGGTAGTTGCTCGTGATTAGACAAGTTAAATGAACAAATCAAGCTTCAGCTAAATTACTAAAGGTTATTAAGACAAATAGTTCACCGGTTGCAACACGATGGAGGAAGTTTAAGACTTTAAACAAACCTGGAGGTTTTCAGGGTCAGGCTCTTTCTCCTGCTCACAAATTCAGAGGCCTAAGTAGAGAAAAGGCAGTGAGGAGATTTTTATCTTTCCTGCTGGAGAAAAGGTGGATTAAACACACACACACACACACACACACAGACAGACCCTGAACGATTGCAAACACAACACGGAACTCTTGAGCTTTTGTTAGTTTTACCACGACGGCACAGAAGGTGAAACGTGAGCAGCCAGCAGGCGTTCAGACACGGAGCTACAGGTCACATAGAAACGGTCCCAGTTCAAGACTAAATTCCTGTTGTTCAAAATAAAAACTTAAAGATTTCAGAGCTTCTGTGTATAAATATTTAAATATATAATATTGTGTCTTTGCACATATATTTTGGCATGTAAACTCTTAAAGGTAAAGAAACACTGTAATGCATAAAAAACAATTTTAGAACATTTAAAATGTTTTTGTTACTGTTACCATACCACTTTATTTGTTAAGCGCTTTTAACACAGCATTACAGCCGACCAAAGCGCTTCACAATAATAAAAAAAAACAACAAGCTAAACAATCACATAAATAGTACAGTTAAAAAGAATGGAATAAAAACCAAACGGGTAATTAAAATCATAAAATACACAAATGTAAAATTAAGCAATCAAGACGGAAAGGAGGAAAACGTATCGACTTAATACTAAAACCAGGTTTAAGAGTTAAAAGCCAAGAAGTGTGTTTTCAGATGAGATTTAAAAGCAGCTTGCCTAACTAGGAGAGGCAGAGAGTTCCAGAGTTTTGGCGCATATATATTGGTGTTTCAAGCTCATCTGTGGTAACACTTTACAATAAGAGTCCCTTTATTAATGTTCCTTAGTGCATTATTAAGCAATAATAAACTATTAAAATATTAACAGCTGCTTAATATTAATGTTAATATTAAGTAATGCATTACTACACTGTACAAAATGAAATATTTAATGAACTTAACCAAGTTATGTCAATAAGGGACCCTTATTGTAAAGTGCTACCTAATGTATTGAAGAAAAACACACACACCTTTTAGATTTTGGATATTATTTCTATTTTTAATTACAGATCAATTCCTAAAATGTTTATTCAGATCCTTTTTGTATACCTCCTGGTTCAGGCTGTGAAATTAGCTCTATATTGACATTTTCCTAATTACATTTCTTAGACATTTTGGAACAAGTAAAATCTATCTACACATTTGAATTTCAACAAGTATCAGTGTGTATCATTGTTAGCAATGGAACCATTTCAGAACTAGTCAACTTCAAAACTTTTAGAAATAAAAGAAACCTGAATTATTCCACAGCAAGCATTTGTTTTTTCGTTTTTTTTTTTTTTTTTTTTTTTTTTTTTTTTTTTTTTTTTTTTTTTTTTTTTTGTTTTCTTTATAAAGAGAAAACAAAACAAAGTGTTGTGTAGCCATCATTAAACTCAAACATTCCTCCCAGAGATCAGAGGAGGAATAGATGTAAAACAGTAAGAAGTAATTCTGAGTGGAGATAATTGGCTCTAATGTTAAAGAACCTGGAATGTGCATGTTTAGCAGCAATTATTATATTGACAAAACACTTAAAGGTGTTATTGCTTCAGAATTTAGAGGAACAAACAAAAAAGTACTTAGTTTGTTAAACTTTTTTCTCACCTCTAATTACAAATTTACTTTAAAAATGTCAGTATTTTATTTAGCATTACAACTTTTTATAGCATTGAGTTGAACTTAACTTAAAATAAAATGAATAATTAAGTGAGTATGTTTATGTGCTTAAATGCATGCAGGTTTTTTATGACATTAGTTAAAAAGTAAAATAAAAGCTTTAAAACCTAAATTTTTATAAATTAAATCAGAACATAACCTTGTTTTTACACCAGTGCTATGAAACAGGACTGTGAATCTTTTATATATATATATTTCAAACCACTTGAACTCTTAGCTTTTGCATTATTGCCGTTTACTGATGTTGAAATTCAGAGATATTCCACTTTAAAAATTCATGACTGCATATTTTCTTGAGGCTTGATATTTTTGTTTATTTATTTTTATTTATTTCCCGTATGAATTTCACTGTTTATGTTCTGCAGATACTGTATATTTTTTCTGAATTTATTCAGACATAAAGCAATAAGGCTGTCACATATTTTATGTCTACAGTATTTTCAAATTGCTTTTGCATTCTCACTGTTCACCCTGTCTCATTCCTTGTAAGATTTTATGACTTTTTTTCTAATATACATTTACTGAATATATATCCATCAGCTAATTTAAAGATAAATAAGGGGAAAGAAACACGTCTGTAGATGTTTCGGTAATGATGTTAACACATGTTGAGGAGGAGGGGCCGACACTGGGGAAATCGTACTTTGAACACCATACAATAACAATTAATTTTATTTATTGGGACACATTTCTAAGAAATCTGTCATTAATCACACAGAGTGTTTTGTTTTTTTACCAACAAGCGAGTGTTCATGAATGTCAGTTAGTGTTACTGTGCGTGTGTGTGTATGTGTGTGTTTGGTCGACTACAGGCACCCTTCAGCTTCCTGTTCTCTCATGCACGCACGCACGCACACACACACACACACACGCACACATACACACGGCTAAGCAGTACAGATGGGGACCAGGAGTGTTTGCTTAAGCTCTGACTCTACTGGGTTGCAGGAGTCGCTTCCCCTTTTCACACCATTAATCTTTTGGAACATTTCTTCCTTCTGAGAACCCGTTCTCACAATTCTGATCTAAATTTATTCCTCGGAACATTTTTGGGGCTTTGATTTGGCAAACAGGAAAGTGCTGTGGGAACTTGGTGAGAAAAACACTCAACATTACTTTTTATGAACTAAGTAAACAAGGCAACAAATGACTAGACCAATAGCATGTTTTTATATCATCTTTAGTTTACTCAGAGACAAATGTGTGGAATTCATCAAATATCTTCAGGAAAATTATTTTTTCACTTTATATTAAGATTTGTTAGTCACATGAGATAATGAGTGTTTTGTATTTCTTACTTAAGAAATCATAAACTTCACTGATTAAATGTGTTAGCAAATAAACATTTGTTGCCCCAAATGTAATTTATGACATGATTATCACAATTTGAAAATAATTTTATGAACCTATTAAAGATAGATGTGAATGGTAATAAATAATAAAATAATTACTTGTTTTTAAGCTTGTGTAATTAATAAATATTTGTAGTGTGTCTAAGACGAGTCTTACCCAGTATAAGTACATAAATACATTGTCATATCTGATTTTAGAACTCTTGGGTGTTTTAGGGATCACTTATTACAGTAGTATGCCTCCAGCTTGCTGTTATACAGCAGTTCTGAACTTTACACATAGATTTCACTGTGATATCGAGTTGTTGGTAATTGAAAAAGTAGCTTGAGATATTTTTAGAGCCAACTATTTGCTTCTAATTCACCATTAGCATTGTTAGCTCAACGTTAGCCTCTAGCCTGCTTTACCCAATATTAGATTAAAAGAACAAGGATGCCAAAATAACTTCTGGGTCGCTCCTGTTTGCTGGGTTTGGTTCATTAAACAACTCTGGAACTGTTTGCCTTCTGGTGTTGAATTGCAAATGCAGCGATAGCTTGTCGCAGACTCGCCAACCCTGCAGCCTCACAGAATGTATACAATAACTCTGTCCCTCTTTGGCTTTTTAAAAAGGAGAAAAACTGACAATCCTCCAATATAACATTCCTTCTAACATGACTGGGACATTAAACTGTTTTATGATTATTTCACTGTAAATGTTTTACATATTGTACTTTTAAGGATATTATCTATTACGCATATCTGCCAGGATGTTTTATTTTAATTTTATTTATTTATAAATACTTTTTTTATAGATACCATGCTAATTTTAGTAAACAAAGACTTCTTTAAAGTTCTAAAGAAACATGTAATGAGATAACATTTTCCTGCTTTCTATTATGTTCAGTTTTTACTGCTTTTATTCAGCACAGATTAAAGATATCAAATGGCAAAATTTTTACTTTTCCCCACGGTGCCGGCATTTGGATCATGAAAAGTTATGACAACAGAAATCTTGGCCACAAAAATATTGAATTTGGCCAAGTTTAAGTTTAAAATTGGCTAAGAACAGACAGCGCAACATGTTAACAGATTGGATCTAGAGCTGAGAAATACAATTTGACATAAGGCTTGGGACACCGTGCTAAAGGAAAGTGAGGGAGAGCAATAAATTTGGTTAAAAAAAACAAAAAAGCACATCATTTTCCCCACAGAAATTGTTTGCTGAAATTTCACTTTCATTACAAGCTTTATTTATGGGCGAGCGGATGAAACCTGCTTAAAGCCAGCTGGTTATTATTGTACTCCTGAGAACAAGGCAACAAGAGCGCCACAGCATCCACACTTATAAGCCCAGGAACTGTGGAGCACATTACCGACTCTCATCTGTATTACCTCTCATTCTGTGATATGTCAAACAGTGTTTACTCCATATTCCTGCTTTCTAAACATCCAGTTGTATCCGCTGTAAACAGAATCACCCCTTGCTTCAGGAATGTTTGGTGTTTGTTTGTGGGAAGATTTTTTTTTTTTGTTGTTTTTGTGTAGTCTGTCCTTTTATTACACGCAGTCTTCATGAAATTATGATGAGATCATTAAAATGATCAGAATTATAATGATAAACTTATTTTCTCAGAATTCTCATGGCTTAACAGGCTGCTGTGGCATGAGTAACACATACCAAGTCAGTGATGGTATTTGGGTCTCACATCTTTATCCTGCAGATATAGTTTTATTATTAGTTACCATTTTGAAAGAAAAAAAGTTTTAATGAAAGTAAAGTTTTGTAACTAATTTGCAAAAAATGATCTTTCCTAAACTTTTTTGCATTTAGAAAAAAGAAAACATCAAATTTAAAATTAGCTACATATCTTTCATACAGCTGTTAATTCTGGTATGCTGTGGAATGCATGCACTTGTGATGTTCAAAAATGAGTTTTAAAGGTTATATGTAGAAAATTGCAGCAAATCTGAACAATAGACCTTATTTTTTTATAATAAATTTAACATGTTTACAAAAAAGTCTTGTTTTTGTGCAAACCAGTCAGTATCTTGTGCACATCTGAATTATATTTTCAGATTTCTTTCTTTGTCACGGACACAACAGAATGAGTGACTCAATGCAGGCTGCTGGGTTTCCTTTGATAGAAACGAATTTTTATAATGAAATGAACTCAATGCACTGTTTATTAAGCAGGTTCAATGGGAATGTTTGCTTTGTAACGTGCCTTGAAATGACTTGTTATGAATCAGTGCTATATAAATAAACTCAACTTAATTGAATTAAATTAAAGGCTCAAAGGTGAGGCACATTTCTTCACACACATGACCTGTGGAAGACAAAACATTTTTGGTATTTGGAAGAAATTTGATAACACAAAGCATTAAACTTACTTTTTATTATTATTTTATATTGTTGATCAAATGACTGATAGGATAGCAGTAAAAATAAGACAATGTACACTGGCAGATTGTCTGAAAATAGTGTTTAGAGAACTTTTTTAAATTTATTTTTATAAAACCATAACTCTGCTTCACCTTTTGAGTTAAAGAGCAGGTTCACTGAGAAACCATTTTTTAATTATTATTTTTGAAAATGACCAGTCACTGAGTTTAACATGCAGGCTGAAGGTGAACATAGTCTTCTACCCCTATTTCCTGGATTAGCTTCTGATAGAAAATAGACCATGAACACTACGGGGTGCTAAAAGCAAGTCAAAACTGCATAATATCCCTTTAATACTTTTAGCAGTTTGTGCATTACTCAGAACGTGCTGTAGAACCTTTATTCTAATAAGGAAAGTTCACCAACAGGAAACATGACACGACAGCTGGACAATGTCAGCGCTGGCTCTTGAGGCCATTATGGTGTTTTCAAGACTGAAACTTTTATAGCTTTTCGACTCTTGTATAATTTTTGTGTGTGTGTTTTATACAGACACCATGTGTAGGCAGAGGAAGTCAGAGCTGTTATCACAGGGTGGGAGGCTGTATTTACTGGAAGCAGAGCACGCCCCTGCAGATGTTCCGAGCTCCAAATGTAATCAGTACCAATGCTCTGATTGTCCATATGTGCCCTGTACAAACCCTTTGGTGCCGCCTTTGTTTCTCAGGAAACACTCATGAAGACTTTCTCCAGAAGATAATGATGACTAATTCTTTCATGCATCCATTCCTCGTCATATAATAAAACCACTGATTGGTCTTCAGGTACAAGCAAACGCTTGAAAATTTCATCTATTAAGCCGTTAATATCATTGCAGTGTTGCATTTCATTATCCCAATCAGAATCAGGACACTCGGCTTCATGCTGACATTATCGAACAGTTAATAACCTAAAGCTGCTGCAGACCGTTAGTGTGCTAATTAGCTGTTTTTATAACAAGTGATCTAATCACAGATTCTGTCTGTTTATGACCGCTTTGTCAACGGTTTTACTCCACGAGCCACGGAGCACCTTCTCTTTGGTTAAGGTAATAATAACCCAACAAGCCCTCTTGTTCTCCATAAACTGAAAATTGCTTCTCCATCAATCACAATGATTCTTCTTTTTTTAATTAAATGTTGAAGATTGGTTGGTAACGATCATCTGGAGTGCAATGGAGCACAACTCCTCACAGGTTTTTAAGTTGCTTTTCTTTTAATAACTTTGTGGTTTTTTTTTACTTGAGAGCAGAAATCTAGAGTTTTTTTCTCAGAGGGCACCATCTAGAGGTGGAAACATGCATTGCACCTAAAGCCCCTCTCCCTAGTTTTGTGATTACAGCTGGAAGCAACGCCTCTCATTCATGAATGTGCACCTCTAGCCAGGCAACTGAGCTAAATTACATTTTATAACAGTTCGTACTTTCACGTTATGCTGTTTATTCATATGTATGTTGACATCTGTATGTAAGTGATTGTCTAACGCTACTGGCTAATGCTGAGCAATGCTCAATTCAAATTGCGTGGGGCTCTACGAGACAGGAGGCAGGCTCAGCAAAATAAAAAAATACTGACGTGTTGCCTGCATTTATCACAGTGCAGATTGCACACACAGATTTATAGATTTCTAAAAAAATCATACATAATTTCCGAAAGGAGGCAAACTCTGAATTGCCGCTTTAAGCCAGGACTCAAATGAATGACCATGTGACATAGCTTCCATTGACTCGTTTGCCAAGTGCAGCACCGTTTGGGTTATTGGTCTGTGAAGTTCCTAAAGTGACATGCTAAATTAAAAAACATGTACTATCACACATCTTTGGTATGGATTGTGTGCTAAGGATCTCCAATCTTCGCTCTGGTCTATTAGTATTGACCCTGGGAGTGAAAAAAACAAGACCACTCAAACAGAATATTGATGCCAGTGAAGCCAGTGTACAGGATGATTTGTGCTGCACATGCGTCTTCAGTGATTGTTTATTACAGCTGTGCGCACACTATGGAAAAAAAGGCTCCATCCATCAACCGACAGTAATGAGTTTTTACATGCACACTCTATTTGGGGGTCCAGGCATCTTAAATGAGCTGTCTCTGGAAAAGACAAAGATGGAGCAGCAATCATGGCCTATTATGTGAGTGGAACTGGAGAGATAGAGGCTGATGCTGAATGGCTGGCAAAGTGAGGCGTTTCGGATGGACCTGTATTTGTACCTACCTTCTCCTCCAGGTGCGTTTCAAATGGGGATGTGTCGGATCAATGACGGAGCGTCATCACACGGGGGCAGAGACTAATGCGCTGCAGTTAAAATGCAAACATGAATCCTGGCGTGAGCCTTGCGTGCTCGCTAATGAGTTGTGCTTCCACTTGTTGTTGAGGTGATTACGATCTCCACTGAGCATTGATCTCGCCGAGGTTAAAAGCAGGAAGGAAACAGGAAGGCAACAACAGTCACAGAGTAGAATGCCATTCTATCCTGGCATCTCGCTAGAAAGTTACAGATGATATTCGTCTGGATGAACGTCAATCCCAGCATGAAAACGGGTATTATTCACAGCTGCTCTTGTTCTTGGAGTTTCAGCTCCTGGTGATAATAGGAGGGCTAAAGTTTGCTTAAGTCTTGACAGCTAATGAAAACAAAGCCAAGCTCCCCTCCCCCCACGTAGTTCTCACATTTCAGCCAGATGCATTTTGACTGAGCTAATAAAAATTTGTCGTGTAATCCAATATGTTGGACTTCAGTTCTGATTCCACAAGTTACCGGGGTCTTTACTGATCAATACACTAACACGAGTGAGAAACGAGATCAGTTTTATTGATGAGGCGCTACTTAGACTTTATAAGGAAGCTCTCAACAGATGCTTGGTGACAAATTTGTTATTTTCCACAACGTGTGCACTCGTGATTTGATGTGTCGTTGCTTAAATACACAAGCAGGACTTGCAGGGATTAGAAATGGTATCAGATGCAATAATGGGGAAGCTTTCAGCTGCTAAAAACAGCTCTGTAGGGAGAAGAGTATTGGGGCAACAATATGGCACAATGCATTTTTTTGCATAAATAAGCTATAAAGTGTTGCAATTTTTATATTTTTGAAAAAAAAACTTTATTGGCAAGACATGTTTTTCTTTAAAGGGGACATATTATACAAAATCACCTTTTGCATCTTTACTGCTGCCATGTGGGTCTCCACTGTCTCTATAAACACTCCAAACATAAAAAAACATCCATCCATTTCCTGTCAGTGTTTAGTTTTTGGAATTAGATGCCTAAAACGAGCCGTTTCAAAAAGTACTCATTTGTGATGTCACAAAAATGTACTTTTTGAAATGGCTTGTTATTAGCATAGAATCACCTCTCCTCCAAGCCCCTCCTGGATATTGACGCTTCCCAGATTATAGCAGCCTGAGCGTGGGGGTGGGTGGGCGTGGCCAGCTCCAGCATGTTTTCTTAAAGTGAATGAAACGGCTCATTCTGGAAGGTACTGAAAATAACAAGAATAAAGCTGCTAAATTTGCTTTATGTGAGATTGGATTTTGTGCAAAGAACTTCATAAACATGTTTTGTATCAACCACAGAACTATTATCACTTGAGAAAAAAAAAGTCATAATCTGTCCTCTTGAAAAGGACCTTCAATTTTCTTTATGAAGTAAATTCTCTTGGTCTCTGAATTCAAAATTTCAACCTACCTACTATTTCTGTATATAAGTCTACAGTAGCATAGATGGGAGTGGAGCTGCTGAATCAAATGAGCTTTGCATGTTCAGCTGTAGATGCACAACAGGCCTGTTGTCCGCTGTGCCATTTGCAATCTGGTCGATCTGCAATGAATAGCCTGTTCCGCGGGGCTGCCTCCAGAGAAAGGAAGCTCCTGCAGCTCAGAAGCCTAAAACAACAGAGAATCTCTCATATTGTATCTCTGGGTATGAATTTCCATTTCTAATTTTTCTGGCGTTTAACAGGCAGCCCCACGGGCCAATACAGATGTCTCTGGCAATGACCTTACTCTTCATTAATATGTATGCTGACAACCAACCAAAAGGAATAATAAAATTGCCCCACTCTGGTTACAGTTACAGTTTCTTCCCAGAGCATTAGTGAGAGCTAAAAAAAAAATCTAAGTTTGCATCGCGCGTACCTCTCATCTTCTCCTCCTCTGTCCATCTTGACCAAGTGGGGGTGGTCGGTGCTTATTAAGAGACATTTAAAGAGGATACCTCTCTTTTAACGTAACTGCTTAAAGTATCAGAGCTCACATCATACCACATCAGTGAGGAAACGTCTTTTGTTGGCGAAAAGGGGAAACAGTGATGTGATTGTTCTCCATTTTTCTTTTTTCTTCAGTCACATCTTAGACAAGTTAACCTCTTTAATTAAGAGTACTTAGCTGTGTGGGCCCGGATGGGGCAGGAAGCGATTGTTGAGACCCTGCCAAGCTGGATCGGGTTTCTCGGCGGCCCATGCTTCCAGCCAAGGCTGAATGGGAGGCTGGCTTGTCAGCAGATGCTGTGCTCTGGGATCAGTGTCTCTCTGTAGGGTTACAAGAGCACTTTTCCTCAAGACAAGAGATGAAGAGAAAAAACGAGGATGAGCAAAGGGTGTAGCGGTGAAACAAGGATGAGGGGAAACATGTACAGCGAGATATGTGCTCTGATGTTTGAAACTGAATACTTGGCATAGTCTGTCAGTTTGTTTCTGGCTCAGTGAGCATGTCAGCAGAGCATTGTCCTCTGTGGGGATATTATCAGTAGTAGTGTGGTGTATCAAAATCTTAAGAGCTCGACACAAGCCAGTCACCCGGCATGAGAGGGGGACTTTTCCTTAAAACGCTCGGCAGCAGAAGAACACAGATTTATTACACGTACCCGGAGAAGACATCAGAGAGCCCGGTCTGTCTGAGAAGTCGTGTTCTAGTTTAAGGCCGTGACACGCCGCGCACTGTCGCTGTTATGTGATGGGTTTATCATACTTACATGGATGTCAAAAATAAATATAAATGTTCTGCATCCATAAAAGATAAGCAAGGAGCTGTTTTGAATTTTTCATTTTACATAACTCTGGTTTTAATGAATCACAGCTCGGCGTCCTCAGTTCCTGCAGTAATGACATCCAGCCTGCTGTATTTGCATGGTAATTTCATCCAGTGCCTAACTTTAAATGAATGCATACGTCATGTGGTTTACACGCCATATCTGGATGACTTTTTCCAGCTCTTTGGAGAGAAAAAATAGTCTTCAAACTTCAGTTTTTGATATCTTAAGTGTACATTTCTGCCTGTGCCACCCACGTCTGTTCTAGGAGTTAACCTCCCTCTTTTTTTTCTTACCATGTGTTCCAGGCAGAATTTATTAAAAAAAAAAAGAGTAAATGGGTTTTAAAGGTTGAATATGGAACATTTTAATAAAAAGCTATATTTTTAAAAAAATAATACCTCCACGGGCGTTTAGTGTGCAGAATGAATGTACAGTTTTTCCTTTAAAAGCTTTAGTCCTTATCCTGTATGAGTCATCACTGGACATGGTGCTGGCTGGTCACTTCACGTGTCAGCAGTGAACAAACCCCGACGGCTTGAAATTATTTTCTGTTGTTGCAATACCACCTCTAAACACTAGATATCGCTATAGTGTCCGTGTTCCATATTCAACCTTTAAATTAATTTAAATAATATTTTTATTAGTTATTGGGGCTGTAAAATATTGTTCATTTTACAATTTTATTTTACAATTTAAAGCCTTTAAAAAAAATTTTTGTCACTATGTTTTGAATAAGTTTTAACTTCAGGTTTCAACTCAAAATGCATTAAATGCAAAACTAGTCACATGATATACAGCAAAAACCTTTTGCAAAGGAATCAGAATTTTACCGTTATTTCAGTAAAAAGTTGTTTTTGTCATGTATTTATTCTGCTTTTTTATTTGAAAACATTTTTGCTGTTTTTTGTGCTCAAATTTAGTTTTGAATGATGCAGACAAGACAATTTTAAAATCAGCTTGTTATAATAATTTAAATGTCTTGTCATTTAAAAAAAATGAAACTAAAGTATGTATTTATTTAAAAAAAGTTGTTCAAAATGTCATTTCACAATCTGTTGAATTTACATACTATGTAGAGTTATCTGTCATGTCGTTTTGGGTCTTTTCTGGCTGCTTTAGGACGACAAAGAGCTTTATTCAGTATTTCCTTCGCAGTGACTTGTTCTTTACCTCAGCAGACTGTTAGCTGAACCTGGTCATCCTCTTAGTGTACGCTGAAACACATCTATATAGAGTTTCTGTGTCATGACCTAACATGTATCCACACCGAGGTCTACGGGAGTTCAGAGTTCTTCTGTGTCCAACAGGACAAACCAGAGTGAAAGGATGGCCTTATTTTGCTCTATGACCTTGAATAATTTGAAAATTACACTCGTTTATGTCTAGACTTCTTAAATTATGCACTTTAATGCTCATGTGGTAATAGCATCTATTAAAATGAGGCAAGTGAAATAAAATCACTGCAAGAACCCCAAACATCATCTTGTAAAGGAGAAAAACATGCATGGAGGGTAATATTTAAACTTTGCACCTGCAGATGTCACATAAGTGTTTCCTGTACAGCAGTTCCCGAGTGATCTTGTGGTGATTCCTAATGAAACAGACGACTGTGGCTAATTGGCTATTTTCCTTTGATCTTGGATCAATCTCTACCATATGAGCTGCGGTTTTTGTTGAAGGGTAAATTGAGAGGGATGGCAACCTCGTTTCCCAAGTTTACCGCAAGGTTCAAGCATCCATAGCCCTGTGGTCAGCGCCTTCTTCTTGGGCGCTCTCGTTATATCTTCACGCCGCCCTCTCCTCCGCGTCCTCCTCCACACATTTCTCGTGTTACTCTCTCAGGAATGCAGTGACCCCGCAGGACCACTCAAGTATTCACATTAAAGACCTTTGAAGCTAAAGGTGGCTGCCTCGCTCATAAGTCCCAGATTAACAACTAACCACATCCAACATGACACACATGCATAAAACGTCACTGCTTTTTGATATACGTCATATATATATATATATATATATATATAACAATAATTTGACCTAAAGGGGTTATTTTTATTGGTTTACCATACCGCCGTGTGTCCCACTGTTTACCATAAAAGGTTCTTTTTGCACCTTGACATGTTTAGTGGCAACGCCAGCAGTGGCAGCGACTCATTTGAAATGGAAAATATTCAGAAATCAGAAAGGAGCTGGAGCTAAAGCCGCCTGTGAAAGCACTCAGGCTCATCTGGAGCTGACGGCCGCAGCTCAGGGGGAATTCAAACAAAACCTGTAACTCATTATACCCGGGCCAGCCACTATATGCACCATCCACATTTTGATCTTCCTCTATTTCATGTGAAATAAGTTCCATGAGAAAGAGCGACAGACTCAGGGCGTTAGTGTGTTACGCTCACTAGCCGACACAGCTGCCTACACCGGCTTCCTTTCCCCCCTATTAGCTAGCCCCTGACTGTGGAAGATTAGAGACAGATTGCAGCCCAGGAGTCTAGCCTTACCGGGTTGAGAAAATGACCAAGAACAATTGCTGTTACTCTGCAGAATATTTGTTTTTTCAACCAAACTGAATTTTTGGAGGACAAATATCCATAATGCTCTCATTTTGTAATATTTAATAGTTGATTTGGGTGATTTTGTCAGCTAAACTGGGTTTTTAAAATGCTGAATGTACATAATAAAACCATTCATTAGAATTAAACATTTCCAATCTGCCTTTTCAGCATTTTTTATGCAGAATTGAAGGTCAAGTATCGTCTTTAATTACGTTGTATTTTTCCAACATCTCTGTAGAGTGGTTGCATTGGACTGGAGTACGAAACCCCCCACACAGCAGGGGTTTTAGGGTTTGTTTCCCTGTCTGATCATTATAATACCCAAAACTTGGCAATGATGTTTCTGGGCTGCATTCCAGAAGGAAAAAAATTCATAAAATGCTCCAAAATTTTTCATCCAATCGCTCATTCTCAGGTTTAGACACGTTAACGAGCGAGGTGCTTGCAGCAGATCCAGATGGATATAGTCAAATATAAAGAGCTGTGCTAATTTCATTATTGTATAAAAGATTTATTAGAGGTTGCTGTTTTGCTGAAAATACTCAGAGGTCAGCGTTGGTTATTGCAAAAGTAAAATGTCTTTTGTCTTTATGAGAAAATATTCAGTGACAAAGTAGCAGTTTGCTGTTAAATTGGTGCTTGTAGGGAATTTTGGGTTTCTCTCATCAGCACCATTATGTTTACAGTATTTCTTCCATCATGTTTTCTTTGGCGGGCAGCTTATGTTTTAGTGAGGCATTAATTCAGGTTTTATGAAAGCACAAAACAATTAAATATTTTTTTCCTGGAAGAAGATTATTATTTACAAGGAAACGGGTGAAAAGCATTTTAGAATAGAATAGAAGAATAGAAAATCCCTTTATTGTTCCTCAGTGGAGAAATTTTGGTGCAGCAATTACATTTAAAACAGGAGCAAAGAAAAATTAAAAAAGGATAAAAGGCTGTACAGTGAACAAAAAACACAAGAAATACTTAAGATTCAATTGAACTTAACAAATTTTAGAAAGTAAAATATTGTGTAAAAATACTAGCAGGGAGTAAAGGGAGTAAGGCCAATGGTGAAATGTGCAAATGAAATAAGAAGTTTAATGTTTAGTTAAAATTGAAAAAGCACAAGAAGCTTTATAGTCATAATCATAGTGCAGAGATGTTTAACTAAACAGATTTATTTTGAAACGAACTTAAGAAAATTATTTGTGCAATGACAATTACAATTTTGGTAAATTGTGTGTTCTAAACTCCTGATCTGAGACCCAAGATTTCTGCGTATTTTTCTTTTTCTTTTAGTTATTTTAGATGAGCAGGACCTCAAAAGCATAAAAACATTTTTTTTAGCAATTTGTATTTCAAAATAAAAAAAACATTTGATTGCAAGGAAAATAATAAAGAAAAAGATATTTTGAACAGAAAAAAAACAACATATTGTGTTGATGCCACAGATTAAAAAAACTAAAGGACTTTAAAATATTTCAAAAAGTGTTTTTCTGTAACTTTTCCTCACACTCAACATCACTTTTAGACCCAGCGTATCGTTTACAGTCTGGGACGGTGGGGATGGCAGGTGGTCGGGTTCAGGAGTATAGTTACTTACAGGAAGTTTTCCAAGTGGCTTTTTGACCTTGAGCTTATTCCCTGTTGGCACACTATTGCTGCATCGGGAAGCCCCCCTGTGAGACGACTCCTGCCTGACCCAAAACATGAACATGACGTATCTAGACATACAAACAATTTCAGCTTTTTTTGTCAACAAGACCAAAACAGGTCAAAACTGAGAATAAATGTAGGCTGAGTGTGCTTTCATCTTTGCCTATTTTAATATTTCCTCATTTGTGCGAAGCACCTGGCGAGGACTCTGAACGTGCTGATACTCTCTCTCGCTGTTGAAAATGAAACTGCAACAAGCCTGCCAGTGTTCCCTCCAGACACCTTGTGTGAGTGTCTTTTCCGAGGCGGGCCGGAGTCTGAATGAGCTCCCTGTAGAGCTGTCAGAAGGAGAGTTCGGCTCAGCGAGGCCAGGTGATCTTACCTGCTGACAGATGATAGCTGCATTGTTCTCTCTGACTCGTCTGTTTGAAAAGTCCTCTGGATTCAATCGCGAATGCCCCCGCTGCTTTGATACAGTTGCCTGGATACCGAGTCCACCTGGACCAGCATATGGTCACAGCATGCGGCTCTTCATGTGAGGCAACTTCTCAGCCAAAACAATCTTTTACTTCATCAGCCCCCCCCCCCTCCCTCCCTCTACCCTCCACATTTTTTTCTTATTATATCTTCTGTCCAAAAGGAAATTAGGATGATCTGAATAAGTTGCACAGAAATAACAAGATTATACAACATTAAAGGTAAGAATTTTACAGTAAATAATCACAAAACAATCTAATGCCAGATTTTCTTAGCCTGGCAAGCCATCCTATATATGTGAATATATAGTCTGGCCACGAACCATTGACGGCTCTCAGTCGTGAGGCGGGATCCACGGTTGTCTTTCAAAATGTCAGCACGCAATTGGATAGCGCTAGGACCAATCAGAGTGACGAACAACGTGACGTAATCACGGCGACGGAAAAGCAGGAGGCATTAATGGCGTCTAACATCAATGATTTCTGTTGTTTTGTATGAAAAACACGTGAATATCAGGTGTACTGGGACATTGCACTACTTTGTTTGATAAAAATAAGAAGCCGCTAAGTATATCAGACAGATTCACGCACGTTGGAGTCTAAATAATCCAATGTTGATGACAAAGCCGTTTCAAACGAACGTGTTTCCTGAGTTGTCGCCATGTTGCTTGGGTTCGCGGTCGCAGCGCTGACGTCATCGGCTACTCCCGCTCTGTGATTGGCCCAAAATATAGAGCGCTGTGATTGGCCCAACTAAAACTATAGCGAGCTGTGATTGGACAGCCACAGGCAGCGAGGGTTCCTATGAAGCGTGCCAAGAACAAACTCTGCAAAGCAAGAATTTGGTCTAGTTCACTAGGCTAAGATTTTCTCCTTTTAAAAAAGGATTTTTAATAGTAAGTTGACACTTGCTGGCAAAGAGCAGCATCGTTGTGGACAGAATGTTGGCCAGTAAAAGGAGCGACCCAGAAGTTATCTCTTATAACCTTAAGAAGCCACGGCATCCTTTTTGTTTTTCATCTAATATCGGGTACAAAAGGCTAACGTTGAGCTAACAGTGCCAACAGTGAATTAGAAAAAATATCTCAAGCGACTTTTTCAAATACAAACAACTCGATATAACAGTGAAATGTATTTATCTACTTATCACTGTTCACTGTGTATGACTCATCTTTGCTTATCATCTAGAATCTTCTGGGGCTGTTTCCTAACTGGTAACCACCAGTAAACTTGCAGAATGGGAGGGGTGGGGTTGCTGAAAGCAGACTTGTTTGTTTTGATACATGCAGTACCCACATTTGAACACCAGATGTCACTCTTATTTCATGCCCCTTTAAAGCACCACTAAAGAGTTTTTAACACTTTAAGCTATTGCTTTCAAACTGGTTTTAGTGGTTTTTGAGCAGTGAACCTGAGTAGCTTCACATTGGGCAGCACTCTGTAGCCCTCTACTGACCAGAAATGTCATTTAACAGTTTGGTGGTGCAGGTAGGAGAACTAGGGGGAGGTATCTTCCTGCTTTACAGCTGTTAACTGTTTACTCTACCGGCAGCTAATATAAAGGCTAGCATTTAGCTTTTTTCAGTTTGCTAATCGTCAAAAGAACAAGAAAATGAAGAATTTTGCTCATTTTTTAGCATCATGGCAGAGCCTGGAAAGTAAGACAATATTGTCTTTGGAGAAGAAGCTTAGAGTTAAAACCAGAGCAGACATCGGTGTGGCCTACACCAGTTTGAGGAACCTGAAGGAGGTTGCGAAACCACCGACTGATGCTGACCTGCCTTTGTTGCTACTGGAATTGTAAGTAATAATATTTTTTTCTAAGTATGGATCTTTTTACTTTGTGGCTCATTTTATATCAATTGGCTCATGTTATTGTTAGCTCATTGTTAGCACTATCTACAGCAGGCTGCGGCCGTACTGTTTACGGTTAGGGTTAGGAGAAGGAAGCAGAAACTGTATTCAGTGTTGCTGTAACAGAACTGCACAGGAAACCCAATGTTTCTGCATGGAGCTGTTATGCCTCAAACAGTTTCTGAAGTCTTAATTCTGTCACTGATGAATTTGGCCTGTGAGCCTCCAGCTCTAATCACTTCAGCAGATGCTCTGAAAATAGACATGAAGCACACCTTTTCCCTTAAATAAGCCCGGTCAAAGTTACAGTAACAGTCGAGAGGAGTAATTATACGGAAGATGATGGATGGGTGCGACCCAGTGACTGACAGGATGAATATGGATAAGGCCTGCCATGCTCTGGCTCCTTGGAGACCAGCTCCAAGTCATACACAGCCAGGCAACTGAGATGAAAATGATTAGATGTTCTACAGGCTGTCGGCGAGGACACTGAGCAGACTGAGCCTGCGTGGGCCCCAGAGGGAGTTTCGTTGTAGAACAATAGGCAGCTACTCACAGAAGAATGCGTATCAATTCCTCCAGCTGTAGCGCTGATGAAGATAACAGCCTGTGAATAAAGATCTTCTATAATTCAGTCTGTCAACAAGACACCTGTTTTTATTATAATGGCCCTAATGTCATTTGTAAAGTCACTGACAGTGTTTTAATCTTAAAAAGAAACTAATGATAGGTGATCATGTAATTTATAAGTCTGTATAAGACGTGGAAATGGGAAAATTACTTTTACAGCAGCTTTGGTTAGTCAGAACGTGTGCATTTACAGACACCATACTTTACTGAACAATGGCCACAAATTGCTGTCATACATTTCAGGGCAATTTTCTCAAAAAGCTCAGACTTTACCGTGTTTTTTCAGTCTATGCATTTCAGAATATGAATATAAAACGCTCATTCGCTTATTGGACAATTACGCTATTTTATTTCTGCGTGTTTGCTTTTTGCATTAGTTTAAATAAAAGAAAATGAATATAAATGTGCTGTTTTAGTGATGAAAGGCTGGAACCTGTTACACAAAACCTTTGCCTTGGTGCTCCGCACTTGTGAGATTTCTGCACCTGAACACACACGGACGTGGACTCAGCGCTGGGTTTACAGAGTGTTGCTGCAGTGAGTGATGAGAGATGAGGTCAGAGGTCAGCAGTGCATATGGTGAACTCCACGAACGGCTCAGGTAGAAGACAACAGATGCAACCGCCTGCAGGTGCAACTCATTCACCTTTGTCAGGGCTTCTTTTGGGAAAAACACTCAGGCTTTTGTAAGAAAGAAGATTAATTAATATAAATACAGAAAGTTGATAGTTGCTGTCAGTGACATTTATAATGATGTCCTCTGGGTGTTGTATTTGTATTTAAAACCATAGCAAGAGCTGCAAGATGCCATTTCCTTATTTAGCATTGATGATTACAATCATGAAATTATTAAGTTTGATAATTTGATAAATGCAATTTAATTTTAAAGAATCTCAAAAAACTTCTCAAACAATTTTTAAATTTACATTACTTGTGTCTAAAAGAACAGAAACAATGTTTTTATTCAGGTGTATTCAAAACTGTTTTATGCATTTTTAAAAACCACAATATTTTAATCAGAGGTAGTTTTAGGACTGAGGGTAAAGAAAAATACATCTTTTATTTATATATTTTTTGTAGAATTCATAAAAGCCATTTTTCTTTGCACAGATTTTCATTCATGTGAGTTTCCAGATTTAGATATTCACCTGTAGATTTTTGTCTGTAATGAAAATTGTGGGAATATAGTGTTTATTTTTTTAATCCACAAGGAGCTGCATCTTTCTATTAAGATTTTTTTTGTTTGATTGTAAAAGATATTTAACAGATAATTAAGAGCACAAATGGAAAAGAGTTGTTTAAAATATTTACTAAACCACTCAATATCCTGGGGCCAAAAAGAAAAACATCGACTAATAAAACATAAATGCAATTAGTGTCTTTTCAGAATAAAAGTCAGAGTATTTGGAGTCTGGGTTATTTGTTTAGGACTTCTTTACTCCTTTAAAAGAAAACTGCATTTTTATTTTGACAAAAACCAAGTGAAATCTGTCTTGTGTAGGAAAAAACTGGACCCATCAGATATTTTTATAATGTTTTGGGAGGAAAAAAAGGAAAACTAAGCATCCAAGTTGATTATGTAAAACTATAGATGATTGCTCAAAACATCTGCTCATATTTAGATTTTATTTTTTCTCCAAAGGAATCAAAAAGCTTTAGACAAAATTCCATCCTTAAAGCTAAATCTTGTTTTAAATTCCTTGCCGTACTCTTACTTTAAACTGGAGTTTCTATTTGAGCCGTTCTACAAAAACCTCCCAGCGTTTGTCTTTGGATGTTTGCAGCTCATGAAGCGGATGAATAAATCATGACTCGGGTGCATCGTTTAGCTGAATCCACATCAAATCTGGTCCCTGCTCAGCTTGAATAATGTAGATGGGTTCTATCGAAAAGGTCATCGGATATTGTCTTTCGTTTTGAGCCTTAATGCCTTTTCCCCAAACAGGTGGTATCTGTTGCAAACAATGTAAAGTCAGCAGGCTTCACAGGCACCGCTGAGTAAAGGGGGCTGGTAAAAACCCAGAGGAGCGTTATCGTTGGGTATTTTCAGCCCTTAGTAAAGAAGCAGGAAGGGAATTTCACTCCTCCTGTTAGAACATTAACATTACAAGAAATTAAGAGTTCTGCTTATTTTTCCTAAACTGCTACAAGCTACAAAACTCATCAAGATCGCAGCCTGCTGACGGCGTCCTAAAAGGAAATTGTTTTGTCTGAATGATTTTCGTCTTCCTTACTGATTCCAGCTATTAGCTCCCAATTTGCTTTGTGATTTTCATGAACCTCTGTCACTGGAGCTAAGAACACTACTCTCTTGGCACTAAATTAAACAATCATTTAAAAAAAAAGAATCATAACGGGCTGCAATTAGTTAATTACACGAGCAAAAGCAATTAGGAGGTGAGACAAACAATGCGTGGTGACTGGAAGCAGCAGAGGGAGTTCTTCTCTTGTCAACACTGATTAATTCAGCTGAACTTATTTGTCCCGCTGAGAACGCGCGGGTCCTGACAGCTCACGGGTTGCGTCACATCCAGCCGCAGATGATGGGTTATGATACTGACACTAAAATAAAAAATAAAAACAGGAGGCATGAAGTCTTTAGAAGGTGATTTCTGGTCATACGGAAACACTCCCCTCATCTCCTCCACCAGCTGCTTGTTGGTAAGAGGAGAACCTCAACGTCTTCGCCAGCAGGTGTTTGACAGGTAATTTGCTGCTAATTTATTTGTGGAGATATATCATGTGACAGTCGAGGTCAGGCTAAGATCTGAGGCCGTAGTTCAGCCTGGACAACCTGTGAAAGTGTCACTGAGGCTGAGTGGTAAATGTTCTCCACGTATACGGTGCTTTTTAAGGAGGTAGTTCACTGAGAAACCACCTTTTACTTATTATTTTTGAAAATAATCAGTTAAAGCCATACTATGCAACTTTGTCATAATTTCCTTGAGCCAGTATGTGCTAAAATGACCCTTTACAGGGTTAATGAAATGTCACTCAGACCCCCACCGCCCTCTGTGGCCAGAATATCGTACTTGCAACTTCAGAGTGGCGGGCCGCTCCCTGCTGACATGCCTGGTGCTGCAGTCTGCTTCCAGCATGTTTCCTGCATGTTTTAGATCATGAGCACATCTGATTTGTTTGATTTAGTGATGAACCGCTCCTGAGGTTCTCGGAGGCGAGATGTCCAAATATCAGGAAATCCTGCTGTCTGAAACTACGTTCTCCTCCGGCTGACTTCTCCATCCTCCAACCACTGCACAGGAGCTCTTTTCTCCCTGAAAACAACTTACAAGACATTTATTCTTACCAAAGACCACTGCACATATAAATAAAAATGAGTAAAGCTGATCTTTAAACTAGAAAAAAAACACTTTATTGTTCTTCTCATTCACCCATTCACACCCACTCTTGTGACATTCCTCATACTCAGTTGTTTCACCCCAGGATGGAAATCTGGCACGGTGTGGGATTCAGAATCCTGACTGGAGAGGACAGGCACCCTTCTAGTTGGGGCAAAATCATTATAAACTGAGTGAGCTTCTCCAGTAGCTGGATTTTTTACCAACAGAACCTGTCAAAATACCTGGAGGGAAAAGAGAGACAGCGCTGGACAGAAGCTGATGCAGTGAGTGGGACAGAAAGAGGTGATAAGAGAGAGGAAAATGGCCTGTGGCTAAATTCATGCCAGCCTGAGGCTTCCAGACAAAGCATCAAAGCTTTGTGGAAATGTGTAAAATAAAATCCATATGTCGCCAGACCTGTGGCAGAGTAGAGTGTTTTACTGACGGCATTTCCTCAAAGATCATAGTGAACAAATGCTGAGCTTCATTATTGGGAAGAAGATGAGTAAAACAACACAACAAATTAATTTTATCTTGTTGTTTATCGTGAATCAAAAGGATTTTAGGTAAATCAAATGTGCATTTCAACTCCAGCTGAACATCAGAATCTGCCTCTACGAGGAAAGTTTGCCTCTTCAGCCATTTAACAGCCAATTGATCTTTTTTTTTTTACTAATGCTGATTGATCTTGCCTCTAGGTTTATATCCTCCTTCTGTCCAAACGGCTGGAGTCTTGTCAGGTGTCCCTTTTCCCCTCCGTTGGGTTGTCTTGTCAGCTTTTAGCCAACCTCAGTCACCAGCATTATTTTTGCCTCTCTCCTTCAATATCCATCTCTTCCCTTCACACCCCGTAATGCCGAACAGGATGTCCCCGTCTGAGTATAACGGCCAATACAGTGGCTGTCTCAAGCAATAAAAGGTCAATAAATGTTCTCTCAGAACCGTGAGGGAAGTGAATTTATCAAATCAGAGCGGTAATGTGACAGCTGTGCATCTGCATGTGCAGCATTCCTGTTATGGGAGCGTCTAAATTGGGACATTTTCAGTGCTGAGATTTCATGTCCCAAATGCAAACGGTAGGTAAATATTAGTAAGAGAATTGAGATGATGGACTGAAGAGATACTAAGATGCCTTTATTTCTCACAATTGTGAGAGTAGATACTTTGTTTTATATAAAAAATGCTGCTGCAAGAATGGTAGCAGAAGAAGAGTTTCCAGTAAGTAAACTACTACAAAAATGCTTCCTACGTACAGTCACCCATCCAGCCTGAGGTCCCGGCTGCTCGGGTTCTACTGGAGGACCGCTAAGGGGGTGGTTCTGATCTAGCAAACTCAAAGGGTTCCTTAAAAGCTAGGTGCAACAACAGAAAATGTACGTTTTAACATGCTTATATGCTACAATAACTCAAAAATGTCTCAGTACAGAGAAATCGGATCAATTTTAGCGAGCCACAAACACCGAACAGCTACATGGAGTGCAACACTGAAACAGGAAGTGACACAAACACCTTACCACAGGAAGTGATGATCAAGCTCTTCTTCTTCTACAGACAGGAGTCAGCCAAGAATCATCCAGGTTCTCAATCCCCAGTGAGTCGTGGTGGATGGCTGCTCATACTGAGCCAGGATCCTCTGGAGCTTCTTGTTAAAAGGGAGTTTTCCTCTCCACTGTCGCTACATGCTTGCCTAGTATGAGGATTGTTGAAAAGACACTGACACTAGTCAGTGACTCGATGCAATCTGCTGGGTTCCTTATATAGGAAACTTTTTTACTGATTGGCTTAATGGCTGTATTGGAATGTTTACTTTGTGAAGTGCCTTGAGACGACTCTTGTCGTGATTTGGCGCTATATAAATAAACTGAACTGAATCTAAATACTGCAGTATTATAACCTTATGTACAAGAACTGCATTAGAAGTTTGGAGACGTGACTAATGTGCTGTTTGATATAAAGTCTGCAAGTATAAATTTAATAATGTCAAAAGGCATCAGAGGCACATTTGCGTCAGCTTTACTGAAGATCAGCACATGCCTCCATTAGCAGACGCTCTCATTCAAACCTGGGAGGTAAACAACCATCTGGCTTCTGTTTCCCTGATTTAAACTGATGCAAAAGAATGAAACTCTAGCCTGACGTTGCGTAGTGTGCGGCTCCAGTCAGAACCTCCATCTTCTGTTTATGGATCCCAGCTACCAGCTGTTCAGCACTTTCACATGAGCTGAAATCATTTCCTGGCAGAGACGGAGGAGAAGAGCCACTCGAAGGTTCGCTCTGACCCGGGAGAAGGGAGAGGGAGAGATGCTCGGTTTTAAAATCGGTGGTCAAAAATTCTCCTGTGTCTGTGTGTGTGTGTGGCACTTTGGTTTGTGTAGAAAATTCAGTATATAAACTTCTTTTTCTGATCAAAATATTCCACAGGGATGTCGAATTACATTGTGACTAAAAATAATCCATGATATGTTACAGCTGCAAATTCATTTTTACAAACATTTCCTACTTTTTTGGGGGGGGGGTTTAAGGAAAGCATATTTGCCAAAAAAAAAAACTCCATGGACCTAAGATGAAGTATATATTTAAATTTTTAAAGCTGCAATGGCAAATTTGTAAAACAAATCCTGCAAAGTTCTGGTAAAATTACTCCGATTTCCGAGTGGAAACACTCCTAATATGTCAAAATGTGTCTCATTAAAAAGCAAGGGCAAATGAAACAAGCTATTATTTATATTTTAAAAGCTTTATATATTTTAAACCATCTGAGAACAATTCAACAAAGACAAGTCTGACCTTTCACGCCCAAAAACTTTAGTGGAATTTAAAGTATTTCAAGTTCCAGTGTTTGAAATTTCAGGAAAAGGCTTGCTATACCAGGAACTTTTTGTAGTTTTGAATAAAAACAGCTTTTATTTTATTTGCCTTCATATTGTTGACACGTCTCTGCTAAATGTCCTGTGAACCTCCATTTTCAAGCTGCTTTTTCAAACCGATTTTTCATTTGAACAGCTAGTTTAGTACCGCTAGCTGCATCATAAAATACACAAGTCTTTACTGCAAACATATGGACGCAGACAAAAACATGATCACAAGTGAATTCCAACAGATGGTCGCAGACAGAGCAGGGGAGAGAAGAAAAGAGACAGATGAACAGAAGAAAGACTGACGAAATAAAAGCTACAGTTGGTAACATAAGGGAATCATTGAATCCTCCATTCCAAACTAAATCAAATACATTCAATCTGTAGCTGTTTTTGACAGAAAACACATAGAAAATGCAACTTTTTAAATCTAAGCATGCACATTTACTAACACTAGGGGTGTCAAACTATCGCATTAATTGAGATTAATTAGTTACAGCCACATTTAGTGCACATTTTTTTTTAATCGCGTTAATCAAATTTTTAATCTATACCTTTACTGAGACTTTTCTAGCCTACCTGTTAGGATTTTTTTATTATTATATTTATTTTTATTTCTTTTATGTAATTATATTTATATTTTACTATCATGCCATACCACATGTCAGAAGTGAGAGAGTGAGTGCTTAATGCTTTTTCAGCATTTTATTTTGTGATAAACTGTCAGTGTTGATATGCTAACTTACAGCACTGTAATTTACAGGTCTATTTTAAATTTAGATAAATGTTTTAGTAATAAGTTCTATGATCACTATTTGCATTGCTCAAAAAAAGCATTTCTTGATGTGTTAACTTAGATTATTCTATATGGACCCAATGTTTTATTTTTAAATTCTAATTATTCTAGACTGACAAAAGAACACAGTATTATTCTGCCTTGGTGAAAGAAAAGTTTAGAAGTCTGTTAAATAATAAATGACTTTATAAAGCCATTTTTTTATTATATATTAATCTTTTAGTCTGCCACAATAATGTAATGAATTTAAATAAAAATACATCAAAAATGAGGGCTTTTCTCAGCCATTAGTAGGTGAGATTAAAAAAGAGATTAATTAGATTAATTAATTACAGGTCATAATTAATCTAAAAAAAATTATCTCATGACAGCACGAACTAACACAACAGATTAAAATATATTTTGACTCATTTTACTTTGTAAAAACCTTAAGAGATTGTAGAAAATTCCTATAAAAGATTAAATATGCACTATAACAACTCCTAATAAATATAAAAATCTTTTCTGTTCTGGAATGAATCGGATTTGTTTCAATCCTAAATACCAAAATAGGATTAAATTCAGGCCTGAGTGACTGTGAAATTGTTATTATCAAAGACATTTCATCACAATGGAGCATAAAAATTCAATTTTTGCAGGATAACAGACTCCAGTTTATTCCATTTAATTTGTCTTTATGTGTACATAATATTCTAAAAGCTATAGCGTTCTTGTAAAAAATACTTTCATATGCACACAAATCTTCAGTGATTGTCAATAAAACACATTTACACACAAGAAAGGGGGCTGGAGGAGAATGTTGTGAACGCCTCTACGCATTTTGAAACATTACAGTTAATTATAGTGCAGCATCATTAGGTTTATAAGAAGAATTTGCATATTTCATTAAAGCCATTTGGTTGTACACGGCGACTTACACGACGGCTTCAAAAGACTTCCCATTAAACTGACGGGGATCCTCGTCGCTCTATATTTGGAACATTTTCGATCAGCGTGACTGGGGTTTAAGTGAGCTGTGATTGCTCCCACGGAGCGCACTGAAGGTCAAAATGTTAAAATGTGGGCTAATTTTAATAAATAAAAAGGGAGATAAATTATATTGTTTGGAATAAATATTCAGACTGTGACACTTCTGAATTAAGGATACGACTCGCAGCTGGACATCCGGTTATTTTGTCTTCTATTCTAAATGATTGATTGCAATTATGACTTTTCTTCATCTGTTTTAAAGTAATGTCATGCAAAAGTTTTACTCTTCATCTAAAATGCTGTTTCAGCCAAGAATCACTCATAATCTAACGCCGTCTGCCACCTTTCCTATAAGTATTCAAGTCTATTTTTCTCTTGTCTCAAGAGGCTCTCTGCTCTACACCTCAGCTGCATGTTCTCCGTGATTGCGATCTCCGTGCCTTTAGTGGTGCCCTCTGTGCCTCTCTCTGAGCTTCATCATCCCCCCACACACACAACATGTCCCTGGATGAATATTCATTTGGCTGACTTGTTACTGCTTCCCTTGGGGTGATGTCCATCAGGCTGAAGACTGTCAACAGAGACCGGCACACATGCAGAGGACTCACACATGAGGATGTGCTCTCAGAAGATAAAAAAAACAGTATTAGTCCATCTTTGTTCAGCCAAATCTATCCAATAAGTCGCGTTGATAACCACATAGAGTGGTTTGTTTAATTTCCCGCTTTAATATCAGTCTTAGCTTTCATGACCGCGTCTCAGATACATGAACCGAGCTGCGGTGCTCCGCTGACAGCTGTGAGAAGGGCACAGAATAAAACTTCCAGCATCCCAGAGCAGTATTATAATAGACTTCCTGCCACAGACCTGCACAGCGTGAGCTGCAGGAAAGAAAATACGGCTGGAACAACATTAGACTTGGAAAATTGTTTCATGGGAAAAGCGCGTGACTTAACTGTACTGGGAAAGAAAAGGAGACGGAGACCTGCCAATATTACACAAGTCTGGAGGTGTTAATAATTACTATCAGGAGCAGGTTGGGTCAGATGTGGTACGAGGCCGCTGCTTGTTGGGTTTTCCATTTTTATCTTCTTGGGTGTGTTTGCTGTCACGGTGGTGTGGTGTCCAAAAGCTGTGGTGGGGATTCACTCACATAGTTTGGCAGGAAATTGGCTGCTTTCTTCTAGAAGAACGGACCAGTATCCAACAGCCTGGGAGTCGTGCTGACACAAACAAAACTTGGGCAGCTGTAGACTTGGCTATGGTGGAGTTTCTTTCAATGGTAGTAGCACATCAAAATAGTTCTTCCATAAAAAACCAGTTCACTGAGAAACTGTTTTGTACTTGTTATTTTTGAAATATGATTAGTCACTCTGAGTTTAACCTGTTGACTTAACCTTCTACCCCTATTTCCTGCATTAGCCGTCACTAGAAAATCCTGTTGTCGTCTACTCCCCTCTGCTCTAGCTAACGTCTACTTAATGAAACAGGAGCGCCAGAGATTTTTACTCCACAGAAATCGACTCAGAATGCATTCATCAATACTAGAGACCAATACTCATTGAATGGGTTCTTGCCAATTGGTTTATTGGAGTGTAACACCCTTTAGACAACCTTGAGTTTTCACTGATAGTAAATATATATGAGATTTATTTCAATAAATACAGTTTGTGCATTTTCTAATAACTGACTATAGATCCATCCCATTGTCTTACAGCGTTTGATGAGTTATATTTGAACAATAGGGACATAATCATGATTCATGAGGGAGTATTTGTACACCATTTGAGGGATGATGGTGTATTTACAGAGCCTGAGATTGGCCAATGGCTCTGTATGATGACGCATCGTCTACTTCTAAACTTCGACTGTCGTATATCACCATCCGAACCCTGAGGTCATCTGATCTGGCCTTCTGTCTCTGGATCAAGCCTAAAAACTAAAGGTGACAGAGTTTTGTAGTTCTGGCCCTTAAGCTTTGGAACTCTGCCCATCCATCTTTTTTCTGTGAACTCAAAGGTTTGCAATCTGTTTTGATTGTAATTCATTTTAATTCATCATTATTTTTTAACTTCATATGTTATACATCTGTCTTTTATGCTATTTTATTGGAAAGCACCATATCTTGAAAGGTGCCATATAAAACCAATCCTACATGTCTCAATGGGCTAAAAATGGCAAACAAAAAGCATATGTAGAAAGTAGGTATGGGAAAAATCTGAAAGTTATTTTTGGGTTTTAAGCAGTAAAAAATAAATGCAAAATTCTACATTTTTAACAAAAAGTACTTTGGCATCCTTTCATATGGTGTGTAGTTCCATCCAATTACATCTCTGAGTCCTTGGAAAGCAAATACAAATGTAAAAATGTAATAGTCACTTATAATGCTGCATTGCTAAAATACTTGTTAATGCACAAGCTTTATGAGAAAGATACATTTACACTACATTCCTTGCTGCTTAGTCATTTGAGTCTCAATTATAAATCAAAATAAAGTCAGTATTCTATGACGGAACCTTTGCAAGGCACGATCTTTGAGTGAAAAGCAGAAAGCTTGAATTTATCTCACATTTCAGTTGCTCAGAAACATGTTTATCTGGCTAAGTCAGAGAAAAGATGTGCGACTGCTCATGTGTAGATGTTAGAGCATGAGTATGTGTGCATGATTGATCCATGACCACACAGCTCTCTCCATCACAGATGGTGCAAATATGGATGCCAGCGTGATGATTCCTCCAACCCCAGTGGGAGCCAGAATGATTGTCTGAGATCTTGGGAGAGCTGGAAGACAGAATGAGGCACAAATTAGACTTGTTAACGAAGGACAATGAGTCTGACACGCAGCTGTCTAATCTCATATCTTTGAAGCTTGCGGAGAACATTCAGAGGGAAGCTGCCTCTCAAATAAAGAGGCCAAAAACACGTTCTGTCTGCAACAAGAAGCACTTGCCGAGACATGTTCTGTCTAAAGATCTGGCACGAAGTGTCGGATATTACACGAGATGGGAAGGCTCTTCATTCACTCACCCAAATCTGTTTGTTCAGACCACAAATCAGTTCCTGTTTTGCTGCTTCTGGTTTTAAAGCTTGAACTTATTTGACTTGTGGTAAGAGAAATCCCATTAGGATCTGGTGGAATTACACTAAAGTAAGAGTTACTTGGTTTATTCTAGTAAACAATCAAAACAGACATTTGTAGTTTTAAATCTGAATATCATGCATCATGCATCAATGCATCTTTTAAAATGTTTGCTATTAAAGATGCAACTGGTTTGTGCATCTCCTTTTCTTTGTGTCGAACTTGAGAAGATTTTAGACATTTCTGAAACATCTTTTGTTTCATATATATATATATATATACACTGCTCACTAAAATTAAAGGAACACTTTAAAGAAACACATTAGATACATCAGATCTCAATATGAAGTTGGATATCTATACAAATAACGACAGGGCAATGTCTTAGGAACAAAAGGATGCCAAGTCTTTTAATGGAAATAAAAGTGTTCAGCCTACAGAGGGCTCAATTGTGTAGACACCCTAAAATCAGAGTGAAATGAAGATGTGGCAGGCTAGTCCATTATTTCAAAAACTTAATTTCTGCAACTCAAAATGCTTTTCAGTGTCTTGTGTGGCCCCCACGAGCTTGTGTGCATGCTTGACATCGGGGCATGCTCCTAATGAGACAACGGATGGTGTCTTGTGGCATTTCCTCCCAGATCTGTGTGAGGGCATCCCTGAGCTCCTGTACAGTCTGAGGAGCGACCTGGCGCCGCCTAATGGACCGAAACATAATGTCCCACAGATGTTCTATTGGGTTTAAGTCAGGGGATCGTGAAGGCCGTTCAATTGTTTCAATTCCTTCATCCTCCAGGTACTGCCTGCATACTCTTGCCACATGAGGCCGGGCATTGTCGTGCATTAGGAGAAAACCAGGACCTACTGCATCAGCGTAGGGTCTGACAAAGGGTTCAAGGATTTCATCTGGATACCTTATGGCAGTCAGAGCACCATTTCCTAGGCAGTAGAGGTCTGTGCGTCCCTCCATGGATATGCCTCCCCAGACCATCACTGACCCACCACCAAACCTGTCATGTTGAACGACGTTGCAGGCAGCATAACGTTCTCCTTGTCTTCTCCAGACTCTTTCACGTCTATCACAGGTGCTCAGGGTGAACCTGCTCTCGTCTGTAAAAAGTACAGGGCGCCAGTGGCGGACTTGCCAATTCTGGTGTTCTTGAGCAAATGCCAGTCGAGCTCTACGGTGCTGGGCAGTGAGCACAGGGCCCACTACAGGACGTCGGGCCCTCAGGCCATCTTCATGAAGTCTGTTCCTGATTGTCTGGGTAGAGACATTCACACCAGTGGCCCTCTGGAGGTCATTCTGTAGGGCACGAGCAGTGCTCAGCCTGTTCCGCCTTGCACAAAGGAGCAGGTATCTGTCCTGCTGATGGGTTGTGGACCTTCTACGGCCCTGTCCAGCTCTCCGAGAATAACCGCCAGTCTCCTGAAATCTCCTCCATGTTCTGGAGATTGTGCTGGGAGACACATTAAACCTTCTTGCTGCAGCACGTGTGGATG
Source organism: Aphyosemion australe (assembly GCA_006937985.1). Classification (NCBI taxonomy): domain Eukaryota; kingdom Metazoa; phylum Chordata; class Actinopteri; order Cyprinodontiformes; family Nothobranchiidae; genus Aphyosemion; species Aphyosemion australe. Next base: position 663,791 of record SSNS01000199.1, on the reverse strand, counting down.
TACCATCCTGGAGAAGTTGGACAAACTGTGCAACTTCTGTAGGGTTAAGGAATCGCCTCATGCTGCCAGTAGAGATAATTACTCAAGCCAAAACTAGCACGAGTGGAAAACCAGCCAAAAAAGATCAAGAGGGAGAAACTTGAAATGACCTCCACATGTTAAACCAGTCCTGTTTTGAGGGTTTTGTAATTGTTGCCACTTTAGTGCACCTGTCGTTAAGTCCATGAACACCAATACAGCTGAAAGTGATTAACAATGCCCTCAGCTGCTTAATCAACCAGACTTGATTTCATGCCAGGCTCAATAAAAAGTGTTCCTTTAATTTTTGTGAGCAGTGTATATATATATATATATATATATATATATATATATATATATATATATATAATTGGTGCTTTTGGTTTAAATTTCTCTACACACTTAGCCTTATATTTGATGTGAGGAAAAAATGAACCTAATTTCCTCATCTTCTTAGTTTACATGTGTGAAAAAACAAAATACAGGAAATGTGTGTGTGAGATGTTAGATGTGCACAAAGTCCAAAGGGTTGTTATTTTTGCCTCTTAGTTGAAGCTTACAAGATTACACATTATAGATTAAATGATCGTAGTTTTACCATGGCTGTTCTTGTGAATTAATGTTTTTTTCCCTACTGGATTTATTCTTTTCACAGTCTTTTCTTTTGCATTTGTCATCAACGGCCTGAAAGAACATATTTTTTAAACCAATGTGGGGCTAAAGTGTCCTCATCTGAACACAGAACAGAGAGTATAAATTAGCTGTGTTGTAATAATGAATGAGGGCCATAATGAGTAGCTACAAATTGCCTTTCACTGTGCTCTCCTTTGGTTCATTAGCTACAGTCATACATGACGCTGCAGATAGGAAAGTACATGAAACCATCAAGCACATTTAAGGGCTCATTTGCGCAGCGTTTGAAGAATGTAGAGCTGAAATCCTCGCGAGTCTAGTGATTAACGCTTAGCTCCGTTTTATTCCTCAAGAAAACGGATCACTTTAAAATAAATCCATTTACGGCATCATAAATATCTGACCCCTTCATTATTGTAGGTTTACTTTTTAATGCATGATCTTACATATAGTTGCTTGAACTAATTCAGTTGATTTAGCATTTTATTTAAAAACTAACCTGGTTTTAAAGGGGAAAAACATGCAAATTGATGCATCAGTATAAAGAATGCAGTGAATCAGTGAGACTGAGCTCCAATGACCTGATGCTGCAGCGCTTCTTTAAACTGGGTATCAGAGATGACCCTGAAGCCCTTATGCTGCCACTATGACTCAGCTCGCTGGACAGCCAGACAGTCTGTGCGGCTGCCTGCCGTCCTGGCGCTGCAGAACAGAGCAGGCTCGGAGACTAAAGCTTTGACATTTTGAGAGATAGCAGCCGCGCAGTAGTTTGGGGTTTTACACCAACTGTCTTTCTTGGCTCTGGACGGTAGAGTTCGTAATATTCAGCACATTTCCTGCACGGCTAATATCTTTTGGACCCGGTCAAAGCCAATAAAAATACTCTAATTTCCAGATCCTGGAGCTGGTTTGCATCCAGCTCTCCTGGAAAATGTATGGAAAAATAAGCAAGAAGGAGAAAGCTTCTTATTTATATCACAGGATGATGTTATTTAACGCCAGCAAGGAAAACAGTAGTGTGCAATATTAAATGTAATAAATGCTGAGGTTGTTATGGTTTTACTGTGTTTTTTAAATCATGCATAAAAAAATAAAAAATGGATATCATCAAAAAAAAAAAGCACATAACTGAGAAAGCCATACGCTTAAGTGTACTTGAGGGCATCGTATTAAAAAATTCCTGCAATAAAGTCTGAATTTTTTTGTCAAGTGAACAAATATGTGCATATTTAATCATGCAACTTGATGTGCACATAAAATAAAACCACGTGAACAATTACAATCAAACGTGTCCCTCTGACAGATGTCTGCTTTTGTCTTCTGCATTGAACCAACATGAACTCATCTCAGCCCATTTCCCATCTTGCAGCTAATCCTGGTGGCGGTTCAATCTGCGGTTTTGCATTTTTGTGGAAGATTTTGGACCCGATAGCGGACAGTTTGAGTCGTAGCAGCACAAACAGTGTTTTTCCTGATATCTCCGTGGTCATCAGAAAAAGGCTCGGGCTGAGTCGGTGCAGTTGTTTTTGGACACACTTGATGGCTCCACATGAAAGGAGAAAAACGTCTCGGTGATTATCATCACAGCCTGTCACAAAGCAGTGATCAATTATCAGGTCGTGAATTAAAGCCGTTTGTTGGTAGTGTTCCCATTACATGTCTGGTGATGTTTTGACGTTGGAGAACTTTTAAAAGAAAACCAATCTCTCTCCCGCCTCAGGTCGAGATGGATGTGTTGAGAGCCACGGCGCGGGCCTTATTCCCTGTGGTTATTGAGAATCTAGGCCCTTCTGGGCACCGCTCCCCTTCTATTGGTTTTCCTTCCTCTCATTTAGCCACACTACTTCCCCTCCCAGGGACTATTTCACCTCGAGCTACTGGAAATCCCCCCTGTCTGTTGAAAGGCATCCTTCAGTGGCACTCAGCAGCCATTTCAGGCAGACATACGATTCTGCCCAGACAGAATACGACAAGAATCTGAATCTTTCAGGCGCTGTGAAATGACTTCTGACTGGTTTAGGAAGGAAATACTTTGACAGGGAAAACGTTTGCGCCTCGAGGACTCAACATGTGGAGTCTTGGATTAGGGGACAGTATTTCAGGGTTGGGCTGTCAGTCTGAACAGGATCTTGTTTGTCTATCTTGACAAACTGAACACGGGCTGAGCAGCATGTTTTCTACTCAAATCAGCATCATGTTTAGTTACTAAACAGCCAGATCGTTAAAGGACAATGACGCGTGCACGCTGGTGCTGCAGTAAAGGAAATTGTGCAGCAATTAGAGTTCATGTTGCAAACTTTATTATAAACCGAGGTAATTGTGTTTAAGGAAACCGGCTCGCTTGTGTATAATTTGAATGTTTTGAGGTATTATTAAAAATTCAGCCTCCCTGTATTTTACAAGGTTTGTTGTTATACGACTCCAGGAGTCTGTATCCATCCTCTAGACTCAGGTTTATGATTCTAGCCGTCGTACCCCGGAGGTATGTTTTGTCTCAGCATCCAGTCTCATTTCACTTTTTAGCACCCCTTGTCAGAAAGGGGATACACCATTTCCCTCTGTAAATCTGAGCAGAGCGTCAGCTCTCCCTGGAAACACATGTTTTACCTTTGCAGACCCCATGAAGGTTAGAGCTCCTCAGTCATCGGTGTAATATCGTACTCTGTGACATCCAAGCGCACACAGGAATGTGATTCCACACGCACGCACGGGCCCTCCCACATAGCCACGCACCTCCACCCTCTCAGATGGCAACACAGCAGCCTTTTTGCTCAGCAAGAGTGATATCATGTGACAGCAGTACATGCCTTAGATGGCGCCCTGTAGGGAAACTGTGAAATGTTATTTAGTTCTATGCCAGCGGTCTGTGACGCTATGAAGGACAGCGGGGCAGAGGCGCCCCCAAAAATTTTTGATAAGGGTGGCCAGATGGGTCCAGAGAAAATTTTGGGGTGGCACACCAAATTGGTCCTTGTGGTAACTCTGGGAGAGGTTAGCCTGTGGCGATGCATTGCATGCTCCTTTATTCTTTTTTATTAAAAAGCAATATGCATCCAAAACACTTAACTCAAAATTGAGAAATACAAAAATTTCAGAAAATTACATTTCAGGTTTTTTTTATTTTATTTCATAAAATTCTTTTGAATTTTATTTTTTTTATTTGCCTGTTGCTGTCTTCACAAAAAACTATGGAGAAGAAGGAAACATATATACATTTTTTTAAAATTCTGATTATTAATTGTATAATTCTTTTTATTATGTCTTGATTAAATAAGATGAATTTATGGTTTGAGTAAACAGCAACATGATTTATTAAGAACACTGGTCTCCCCTGGGGTGGCCAGCAATTTTCTAGGGGTAGCTATGGCCACCCCTTGGGGGCGCCACTGCAGCAGGTCAGGCGGAGGGAGGGGCCTCGAGTCAAAGACATGGTGATAAACGCCCCTCGCTTCCACTTATGAACACTTACACCTTTTATTCTTCACATCTGATGAGCTTCTTGTAACAAAACAACTCGATTATGAATGTTTTTCATGAATATTTTTCCCTATTTAGTTTTCTAATTGAACTCTGTGATAAGTGCTTGAACACGGTCCTCATTTTACAAGTGCTTCACTTAGTTCCGTTGACTTCAGTAACTGTATCTGAGAGCTAAAGTTCAGTTTGAGGACATACACTAGATAATATCTGTGGTGGAGCAGACTCATGCAATTACTTTAACCATTAAGGCTGATATAGGTTTACCCCAGACTAGTGATTAAATTAATGCTTAGGAACGACAAATGTCCTAACAGCCAATTACACCAAGCCTGAACTGGTGGAGCGCTTCATCTAATGAGCTCCACAAATTACACAACAAAGGCGCCGTTGGAGAGGAAGGTGTGTCTTGTGACTGCTTCCACCGGTTCAGAGAAAAAGAGCTTTTTCTGCAACTTAAGCTTCACATCCTGATTGCTATTCAACAAGGACAATTGCTTCCTGTGGTGAACCAACTTCTCCCTACCTTCCTTCTTAATTTCATACAAGCCGTCACACCTAATTATTTAATTAACATGGGTCTCATGAAACTCGACTCAGCCTTTATTTATAGAGCTCCTTACAGACATGAAGCATGTCACCAAAGTGCTTTACAAAAATGGAATAAAAACAGATCAAACTAACAAAGTAAAAATTACTAGATAAAATCATATAAAATAATAGCAACAGCTAACCCACAGAGGTAAAAGCCAGATTATAAAAGAAGGTTTTCAGCCTTTTTTTAAAAAAATACCACTGATGAGGGAAGCTTGTTCCATAGTTTTGGACTTGCTACTGAGAACGCCCTATCCCCCCTCGTCTTCAGCCGAGTCCTGGAAGCAAAGAGCAGCAACTGGATCTCGGAGCGGAGCGTCCAAGCATCAGGGACATATGGCTGCAACAACTCAGTCAAATATGCTGGTGAACGTTCTCAGTCATCCAGGGCATGGTAATCCAAAGGGGTTTGAATGAAGGCAACTGGACTTCTTTGGTTTCTTGAAGACGTTTTGCTTTTCATCTGAGAAGCTTTGGCAATTCTGACTGGAATGTGGGAGGGTCGATCTTATAAACTGTAGCTGTCTATTGTTGCTTAACGACCAGGTATTCATAGGTAGTTTCTGCTCATTGAGCAACAGTAAACAGCTACAGTTTATAAACTTTACCCTCCCATATTCCAGCCAAAATTGACAAAGCTTCTCAGATGAGAAGTGAAACGTCATCAAGAAACCAAAGAAGTCAAGTTGGCTTCATTCCAACCCTTCTGAACTCAAATAACTAACCCATTCAATGCTTTAAAAACCAATAAAAGAATTTTAAAGCAAAAATTGACAGGTAACCAATGTAGCGCAGCCAGGATTGGTGTCACATGTTCATATTTTTGATTGCACTCCAAGAATCTTGCTGCAGCATTCTGAACAAGCTGCAGGAGAGCTACAGTCCCCTGACTTACGCCAACTAAGACAGAGTTACAGTAGTCTAGGCGTGAGGTAATGAAGGCATGAACAACAGTCTCAAGATCCAGTCTAGTCAGGAATGGCTTTACTTTAGCCAAGCGTCTCAGATGATATAAGGAATAAGATACCACAGCACTAACATGAGCATCAAAGCAGAATGCATTGTCAATCTTCACACCAAGATTGACTGCAGAAACACTCAGGTAAGCCAGGCTTTCCCTTTAACTGAATGCAATAAAGAGGTTGAGACTTACCCTGTGCACCAAATGTACATAAGTTTATATAAGTTCAACATAACAGGAGCAGAACGAGTTATAGGAAACGTTTTTAGGTTTGGATCCAGCTGCAGCTCAATAGAAGACTCTCTTGATGAATAGAGAACTGTCACCCAGAGCTATTTTTTATTCATTTTAGTAGAAAAAAGTGTTTCATCTATAAAATGGCTTGATTGGATTTGATTTGTATTGGTAGGATTAGATTCCCCACAAGGAGCGTGGTTTGCTAAATAAAATTTAAAAGGTCAGTGTATATACTCTCATTCTGGTGCATGTTGTCCTCCTTCATCAGTTTATCACTGTCAATTTAGTATCTGTGATTATGTGCATGCTAGGCTGTTTTCATTTGTAGTTTTCCCTCCTTTGGTTTAAACTACTAGTCAGGAGGTCACTGCACCGCCTGTTTGTAGCTGGCAGGCTAGACAGTAAGTGATCACCGAGCTAACGGTGTACAAACCAGCTACGCTACACCTGATCTGGATCAAGGCACCGCAGCTGCAGACAGAATCTGGGCCAAAGCTTTTGGGAGGGTGGAACTAATGACTGGATTAACAAAGAAAGTTAGAAGGTTTAGTTTATATGGGAGTAGATTAGATTTTTGCAGTGATAAAACTGATCTCATTAAAGTGTTATTTTCAAATCTAAATTACAAATTGAATTCCTTATGTTCCAATGTATTTAGCTGCAAAAGCAGGAACAACAATGACTGAAAGAAAGAACAGCTGCATTTATCTTAAAGTCAAAAGTATCATGACACTTGCACAACTTTAGTTTTTGCCCAAACCCATTTGGTTAGAATTATACTTAAAAATGCACATTTTCAGCTTGAATTCCTACATATTTGTGCTCAAATTAGAGGAGCTGTTTAAGAATTTCATATTTAAACACATCTTGACAAATCATTCTGTTTCAATTTACAGAACAACCATGGATGAGTCAGGTGTCAATAATATGCAACAAAACCCAACATGGATTTAAAACGTAACTTGTTTTTTTCAGCAGTACTTCAGAGGCATTCACTGCCATGAGTCTGGATCTTCTGAGCTCAAGAAGTCTGCAGTTGTTCCTTCTAATATTTCAGACTTTTGGTCGTCAGCAGGTGAAACACGTTCAGGTGATGCTGTCAGTTATTGCAGAATGTTTCAGTGCTTTACTATGAAAGTGGTAGCACTTATATAAGACCTTTAAAGTCTTATTGACCACTCAAAGTGCTTTTAGACCATTTCCATGTGAATTTGAAAAGCTGGGCTAGAACTGTCAGCCTCATACTGAACGTTTAAAAAAATAAATGAATAAAAATCAAATACAGATGGAAATCTGTAACATTTATTCCGAATCACGTTCCAAGTACAAAGTATGAATTGATCTCGATTTTAGACAAGAAGTCACCTGGGCAAGCGTTTAGTTCCATGAGGAATTTCAGGACACAACACAAATTTCAGGAGTTTTTTCAATTATTAGGTCTCCTAGTTAAAAACCCAAGAAATCTTTTTATTTTATTTTTTCCCTTTTTTAAATCTTCCCCTTGCTTTTAAAGTGACAATCTTATGATTTTTTCAGAGCCGGCTGGGTTTGTGGCATCACTAAAATATCTCACCTCAACATGAATTCAACCACTCTAAAAGGGTTAGTCACACCATGAGTGGAGACTTACTTCACCCACACTTCCTGTTAGAAAATGCTCCTAAAGGAGGCGTCGCCTGATGGACCGAGATAGTGGCACTGAGGCAGTGATTGACAGCACCCCACCCCCTCGCGCTCTCAGAGTTTATCAGTCTGAAAAACGAGTCATTAACAAGCGCGCGCACATGAGCACACACACACACAGACTGACCGCTCAGGACAACAAGTAAACACAGAAACAGCAGCATGCTGGAGGATTTCCTGTCCACCGCGATCAATAGAAGAAAGGGGGGAGGAGGAAGTTTTTTGAGGAGGCGAGTGGCTCTGAGCCGTAAAATTTCATATCGGCAGGTGAGTAGCCAAGTCTCAGCTGGAGTCCAGTGTAGTGCAGCTACATAGTATGGTACAGACAACATCACCCTGCAGCTTTATAGCAATCAGCTGTGGCTGATTCTAAATCAGTGTGGAGCAGAGTTTTAACCTGAAGATGGAGATATAATTACAGTTTTGGGCTGAAATATTAAATTTTAAGTATGTTGCACTAAACTGCCAAAATACTGACTTCACATGTCTACAGCACTATTAGACATCTATACAGGTTATCAGCAAAAAAAAAAAAGTTGATTTAGGTGTTACTCGCTCTTTAAAATCAGGGGTGCTTCTGGGGTGTGGTTTGGGGGGCTGTGCCACCCTGACAGCAAGCCCCCTCTAACATTAATCTAGAACTTCCCCTGCTTAAAACCCAGAATCCCACTAAAAATGCCTTTTTTGTTTCTATTTTTTTACAACAGTAGATAATCATCCCAGCAGCTTCCAAATGCAAACGCCACACTTGAAATTAGCAGAGGTTTTACTTCCTTCTTTAAGGAAAAAATAATAAAACCCTACATTTTCCTTTTAAAAAGGTTCCACATATCAAAATGCTATATTTATTATAAACATTCTTCTATTTACGACATGAAACCCTATAATCAGCATACACATTCTGGCTATATTCACTAAATGAGCTTCACAAAAATATGTTTTATAGAACAGTTAAACTAAATCTAAAAAAATCCATTGCACTGTCCAAATATTTCTGCACATGACTGGATTCATTTCCAAGAGATTGAGTGTTTTTAGTTCTTACTTATGCAAGCCAAATCACAGAGGTGCAACTCCAGCGCACAAGTGCTTATCTTCAACACATGTCCCCTGATTTATTTCACACAATTCCTCATGATGAATGGAGTTAATTTCTCTCTAATCGGTTACAGATCTTGCAAGAAGATAATAACAAAAAGTTAACGCCCAAATCAGTCAGAGCAACCACATCGGTTAGAGATGACTTCTCCAGCCTTTGTACTTGTGACAAATGTAAATGATCTCATTTGGTTTGCAGAGCAAATTTGTCTGTTGCACGAGCAAATGAAGAACTACGCCTGTGTGTGATCAACTTTAAGATTTCTAGGAATTATGTCAGATAAAGATATATGAGTCGAGGGGGGAAACTGATATGAAAAGTGGAAAAATCTATGATCGTTTGTGCAGCTGTAATGCTGATGACTTCTCTTTGTCACTTGATTAATTTAGACCTTTAGAAACCAGAATGTGAAATACTTTCCTATTGTGGTGAGCTAGAGGACAAAAGTATTAGAATAATGTGTGTGTTGCTGATTTTTATTCTGCAGAATTATACACCAGAAAGGCCACAATGACCAATACATCAATACAGAAAACATCAGTAAAATTTATCTGCATATAGCGTCTCCTTAAATAATGAGCAAAATGTGAGGAAAAAGACAGAGTAAAGTCTAAACAAGAGACAAAAATATAAAGCTGCAGCTAATAAAGGAGGACAATCTCAAAAACAAGTAAAAATAACACCCCTTATCCTTCTCCCGGCTTGGTAGTGCTCTCATTTTGTGGTGATGTATTCAGAACAGTGATGTGATTGCAAAATCCCATCTCGTCTGTCCAGACCCTATAAAAAGCGAGTGTTATGGCTGATGTGTGTCTGCGTGGCCCTGAGCACACCAGCAGGTGAATGTCCCAGAAAAGCCAGGAAAAAAAACTATTTTGCTCTGAACTGGGGATTCTGTGGCCTCTTTCCGAGAGAGGAGAATTTCATTCATGTCAGACGGATTTCTCAGATACCCCACGTTCATTTGGGTTAAACCACAATGGATCGGATATAGCTGGAAATTAAACACGATGCATTGTGTTGACCTGTCTAAATGGAGATGAAAACGTCCTTTTTCAGTGTTTTATACAAAAACTTTTCATTGCATTGGATGCACACTTGGTGAAAGAAACATGAAAACACTGGCAGCGACTCTGGAACAAAGCCGTAGCTGGGTGACCTTGAGACGAGCTGCTGGCACTGTGAATACAAAGGCCACCGGAGAACGACAGGAAGCTCATAACAATTAAAAGAAATAAAAGCGTAAAATATCCAAAGGACGCCGAGCGAGTTCAAGTTCAAACGTGAGCATGTTTGGGAGGCTGTGTGGAGAGAGGGCGAGCAGAGAGTTGAAGGGCTAGAGTGGTGTGCCTCGTGAAAACAAAATACTCCACAAACCTCAATTAGTGGTGCTTAGCAGGGCCCTGAGAGAAGCAGTGTGAAAGCGGTTGGAGTAACTCGTGCGAGACAAGCCAGAAGAAAAATCAAAGAGAATTTTTCTTTTTTATTTTTGAATAAGGAGCCTATGAATGCTTTTATAGCCAGACCTGGGTTTGGGAGGGTCATGAAATGCTTGATCTTGGCTCTGAAAGCTTTTTACGGCAACGTGGAAACTAGGTTCTATTATTCAAGTGTCTTCTAATAGGACACATGCTACTGCCATGGTAACGAGAGCACTAAATATAAATCCACAAAACAATATGAGAAGTTGAACTGAGATCCGTAGAAAGAAGGAAAAAAGCCTTCCATCATCTTAAGTAAAAGACTAGTTTGTGGTCTGTGGGAGAGTTCTCCCCCAAAGGAGCTTATTATCCACATATAGACACGTCACGTTCCTTCTGACGTTGAGGATTGGAGCAGACTAAAGCAGATTTTTGGTCAAACACACACATACATGTAAGAAAACTGGTTTTAAACAATGCAAAACCCAAATGTGTTGTCCAGCATGGTCGACCACCCTGCTAATAGAAGGAAATGAGGTGTTGGTGGGAAGAGAGTGCATGTTTTTGTCCGTTCTGGCACATGTTCATGGGTTTATTCCTTCATCTGTTTGAGTCATTCTTGTTCCCTAACTTTTGAATGTTCCTTGGCAGCAGGAGAGGATTTAATATGTTTGTATTCCTTCACCTTTTGCAGATTTAAAGTCTGGCTTCAAATGGACCAAGAGCTTATTTTGGAATGTTGGATGCAGATTTTTATTGCTTGTACTGGAATGGGAGTTTGGCTGGATGGCTGTAAATACAACTTCAAGTACTTGGGGTCAATAGATACTTCTCAGCTGACCGCAGAATGGTTTGGAGGAAGAAGAAAAAAAAATTTGTATTTGACCCAATATGTAAGTAGGTAGGTAGGCTGATGAATTTTGTTAAATGAAATGCTTGGAACTGAATTCATCCGTGTTTTTGCCATTGATCAGAAGTTGGGTTGTGGAAGAAACAGATCCAAGGCATCCCTCTTCCTAGTGATACAATTCAGCTTCTCCTAAAGCATCATAAGATGTTCCCAGGCTAGATTAAATGAATAATCCCTTCCACCAAGTTCTGGCTCAACCCAGAGGTCTCCTCCCAATGGGATATTCTTGGAAAACCCCATGAGGAAGATAACCAGGAGGATGTTTGGAACACCTTTGCTAAAACCTGGGCTCCCCTTGAGTTCCTCGCCTTATCTCAACAGCTCAGCCACCCCCATCCCCCATCCAACATTTTATAATTTAGGAAGTGATCCAAATCTCATGACCCGTTCTACATAGCAAAAATGTCTGGGTTAGATCTGCCATTATGCCGGCACTGCTGGGCAACTGCTGGCATGGAAAGCTGTATGTCAGCTGGATGTGGGCCAGCTCTGGTAATGATGGCTCTGTTTATATGATTGCATGCCACATCTAAGTCCCATTGTGGTTTGGCTAATGTGGCCCAGAGCTGTCATTGCCACACGTGGAGGAGCTGAGGCAGCCATCAGAATTCCACTAATCTCCAGTCCGAAATCATGGCCTCATTTTTGGAGGAGCTGACTCTCATCCTGGCTGCAGCACACCGCTGTAAACTGTTCCAGTGCATGCTGATGGTCTTGGCTTGAGGATGACAACAAAACTAGTCAACCTCAAAAAGAAGATTGCTGGTCATCTCTGTTGCTTATCTTAATCCATTCATCCATCCATTGTCTTCCACTTATTTGGGGTCAGGTCACAGGGGCAGTAACCTAAGCAGAGAGGCCCAGACTTCCCTCTCCCCAGCTACTTGGGCCAGCTCCTCTGGGGGAATCCCAAGGTGTTCCCTGG
>SSNS01000199.1:617682-651713 GCA_006937985.1 Aphyosemion australe | reverse complement strand
CCAGCCGAGAAACATAGTCCCTACAGTGTGTTCTGGGTCTTCCTTTAGGCCTCCTCCTGGTTGGATGTGCCCAAAAAACCTCACCAGGGAGACATCCAGGAGGCATTTCTGACCAGATGCCCGAGCCACCTCAACTGACTCCTCTCGATGTGGAGGAGCAGCGGATCTACTCCAAGCCCCTCCCAGATGGCCGAGCTTCTAACCCTATTTCTAAGGGAGAGCCCAGACATTCTGCAGAGAAAACTCATTTCAGTCACTTGCATCTCGATCTCCCGCTCCATTTTTCCCTCATTCGTGAACAAAACCCCGAGATAAACTCCACCACTTGGGGCATGACCTCATCCCTGACCCGGAGAGGGCATTCTACCCTTTTCCGACTCGAGACCACGGTCTCGGATTTTGAGGATTTCCTAAAATCAGAAAAAGTTTCCTCATTTTCACATGGACATCTTCCAGTCTGCCTGTGATATTTCTCATCCTTCAGCTCTGCACAGGTTAGAGCCACTCTTTGCCACCAGCAGACCTCACTAAGCGAGTGTAGAGAATTGATGAACGCACAATAAATTTCTCAGCACAATCTTAACAGGCACAAATGCAACCTGAAAAGGTATTACTTTGTACAGTTTCTCTAGTTTTATTGCTTCAATCTTCATCTATGGCTGCCTCTGGCATGTTCGGTTTGGTTGACTCATCAGTTTCTATCAGGAGACTTTTCTTGCATGTGTAAGGGCCATTATTTCAGGACCAAGGGGTTACATCGCTCTAAGTCAGGGGTCCCCAATCCTGGTCCTGGAGGGCCGCTATCCAGCAGGTTTTGTGGTTTCTCTGCTCAAACACACTTGATTCAGTGGTTGAATCACCTGTGCAGCAGCTCATCAAGCTCTGCTGAAGCCTGCTAATCACTTGCTAATTGAAATCAGGTGTGTTGAAGCAGAGTTACAACTAAAACCTGCTGGATACCGGCCCTTGAGGACCAGGATTGGGGACCCCTGCTCTAAGTGGTCCCAATAGAAACAGATGAACTGAAAACACCATTATCTGGAGGGTGAGATTAACATCCTCAGAGACGATTAGGCCCAAAATAAAACATTATGGGAAAAAAAACAGTTTTGGACTTTATTTCTTCCTGCATGCGTGTAGTAATGGTGCACATAAACTGATTATTTTTCTGTAATCCTTGCAGGATTAGGCTTCTTTTTAAGACTTGACTGTATGTGATTATACCCCACGCAGTCAGCTCTGCCTGGCCCAGCCCAGAACATGTGTTCAAACACTTCATCCAGAGTTTCCACGCTCGCTCTGGCTTCCAAGATGAACTGTGATTCTGCTTTTTTTTAATGTCCCCCAATAAAAAGGGGGAAAAAAATCACAGTAGTCCATTTATCTCGCATGCTGGTGACTGTGACGTGTGCCACAACTCTGTGGGGAGATCCAAGGAGGGTGGTTTTTTGAATTTCCCTTTTTTTGTCTCCACTTTAAAGCCCTCCCAGGTGATATGAAATCCTTGTTTTGCTTTTTTTTTTGTTGTTGTACCAGGGTAAAACAACTCTTAATGGAGGGAACCACACACCACCATGCTGTTTTTCATCATCTTCGTGTGCTCACACGCCTTGAATCACCATATTAATGCTGATCGATTTGACAGCATTAACATGATGTCTGTAATAGAAAAGTCAAAGCTCTCTCATAAAAATAGTCCAGTGATGTGAGTCTGATCAATACTGTCGAGACAGTGGGGTCGCAGCTTTATTGCTGTTTGGGGAGATATAACATGTGAGGAGGACGGGGCCTTCCGCATATGATTCATAATCATCACAATGTGTCATCAAATCACTTTAATTCTCTTAATATCATAAAATCTTACGCACCAATGCATTGCTAAAAGTTTGGATCGTCGGTATCAAAAGAAAAAAAACGAATCACCCTGTCAAGCTGCTAAATCAACGCCACATGTTATATTTCTTTGTCAAATCTGCAATATATAATAAAGCAAATGAGTTCCACGGCACAGAAATTAAATAAAGAAAAATCAATAAGATTATTATAATTCCGTGAATGAACATTAAGAAATGAATATAACTCATCCGCGCTCAGGGACCGAAGCCAGATGATATCATTAAGAGCCTGTTGACGTCAAGCGCCAGCTTCGGCAACACAAAAGCGGCGAGACTTCATTTGAATTCCATTTCTGTTTTCTGGAGGAGTGCAACCTGTAATTTAGTGTAGCGCCTTTTTATCCATTTTCAAGATTATAATTATTACCGCAGCCCCTGTTCCATAAAAAAAACCGACATTTTTGCTGCATTTCATCATTAAAATGTTGCCGGTGAAAAGGTTTCGTTAGCTCATGAACCCTAAACTAAGCTACAATGTTTAATTTTTCTCCACGTTGCAGAGCAGAGCTTGATGACCTTGTTCATTTTCACCAAACATGCAGGGTCATGCTGAGTCAGTTAGACTACAATGATGCATTATGAGCTTTTAAGAGGGTAGCAATACCAAAGAGAGGTTACTGTATTGTTTGTGTGGTTTGGAAGTTGACACTATTTGGATTTCTTTTTATTAATGTAATGAGTCATTTTGTGTTTGGGTTTACTGTGTGGTTTAGCCCTGCTGCTGTACTATTGGGTGACCCCTTCAGGACAGGGACCAGGGTTGAAGTTTTAACCCTTGAGGTCCACAGGGCAGGGGCGAGGTGGTGCTCACTCCTCAAAAAAAAAAATTAAAAGAAAACCTGGGGTCCATCCAGGAGTTTCATTTTGAGTCTAGAATATTGAACCTTTTCACAATATTCTGATTGTATGAGATTTTGAATTTGAGATTTTCATCAGCTGTAAGCCATAATCATCACAGTTATAACAAACAAAGGCTTGAAATGTCTGGTTTTGCATGTAATGAGTCTATCTCAGATATTGGTTTCACTTTTTAAGTTGTGGTCACTAATATGAATAAATGCCTTGTGAATCGTATTTATGTTAAAAAAGCTCTGCTGCCCCTGTTTCAGGAAGTAGAAGTTAGTTGGAGAAGAGCTGCATGGAGAATGGAAGGATTTTGAGTCTTACTCATTAATATTCATGATATGCAATTATCTCACCTCTGATTGGTTAACAGCAACACAACTCTTACGCTGCCTTTGTTTGCTCTTCTCTCTTGCAACGTTGATGTTTTATCTCCAAAAATAACACAAGCCTGGATGTATTTGGCCATGTTGTGGAGTTGCTAATGCTAACGGTTAGCTTCTCCTAGCTGAAATGTGCTCTGATCTCTCCTTGCAGCACTGAAACCAACAGTTTTCTATGGTCACAAGCCAAGGGGGGGGGCGAGTCCATGAATGCAACTTTTACAGTGTGACGTAGAGCTGTCTGGTCTGTTCTGAACCTTAGCGTTTCCCAGTCTGTTTTCTTTCGGGAGCTAATGCAGGCGATAGTAGTAGAAGTTTGTTCATGTACATGAGAAATCTTCTTCATACTCTAGAGTTACTTGTGGAGTACCACAGGGTTCAGTACTTGGACCAATTCTTTTCACTATATATATGCTTCCAATTGGTAAAATCATTAGACAACATGGGATAAACTTCCACTGTTATGCTGATGATACTCAATTATATTTATCCATAAACCCTGATGAACCTAATCAGTTAGGTAGACTACAGGCTTGTCTTGAAGACATAAAAATCTGGATGACTCTAAACTTTCTGCTGCTAAATCCAGACAAGACTGAAGTTATCGTCTTTGGACCAGAACCTCAGAAAAGGAAACTGCTTAGTCAATCACCTGATCTAAACGGTATTAAATTAGCCTCCGAGAACAAAGTAAAGAACCTCGGTGTAATCTTTGACCAGGACATGTCATTCAAATCCCACGTTAAACAGGTTTGTAGGATTTCCTTTTTCCACCTTCGGAATATTGCTAAGATTAGAAGCATCCTTTCCAGGAGTGATGCTGAAAAACTGGTTCATGCATTTATTACCTCAAGGTTGGATTACTGCAATTCATTACTATCAGGAGGTCCACAGAATGTAGTCAAAAGTCTTCAGCTGGTCCAAAATGCTGCAGCTAGAGTTCTGATGAGAATTAAAAAGAGAGACCACATCTCTCCTGTTTTAGCTTCCCTACATTGGCTGCCGTTAAATTCAGAATAGATTTTAAGATCCTCCTTCTCACATATAAAGCTCTTAATAAACAAGCTCCATCATACATCAGTGATCTGATTGTTCCATATGTTCCTAACAGAGCACTTCGCTCTCAGACTGCAGGTTTACTGGTGGTTCCTAGAATATCTAAAAGTAGGATGGGAAGCAGATCTTTTAGCTATCAGGCTCCTCTCCTGTGGAACCAGCTCCCAGCGTTAGTGCGTGAGGCAGACACCTTGTCTACTTTTAAGACTAGGCTCAAAACTTTTCTATTTGATAGGGCTTATGGTTAAATTCTGATGTTAGCCCAGGTTTAGACGAGTAGGGAGCAGAGGGAGGTGGAGTGTACAGCGGGGACTACAGTCGTTAAAGACTTCTCCCTGGCCCTGCCTCCCACATGCCTCCATCTAAAAGGCTAGGTTATCCTGAGTTATCTCTGTAGTTATGCTGCTATAGGCTTAGACTGCTGGAGGACATACTGACCACTTTCCACACTCTGCTACTCTCTTCTACCACCACTCTCTAATTGCATTATTTCCCGTTATTTCAGCTGTTAACTTTATTTTCTCTCTAAGTGTTTTTCTCCCCAGAAGAAGCTACACTGGCGTTCTGCTGAGCTGTGGTGGCCTCATGGAGGGGGCCATCGGCTGGCACACTGCTGCCAACCACCTAACATTCTCCCTCTCCTGATATTACATCTTACTTTCTTTAACATAGAATGTGCTACTATTAGTTCACCTGTTGAATTAATTATAGATGCACTCAGATAAAGACAATAAAGTTTCTCTTACTAAATAGAACTTCTACTGAGAAATCACAGTGTAGCCATAGAAACACTACTTGATCTATATGGTGTGTGTGTGTGGGTGTGTGTGTGTGTGTGTGTGTGTGTGGGTGTGTGTGGGTGTGTGTGTGTGTGTGTGTGTGTGTGTGTGTGTGTGTGTGGGTGTGGGTGTGGGGTGTGCGTGTGCCTGCTCTGTCTTCTCAATCCCCAGTGAGTCGTAGCAGATGGCTGCTCATACTGAGCCAGGATCCTCTGGAGGTTTCTTCCTGTTAAAAGGGAGTTTTCCTTCCCACTGTCGCTACATGCTTGCTTAGTATGAGGATTGTATCAACACACAGTCAGTGTCTTGATGCAATCTGCTGGGTTCCTTATATAGGAAACTTTTTTACTGATTGGCTTAATGAACTGAACTGTATTGGAATGTTTACTTTGTGAAGTGCCTTGAGACGACTCTTGTCGTGATTTGGCGCTATATAAATAAACTGAATTTAATTGAATTGAAGACAGGTTTCACATCCTGCATGCACGTGAAACTCACAAAGAACAAGAATTTCATTGTTTCTCCATGAACGTCTGCTTTAACATATTACTTTTCACACAAGTAGACTGAATACATTTTCCTTTTCCACTTGCAAAGTCTCTGAGCTCAGCTTATGCGGAATTATCCTTGAAATATCACGTCTGTGATCTTCAAGTACTGTACTCCACCCCACGATCCTGGCATGGGTTTGTGGTTTTAGCTCCATATTACCACAGTTCACTGGGCTTTTATCTGGAATTAGTTCTTAAGCCTACCTAAGAGTCGCCCACCTGCCTTCCCGAAGCATATCCCGTTGTACACCTTCTCTCTGTCATCATCTAGCGTCCCACCAAACCCACAACCATCCTCACACATTCCGACATACACTCTCTCAAAGGCTTAAACACACACTTGCTTTAAGCACATAAAATCTCTAAGACAAGCATGCACACACTTCACTCAACAGCCACATTCCAGGTGGGTTACCTAATTTCATTTTCTGCATCCAGTGGCTTTTTTTTTTTTTTTGTCCTTGACCCTGTAGGTTCTGGTCACCCCCTTCTAGGAGGCCCGCCTGTGTGGCCTATTTATAACTGGACAGGAGAAGGGCAACGATGCATCAGGCGCTAAGTAAACACAGATGCTAAAACTTAAATTACACCGAATCAACACTTCATCAAGCAAAGATAGCTGCTCTGCTGAGAGACTAATGGAAGATGAGTTCAGTAGCATAAAATATGGCTGTAGATGAAAAGGGCATTTAGCAATGATGGCACATTCATGTATATCAGTTCTCATATGCTGGATTTAGTCCGGTGAGTCATGCTCTTACAAGCACCTTTGCAAAAGAGCCTTCTTGACATCAGCAAAGCCGTGTCAAAATAGAAATGGAAAACTTTTCTTCATCTGTATATGCATCTGATCTGAAAGTTTAGGATTAAGCTGTGTTGTTTATGAGATCACACTCCATCAACATTGTGAAACATCGACATGACTAATCCCCCTCCTGCATCTGACAATAAGGTTATAGTCATGACAGGTACTGAAGTGCTCAGCGTTAGCTCACAGAGGGTATGCAAAATCCCTGTCATATCTGCTGCCCACACACCAAGCTGGGCTACTGCACCTGTCAGATAACATCTGCTCATCTGTCTGGGTTCTTGTGCTCTTTCTCCCTCTTGTTCCTTCTGTGCATGTGCATGCGTGCGTGCGTGCGTGCGTGCGTGCGTGCGTGCGTGCGTGCGTGCGTGCGTGCGTGCGTGCGTGCGTGCGTGCGTGTGCTGTCAAGAATTAACAAAGCATATAGGTAAGGGTTCCCCATTGGGAGAGGATAGCTGTGATATATATGTTTTAGCTGAAAACCTATTTAACCTTTAAAAGATTCTCATTCTCCTTTGCACAACATGTTAGCAGGTGCAGTCTGACCTTTTTTTGGGGAAAAAAAAGTCAAATTATTAATCTTCATCCATCTATCTAAAACTGAAATGGGGTTGATTTGTTTAAAGTTGGAAGAATAGTAAAGAGTCAAAATTCTTAAACATAAAACGTTGGATAAAAGTTACTAAATATGTAGAACTGTTTGATATGCTTACTCCTTTTGCCACCGTGGTCATTTCAGTTCAAAAGCACTGCATTCTTGCACTCTTGTGCTTTTGTTCAGATGCATTTTGCCTTTCTAAGTTGTGCAGAAATGCATTTTTTTTAGAAACAGATAGTTTTCTTCTGAATGGGAAATCTTTAAGTTAGGATAAAATTGTTCAGCATATTTTTAATTGTTGTGCACAAACACTTAAGTATTTACTTACAAAATAATGCTTCTAAAGTATATGTGTCATGGTTTAATTATAGTTGTGCTTGTATTTTAATGGTTTCTATGAGCTCTAAATAATCTAACCTCAGGGTGAACAGGAACGCTCACATCTGAAAAGTTGGCAACAGGAATGTTTGTTGTTTGTTAGCCCCAAACTGGATTTGGATGTGTTCATTTTTTTATAGACGTTGCTCACATTTTCCTTAATTGGTGTTAACACACACCTGTATGCTCCAGACTTTATGAGAACTTTTCTTTTCTGGAGGTTATTGTACTTGTTTTTTTTCTCTCTCAATGCAAAATAGAAGTAAAGCCAGATTTCTATGCTGAGAACACTAAATATTGTAGTTATTTGCAGTGCTTTATAGTTACTGGTGAAACCTTTCTACCTTTTTATTGCACATGATAGGAAGTAGACTTGATGTGCTGCTGGAAGTTATTAAACCGTATGGAAGCAGAAAACCCGATTCTATAATGTATAAATGTCTATAAATGACATTTCTATCCAAGACTGATCTTAACATCAAGTGAGGATCCAATGTTTTCAGGTTCTGATGTGTAAAACCAAACAATTGGAAGATAATTTACCTGCGTTTACTTCCAATCTATTTAACAACCACAAACAAAACAGTCCGGGCTTATAAAAGCATTTTAACACACATAGTTTACTCTTAGAGATGTAAATCAAATACAGTAAAAGGATCCGACATTCACGACTGATACAGATGCAACAAGACACAAAAGAAGGGAAACGTCTTTCTGTAATCTGACAGCGAGATGAAAGATAGTGGTCATATTTCAGAGTTAACCTTGTGACCTCTGACATTTAGTGATGCCTCTCAAAGATAATGGAAAAACACTCAAATTTCCTATTAAAATGCACTTTGATGAAAACCTGCTCAGAAAATTAACATTAAACAAAGATGAGACTGATTGTAGGAAATCTGTTTGCAGTGAATCTGAGTTTTGTTACCACTTTTTGTAATGTAATGGTGTGTGTGTGTGTGCGTGTGCGTGTGCGTGTGCGTGTGCGTGTGCGTGTGTGTGTGTGTGTGTGTGTGTGTGTGTGTGTGTGTGTGCATGTGCACGCACGCAGGAGAGGTCATTTGCATGTTCTTTGGGAATATTGCCATACCCTCAGGCTTTTAATAAAATTAGCCAGCTCAGACTAAACTCTATTATTTCCTATATTACGTCCACTCTGTGAATTCAAGATAAATACATGATTTTTTCTGTTATAATTGAACAACCAAATAAGTTGTACTTCCTTAATTAGGTCTGCCTTCTCCAATAATTTAACGTCATTCAGTAACACTGTAGAAAAATGACATTTAATGAGATCCAGTAGTGAGTAATAAGACTCCTCATGCATAATTTGGAGAGTATTACCATAACTGATTCATTTGACCATTTATTACAAACTACTTGCGTGCATACTGTAGAATTTTTATTAGATTTATCATCCGTTTTATGAAATAAGAATTAGGCTAGTATGAGATAGCAAAAGTTATTTGTGATTTTATTTTTTAAAAGTTATTATTAAATGAAAGAAAACAAAAGTTTTTACTTAAGTAAAATAATGAGCCCAAAAATGTTTGTTTGTTTCAGAACATTTATTTTGTGGTGTCCGTTAATAAAATTTCAACCTTTTTCTCACTTGAGTAATTTGAGAATGGAAATGGAAGAACCTCTAAAATAATTTTAAAAATATCAGTAATGAACCACATTAATAATAGTTCATTAAAAACATGTTTTGTACTTTTTTTCTCATTAGGAGACATTATACATGATTTTATTTCATTGTTTAAACCCAGGAAGGTCTCAAAAATCTGTTAGTACCCAGGTGGCTCAAACTTGGTGATAACCTTTGAAAAATGTTAAAATTAAAGGCAACTTACACATTTTCAATTCGTTTTATAAAGTATAACCTAATCCATCTCATGTTAAATTACAAGTTCATTAATAGAAACATGATCAATGCTCAGTGATTAACATTTTTTTAACTCTATCACACCTTTAAGGTCATAAAAGTTAGATTGATATTTATTTTCTCCACCTGTTTGCTACCGTTTTAGGGCGAAGAGGGTCCTACCCAGAGGTCAAGAGGTTGGGGAAATCCTGGATCCATTATGGAGCCACAAAGAGATCATTGCACAAACATCTAGTGACAATTTAGAGCAACCAGTAGATCAAAGATGAAGCTTCTGGTCTGTGGGTGGAAACTGGGAAATCCCATGCATGCACAGCCAGAACATGCTAACTCTGCACAAAGAGTCCCCAGCCGGGTGTTGAACCTGTGACCTTCTTGCTTTGAGGTAACATCACAAACTGCATCACCAAAGAAACCAGATGTGTTTTGTGATCTGGACAACCCACCAATGGTTTTTATCACATTGTTTCTTGTAGGTTCTCTTAGTTCCTCACATTAAACAGTGAGCATCTCTCAGTGGGGGCGGTCATTTGAGAATATTTTATTGACTCAACCTCAAAGTTTAGGCGTCATCCACCCTTAAGCTGCTGCAGCAACAAGACATAAATTCAGCAAGAAAGGATGAAGCTTTTGAACTAAAGTCAAGCTTGGTTTATGTTTGACGCAACAGTGAGGTCCACACGGCTCCATGAGGCCAAATTATGGCATTTTAGCAACCACGCCCCTCTGCGCGGCCTCCATGCAACCTGATTCAGTGCATTTCTTTTCCGCATGAAATATACATGCGTCAAGCATAAACCAAGCTTCAACCTACAATGAATCTGCAGAAATAGAAATAACACGATTCTAAACGTCTTAATTTATAAGCAAACAAACAATCTACTTATGAAGATCAAAACTCAGCCATTGTTCATCGTTACGCTGTTGAAACTTTAATGGTTGGACTTCTTTGCAGGCTCACATTCTTAAACTGAAGTGGTTGCATGACTCCATCAAAGACAGCTGGCTATGCCTTCTTTTAAAGTCTACATGCACTGACCCGATGCTCGATGACGCACTGATTTATTAACTGACTGATTGATGGATGCTTCGAGATGTTTTCTTTCAGACCCACTTCTCAGTTTACACCTATGTTAATAAGAAAATAAACTGGAACACTACATTGTGCTTTGTGCTAAATCCAATTTTGGACATGCTGCATTTGCCTTTGAAATACAATACGATGCTATCAGCAGCAGTGATAAATAGACCCAGGTCACATTTGCAGAAATGCCTTAAAGATATTGTGAATGAAAGAAGTGATATATTGTAAGAGAAGAAAAGTCCTGAGTGAAGATTTAGATTAAAGTTATGGCAAAGCTTTATGAATAATTCAGCCTGCGTTTATTTCCCAGGAAGTCAACTGTAAAACTTCCTCCTGCCAAGTCCCCCTGCTCTCAGTCCTCTCTGAATTTCATCCACGGCAGTGGTGATGAATGGCGTTTTAAAGTAAACTAATTAAACCTGAAAAGGAAAATGAATTGTGACCATATTTCATCCCATCAACATCATAATGGCGCAAGTGTCAAGACTATTTCAAGCCATCAAAAAATTAAAAGCATAAATCAAAGGTTATAGAGGCGCAGAAACGCAGACTGGGTCTGAAAGTTATTGTTTTAACAGGATGACAAAATCATTAGAATCTAATTTATGACCCCGGGGCAAAGACGTGTGTGATCTAGTGCTGACATGTCAGTGTAATATCCCTGTCACTTTTGGCTCATTCGTTCAATGGAACTGGCAGGAAATGTTCTCATTTTAACAGCAACACTCAGTCAGAGAGGAATGAGCTGCTAAGGAGACGACAAAGGCTCTTTGGAAGTGTGTGTGAATTAGGATTCTCAGATTCTACAGCTTTGCTCACAATTAGCATTGATGCATGCTGGGGGGAGGTACGATGGATGTTGATAATATCTGATAATTGCATGCCATGCTGACAGGATCGTCTAAAATCTGCTACTGTAAAATTGATCAAAAATTGGAAAAAAGGAATTTAACACTTTCAATAAATGCTGTAAAATCAACTCACAGGGTTGTGCCAGATTTGACCAAAACCTTTTACCATTTGTCAGTGTAATCCAGGAGCGTCCCCTCCCTCCGGGAGCTTCTCAGATTGTAAGAGAGGGTGTTCCACTCAACCGTTCTCGTGAGGTCAAGAAATCACCGGAGAATTGCAAGATCGAGCATGATTTCAGCAGTTCACGTGATGACAAGCAAGGAGAAAGACAGCAACAGGTATCCAAACGTTATGTTGGTTTTTTTCGGTTTTGATTTTTTTACCTTGGGCGTGGAAGCTTCACAAGTAATGTGGCTTTTATTATGAAAGTTACCGGATGCTTTACACGTCTTTTGTGTTTCACTTCCTGTCAGGCCCGATCTGAACTGCTGAGTTTATGCGTTCTGGAGGCGTAGCGCGTAGAAAATAGCCTGGCAAGCCATCCTATACATGTGAATATAGTCTGGCCACGACCCATACGGCTGGAATATACATGCTGTTTAACTACATGTACGCTGCCATGCATAACTTGCATTGATTTGAAGCGTTACTTGTGCGCGTCCCCCAAAATGAATGTGATGCGACGTGCCCGAACGCTGTAATATACAAGTAACCAGTAGGTGGAGTTGACAAAACGAGCGAGACACACTCACCATGATGACTCCATCTCTGGTTTAGAGGTCTTTCACACCATGTACGATACTGCTGATGTCTTTTTTTTTCAAAATTAACCAGTTAGTGATCTCTTTTATTGACGCCATGTTTGTTTTGGTTGTACCCACAAATCCGGTTCTCTATCTGGTCTGAGTACTCTAGTTTGCCTCCTAGTGGAACACTCCAGTACTACATGCAGTGCAGTGCCGTGCAGCAGCAAGTATGTGAACAAAGATGAACCCTGCTGCCTGCACCAATGCAAGGTTAAAAATCAAGTATATTCCAGCCCATAGGGAAACCTCGGTCAAGGGGCCGGAACTACTGTTGTCTTTCAAACTTTCTCCCCATGCTATTGGACAATGAAAAACATGACGTACTCACAGCTATGGATGTCAGTCAACGTGGCAGTCCACCACCATTGAAGAAGATGCAAATACATCCTTTTTCTAAATAAAAGACCTAAGTACCTCTGTCTGCTCTTGACTCAAAGAAAAGCCCAAGTCTAAATAGTTCAAAGTTGATGCCAAAGCCGTTTCAAACGAATGATTGACAAGACACAAGACTTGTCGGGCCTGCTGAGGCTCTAATGGAGCGTGGCTAGACCAACCTGCAAAGCAACATCATTTCGCTACTGCTACAGTTTGTCTAGATTTCTAGTAAAAAAATAGACCTGAAGGGTAAATTTAGCAGTGTGATGCAACACTACGCTAGCCTGGCAAGCCATCCTATATATGTGAATATATAGTCTGGCCACGAACCATTGACTGCTCTCAGTCGTGAGGCGGGATCTACGGTGGTCTTTCAAAATGTCAGCACGCAATTGGATAGCGCTAGGACCAATCAGAGTAACGAACAACGTGACGTAATCACGACGGTAAAGCGGGACCTGAGCGGGACCCACCAATGGCGTCAATGATTTCTGTCGTGTTTGTATAAAAACATGTGAATATCAGGTGTACTGGGACATTGCACTACTTGGTTTGATAAAAATAAGAAGCCGCTAAGTATGTCCGACAGACTTACGCACGTTGGAGTCTAAATAATCCAATGTTGATGACAAAGCCGTTTCAAAAGAACGTGGCTCCGGCGCTGCCGCCATGTTGCTTGGGTTCACGGCCGCAGCGCTGACGTCATCGGCTACTCCCGCTCTGTGATTGGCCCACAATATAGAGCGCTGTGATTGGCCCAACCAAAACTATAGCGAGTTGTGATTGGATAGACACAGCAGTGGTTTGTGCTGCGAGGGTTCCTATGAAGCGTGCCTAGACCAAACTCTGCAAAGCAAGAATTTGGTCTAGTTCACTAGGCAAACACTACGCCTCTAGCAGGTGAAAACACACTAATCGGCGATGACGGTGGCTATTAGCTTTGTACTACGCTTTACATATGTTACGCAATGCTTACGCATCTGCTGGAAAGCCGGAGTTATTATACTAAACTTTGCATCCAAGCCTGGTTGTGCATTCTCTACCCATTTTTCAATAAGTTTTTGTTCATTTCCATATTTCACAGCCTTGTGAAAATTAGCTGCCATTTCAAAAGAAAAGCTCTCCATTATTGCATGTGCTAACACTTAGTGCAACACATTAGCCTAGGTGCGAAACACTGTGAAAGCCTGTTGTTTACATAACATTTCACAGCATCTTCCTGCCTACACACAATAGAATTTCAGATTTTTCTTTTGTGTCACCGTCCTCTTTGTCAATATGTGTCAGAGAAACTACAAGATGAAACACCCTGATCCATAAAACATACAGTCACTCAGACATGTGATCCTCACCTCTACATCTATGTCTCACCTGCATTAACGCTGACATTTTGTAGTGGCATCACACCTCCCCCATAATCCTCCTCTGGATTTTTTTTTTTTTTTTGCAGCCCCTCATCTCTCAGGCCTGAAGGTCGACGTGTGAGAGGCTTAAGTAAAAGAAAATGACCCACGTGAAACACATTCCGGTGACCTCGGCATGAGCTGAATACAACCTGTGTCGGATCCTCCAGAGAAAATTAGTGAGCACATCTTCATGACCTACACGGAACTATTTCCCCAAGTGGTTTTAGAAACAAAAGCATTTAACCTCATTATTACCAAGATTATGCTTTCTAGCACTGAATCTGAAAATCTGATTTTCTGAATGGAAACTGCAATTTAGTAATGAAGTCTGCAAAATCAAGATCTACGCTTTTTTTTTGTCTTTGTGCCAAACCAAGAGATTTCACCTAGACAGGTATTGTTATGCAGCTCAGGTGTATTTTACCTGCTTTGACAATGCTAGTTCATATCATTCAAATGTGGTGTATGGTTTTCTCATAAATCCGGTTTATTTTTTATCAAAATTGACTATCTTTGCATGGAATTTTATAATTTTTAGTTCAGTATCTTCTTTCAAGAATTCCTGGCATTCTTTCTGTCCTAAAGTCCGACCTTGAATCCTGCTCCAACTTTCTAACCGGAGTTGCTCGGTGACATTCCACAGCGTGACTGAGGCTGTAAAATGTATTCAGCTTATCAGTTATTTTTCCCACAAGCAGCCACCCAGCAACTCCCCTCTCAATAAATATGGGGTTGACTAAGATGATATGCCTTGGAGGCATTTTAAATATTCCCCCCCAAAATATCTATTCATAAAAGAGGGGGTGAAAGGTAATTGGGTGATTTATGACCTTTTCACACCACTGAAGCGATTAACTGAAGACATCATTCAGAGCTGTCAATCAAACTCATTGTTCACATGGAAACGAAACACGGTGCAGCCAATGGGTGAGCCGGCAGACTCCAATGATGCTTCCTTCCAAGCGTTCCTCCAAAGGGGGCTTCTTCAGAGCTCTTGTGTTAGGATGGAGAAAGTCACACTGGTGACAAAAAAAAAGCTAAATCAAAGGGCACAGGTACATCTGTTCACGTTCCTGTCACCATCTCAGGGGTGTCATGCTTTTCGGCTGATCTGCTCATCGCTCACTCACCACTGGTCACAGACCTTGACTATGTTCACAGCTTAATAGTACATCTGGGATACATCTTCACATAAAGCTATCATTATCCCAGATTTAATGATCAGGCACAGTGATTTGTCTTTATTGGTCTTCTTAGATACACACACCTGCATCTCCAGAGTCTTCTTTTGCTAATAACACCAGGAAGAACAACTTGATGCTAATTGGCTCATCATTTCGAGTGTGTTCAGGCATAAAGCAATTTTTTTTCCCCCATCATCACTGATGCTGAAAAAAAAGAGCCAGCTTTGGAAAAAAAGGATGAGATTGGATAGAATTGCCTCCTGGATGAGATTTCAAGTCTTTGGCATCAACACGTTTTATTCCAGCCTATGGAGCGTTGAGTACTTAATCTTCACAGTAACCCACTCTGGTGCTGAAAAGCCTTTAGTGCTGAGAACAAGCTGGCATACTAATAATTTTATGCTTTTCTAAAGCACACTCATATTTGTTTTATTTATAAGTCAATTTATTTTCATGATTTACCACAGCTGACCAGCATGCATTGATTTAAAAAATATACATTTTTATGTTATTTTGCTGAAACACATCGGTATATGTATAATTTTAGATTCTAGAATTGTGATTCTTTACTGACTCTAATAATCAACTTTATGAATTTTGAGTTAAATGTTGGGTGATTTGATTGCACAAATGATAAAGGTCATTTAGATACATTTCAATCAGTCATTTTTAAACCAAACAACCAAAATATTGTAAATTATAGATGCAATCTAAGGGAAACTCAACAAGCGTTGGTTGGTTGGTTGGTTGGTTGGTTGGTTGGTTGGTTGGTTGGTTGGTTGGATTATTGTGTCAGGATCTGGCTAGGACTGGACTGAACAGACACAAGCATGCATTGAAATGTGGTGTGTTGTATGACTCAAGTGCAGAGTGGACTGACACTGGGTTTGAACAGACACGCAGTTAATATAGGAACCACGGCGCACAGCTTGAAAGGAAACAAGACTGTGTGTGGTTCCAGAAATAAAGAGAGACAATTTACTGGGAGTCAACAGGCTGGACTGGAAACCGCTGGACAAAGTTCAACTGAACCGACTGGAAAGAGTTCAGCTGGAACGCAGAAACGATGACTGAGCCCCAAGCAGTAATTCTGACTTCCTGAAATAGCCCCAGGCTAGTGACAGGGGAGGAAGTCTGGTGCTGGGCACGATGGGAAGTGGAGTCCTGAGGCTGGTTTGGTCTGAGGGGAATGACTAATGGGAGGAAGGCTGGATTCTGGTGTACTGGGACAGGTTTGGGTCTGAAGTGGAAGAGTTCGGGGGTGATTGGGTTTGACGTGGGTGTCGGGGAGCCAGGATAATGACAGGTTGATTGATTGATTGATTTCCTAGGCTTTAATTTGTCTTCAGAGTGCAGGTTTTGCCATTTTGACTATGGGAAGACTGACAACTGCAGCTGAGGCTCAGCATTTCCACCAAACAGAGTTTTAGATCTTTAACAATGAAACTTGTTTGAGATTTGTTGATTTCCTTCTCTTTCTTTTCTTTCCTGTGCAAGGAAAAGTAGAAAATGCCTCATTAATTCTTTGCTCATTTGTTGTTTTAGCTGCCTTTCTTGCATTTCGATGCAACTGCTGAAAACTATCATTTATTTCATCATTAATTTTCTTTCTGGAACTTGCTTGAAAAGCAAGTCCGTAGATTTCCATGTCCTCTAACACAAGTTTGAGATTTTATTTTAAGCTTGATTAGCTATTAGCAATAAGCAATAGATTCCACTGAGCTGCAAAACCTGTAATAACATCTAACAAAGGCAAAAATGAGAATATTATTCATGCTTCATTTTCACTCGCAAGATTTAGATTTTATTTCATTACAATGCATAAATGTATTTAACTGTATATTTTTGCTCCTTAGTGTGTTTTCTAATTAGGTTTTGTTCTGTATGTATTGGTTTCACTGGGTTTTTACTG
This sequence comes from Aphyosemion australe, assembly GCA_006937985.1. Classification (NCBI taxonomy): domain Eukaryota; kingdom Metazoa; phylum Chordata; class Actinopteri; order Cyprinodontiformes; family Nothobranchiidae; genus Aphyosemion; species Aphyosemion australe. The sequence continues at coordinate 634,918 of SSNS01000199.1, read as the reverse complement.
GTTTTAATCTACTTTTACTTTTTTATGTGCTTCATGCTTTTTAGTGTTCAGCACTTTGAACAACCTTGATTGGTCGCTTTATAAATTGATGATGATATGTGTATTAAACTGGTTTAATGGTAAATTTTGCACATTGTAAGTAATCGTCAACCATACTTCATAAATAAATAGGCTTATATTAAAGATATGGTTTTGATAAATATGATGAATGTTTGTGTTCTGTACACATAATTGCAAAAAGGGCAGCATTTGTTGACATGAGTGCTGTGGTCAGACAAAAAGCCTCTTTCTGAACTAAGTTCATAGTGGCCTAATTCATGCTTTTCTTATTGGTACTTTTATAGTTTAAAAAGAAATAAACTAAAAAACATACTAACAAACGTAATATTAGTCCTGTATTTCTTTTTTATTATCATTATTTCTCTTTTAAACCCAACCATTTAAGGTTACCACCTCCTTAATTGGAGCTACTCTAAAATGTAAAGTCTGCTTTCACAGATCTTCATAACATTGGTAGGATTCAGATTGTCTCATCAGGGGGCCTGTCTCCCCATTTTAGTCCTGAGGGCCTGCTGACTCTCAAGTCCAATTACCAGAGATAATGGAAGGTGAAGCTAAATGGCGCTGATGGGGTCCAACAGAAGGTTATTAGGTGTCCTCATTAGTGCCCGACTAAAGTGAAAGAAGGTTTAAGGTCTTATTCTGATCCTGATGAATAATGTTCCCTTCAGTCTGTCTTTGCAGGGTGTGATTCCACTGTGTGAGTAGAGGGACCAACAAGGAGACGTCTATAGAGAGAAAGGTGTGAATGTGTGTGTGATAATAGGATACACTTTGGCACACAGGGAGACATTGTTTCTGCTCGAGGGTGTTGAGTGTGTTCACTTTCTATTAGATGAAGAAGAGATGTTGAATGCACTAAAACATTTTGCATGCTGTTGAATAAAGCCAGTAACGTACAGGGCTGCAACTGTTGAGAACACTGTTAATGACAAGAGTTCTTAGTTTTCGTGCATGAGTTGCTGGGCTTTTAAAAATTGCTTTAAAAAGTTAGACTTGTTGTGGGAGTCTGAAACCTTCTCAGTTTAGTTTTTGAAAGGAAAAAGTGCTAAAAATGAGTTGGTGACCAACAACTAAACAGGTTTCACTTTTAAAGGAGACATATTGTTACTGTTGAAATGCTGCTGCTCTATTTTTGCACATATTACTGTTGATTTTACATTTATTTGATTTGATTGAGTTGATTTTACATCTATTCTGCACCAAATGACGTGGCACTCCAATTTCGCTGTACCCTGTACAACGACGAAGTCTATTCTATCCTATTCTGATTCTTATGCAAAGCTCACTTTTTGCATCATTTTGTGTTGTCATGTGGGTCTCTACTGCCTCTATAAACACTCCAATTGTTGAAAAAAATCCATCTATCAATTTCTGTCAGTATTTGGTTTTAGAAATTATGTGCATAAAACAAGCCCTTTAAGAAAAAGCCTGTTTGTGACATCACAAAGGGGAAAATTACCATAGCATCAACTATCACAGAGAGAGCTGCTGCTGGAGGAGCAGCAGCTCTACTCTGAGCCCCTCCTGGTTATCGGAACTTCTCAGCTTATAGCAGCCTGAGTGGGGGATGAGTGGGCGTGGCCATCTCCAGCTTGTTTGACAGAGCCCTGAAACGGCTGATTCTGGAAGGTACTGAAACTATCAAGAATAAAGCTACTGAAATTGCATCATGTGAGATGGGTTTAGTGTAAAGATTCTCATAAACATGTTTTATATAGACCATAGAACTATTATAACTTAAAATAAAAAGTCATAATCTCCTTTAAACAAGTGAAGTTGGAGAAAATGCTCCGTTTAATCTTGACCTGTCTTCGGACTTGTCCATTTTTTTATTTGCAAAAGTGCTTATGTACCATTTTAGTATTATTCCAAATAAGACGTGTAGAGTCTGGTATGCGGATATGAATATATTTTATTTGTTTTTAAAAGTTTCTCTGGGAATTTAATGATCAAACCTCAGGAAGAACTGGAATGCTTCCTTCTGGAAAATTGGCAGGAAGAATGTTTTTAATCTGAATTCACACAGTGAAATGATTGACTCAAACTAGTTTGGAAATGGCTTTTATAACCCTCCCCAGATTGATGTTCGGCAGTATAGTAATGTTTTTTCTCCTTGGCATTGATCTAAGACACACCTGTCCGCTCCAGATCAGCAACTTGCCGGGAGTTTTTTATGATGGTACTTGGTCTTTATTTTTTCTAACTCTGACTTGTTTTCTTGCAGTTTTGTCCTTAGCACTTGTGTCCAACAGTGAAATTCTGGATTATCACCTTTATTGTGATGCAAAAAAACAAAGAATCTGTAGTACAGTCATCAAAGCAATGTATTTCTGTTTTATTGTAGTACTCATAGATGCTCAGACACGTGTATATACAAATACGGATCATTTTCCTCTCAAATGTTCTCACTTATATACTGTAAAAGAGCAGGTTGGAAACATTCCCCACTGGTGGAAAAGTCAGAGTGGGGGGTTCGAAGGTGAAAGAAGGACAGCAGAAGGGGGGTGTACAAGCACAAAGAATGAGGCGTTAAATGAACAAGTGTTTCATCAGCAACAGGAGAGTTGGAGAAACTTTCCCCGTGTTCACAGAACCTGGATCGATGATGGGCCTCACCCCCGCTAACAATCCAGTTCAGGATTTGATGGAGGGGGTGCGGTAATCCTTGAACTGTGCCCTGGGCCGCTGTCTGTCGTAAGAAAGAGTGGTTTAAAAAAGAGAGAGAGGAAGAGAAGAGCCCTGTTGTAGTCTCTTGGACGCCAGCAGCTGCTCCATGTTAAAGCACAATGGCAGAAAGCGTCTTGAACACAGACAGGGCTGCCAGGGCAGAGGCTGAAGGGCTAAGGCATGGGAAACACTCTTCGCTGCCAAAGAGGGTTGCTGCTTCCCATTTACTACAGCAACAGCAAATGAGACACGAACACACTCAAACCTATAGGGCTCACACTTTTTTTTTTCTTCACACTGAAAAATGTCCACAATGATGCATCCTCTCACAGACTCCTCCTCTCGGGAGCGCTGAAGGACAGTGAATAGGCTGCAGAGACATGGGATGAATACCATAGATGGGTACGGAGACGGTCATTTTAGAAAAATCAAAGTAAAAGTTGCTTCTGAGCTACAAAAATGACCAACCACACTGTAACATCACAACAATGGCTTGTGTTATGTACATTTGTGGGAACAAAGTTTGACGTCACTCCGATGGGGATGCAAAAAAACCCAACAACACACAAACATGATAGTGATCATTAAATCTAATACCTCCAAAAGAAAAGAAACTAAAACTTTTGATCTTTTTTTATACATGTTTTTAAGTTCATGCGCATGCCACATAATGAAACTGGTGAGATAGATCCTTCCTTTAAAAAAGCCGACAGTTCTCTCAAAGGTGATCTTTCAGCTGAACATGCTTTGAAAATCCAAAAAGGCAAATCAAATAAAATAAAGTACAAGTAGGCAATCGATTAAGTCCCAAATGTTTCTTTCCAAGGCAGGATCCTCACATGAAGAGATGAAGGTTGTTGACTGCTTTGAAACGTGTAAGAGGTGAGCCTCTCGCTGGCGACCGTCCAGCCTTCCGTCCGCCGATGTGCACAGCTCCCACAGGTTTCCCCTTTGTGGTTACAAAGTCTCTTTAGGCATTGAGGATTAAAGCACACAATGCATTGTTTTAGAACAGTACACACTCCGCAAAACCCAGAGATAATATGGTATTCAGTTTTTTTTAGAAAAGACATAAGAACCAAATTAATACTTTAATATCAAACACTATTTACATCAAGTTCTCCTAATAATAGTCATTATCATTATCATCATAACAATAATAATTATACAGGTTTAACAATGAATTATCTTTTTTTTTCTTTTGTCCTCCAGAAAGGTACAAAACAGATACTAACCTAACACTACATGTTGTATGGTTGTCTACCTCAGGATACACGGTATCCAGTATTTAAGTTGATCCTCATTTCCCAGGTTAAGGTGTGTGCAGTACAAACGATGATAGCAATAATAACAAATAGCATTGATTATTGTAAGAAAGTATAATTGAAGCTGGTTTCTGATACAAGTCTCGTGCTAATCTGCTGACGGGCGTTCGTTTTCGACTCTTATGCAGTGCTCAATTCCCCGTGGTGATGCTCGGGAAATTAGTACCTCATTAAACGGTCTCGTCTCCTATTACCTCTCGTAGCCGAGCTGCTATTCTGCTGTAATAGCGTTGTTACCCAAGTACAAAAAATGGCCAAAGGCAAAATCTGTTATTTTACATTTTTTAAAAAATTGCAGAAAGAAAAGGCAGCCACATAAACGAAAACAAACCAGAACAGTGCATGCCTTTGAGACTGAGTGGTACTAGGCAGCATGTTTGTCATTAGTGTTTTCAGTTGTGTTGCATGGATTTTAAAAATAGTTTTGTCATGAATAGTTGTGTTAGGCACTAATCAGTCTACCGTTTATGTTTAAATCTGTATCTACTTAACCCGCAAACTGAAAAATCGTTTTAAACTCACCCACACGGTGGAAATCTGCACCCCGCCTCCTGAGAGCCCTACCATCACCAAGTCTTCCACCATCTATTTTTAATTCCAGAAATAACTCCCCCTGCTGCAACATGGGGTGTGCATGCCTGTCATTTTGAACCTCATTAAAGAGTCACTTAAACCAGTAACACCAGGAGCAGAAGGTGGGATCCTGCACTCCTTTTCTTGCTCTACTTCTCTCATTCTGTCCATCTTTCCTGAATCACTTGGTGACCTGCCTTTGACGCCCCAGCTCTGACAGGAAGTCAACTTGAGCCGAATAACCTAAAAATATCACCAAATAAAAGCCGAAATGCTTTCATTATGCAAACGTACTGGTGTGCATTTGTAGGAGACATAAAATTATGTTAAATTTAAATGCTAACATAAACCTGACCGTGCTAAACAGTGTCTGCTTTGAATTTAATGGACAGTTTAAACAACATGAACTGAACTAACTGGAGAAAGGCATAAATCCTGTAGTAACTGCTGCAATAATCTGAAAGTAAAAAACATCTAACAGGTATTTAACACAATTCTAAACTATGATTATGTTAAGATGCAATAAAAAACATATGGCACTGTGATATCTTCCCAAAACTTTGCTGGATTTGTGTCAATTTGCACCTAATCGGATCCAAAAGCAAACTGTCTGCATAGTTAAAGACGATGTTTAATGACGCCGCCAGCACAGCTCGATTCTTTTAATCCAGTTTTAGTCGTGAAACGTTTTTAAAGCGCTCATTTTAAGAATCGATAGCCAGGAAATAAATAGCTGTGGATGCAAATGTTTATGGGAGTGTTAATATTGACTAATGCTCAACTGGAACAGAGAAAACAATTGCTGCCCAGCTCAGTAAACATTGCATAAACGCCTGTGACTGCTGCCGTGAAATTGGGTTATCAGCTCTCAAAAGGTATCGATTCTCGATCTGAACAGCAGTTAAAGTGTCTGGTGAGAAAGTTTCAACTTTTGTGAGAAGGAGCGAACCGAATCGGGCAAACTGACATGTCACAAACAAGTCACCTTTTACCTTCGTTCACTCATTGGCCATCTTTGCTTTTCCTTGACTTACAACTTCTTTTACGTTCAGGTGGACACTATTTTAAAACCACTTGGCTTCATTGCATTGCGTCAACCGTGCAAGCTCATCAGTGCCGTGGTTTTCTACTTCAACCTCAAGTTTAAAACAATTATTCTTCATGTCCTACAGATTTCACTGCTTTAACCGAGATAAAAGCACAAAAATCTACCTTTGCATTTGCAAAACTTGATTAAAAACGTTGAGATGTCTTGGGACAACGTTCTATGTGTCTACGCTGTATGTACAGTCACTTCTAGAAGCTAGAATCTTCACTACCCCACTGTGTAATGCTACAACTCTGTAAAAATCTACCACTATGTTTGTGTGTGTGTGTTATATTGTGATGTTGAAGCAGTGGATGTGTGTGTGTGCTATACACTAGTTGTTTTCAAAGGTAAACATCAGTGCTGCAATGACATAAATACAATGAAAAGGGATGTCAAAAATCACAGGGAAATAAGAATCAAAGAACAAAATTAAAAAGGGATTTGGCATCTTAGTTGAAGGTTAAAGAGGGGGAAATGTCTTTCCCGATTCCAACGTCAACTTTTTTCACTCTCAGAAGGAGAAAGACCACTTAAATATTTGTAATTTTTTCTGAAAAAAATAGAGGGTTTCTTGAGAAGCCTACGTTTATGCCCAATCAAGCAAATGCAATCCACCCAAATCCAACCCCTACCCTGCAGCCTAGGGTAGATTCAGGCCACGCTAGGTGTAAATGACCTCCGGCACAGAGGGAGGCGCTATAAGGTTAACAGTGCTGCTAGGATAACCAGCAAGGAAGTGAGGGGTGGACTTGTCTTCTGCAGGCGCGGGGCGGCGTTTGTTTCACTTCGGGAGGGGGCAGCCGTTTCATGGCTAATTCCATCTAAAAGATAGAAAACAAAGAAAGAAAAAGTCAATTTATTGTACATGATCTATTTTTCATGACCACAAATCTAATCTGCAGACATTTCTGTGAATTCCAGGTTTTGTGACAATGCCATTGGACCTTCAGCTGCCATGATGTTTCAGCTCTCACTGACAGAAACGTTTTGGATTTGTCTCCCAGGTGAGCTGTCTGGCAGTGGTATCTATCAGTATCTGTATCAAGCCGTGTGCCCGCAGCACCATGGGAATGTAGCTGAGCCATGCACAACAAAGGAGGATCAAATGTTTATGTAACTGCACAGCTGTGTGTGTTTTGGTGTGTTTGCATGTGCTTTAAGGTATGAAAGGATAGAGTAGGAGCAGACGAAGGATGAATGTTTAAATCCTTCTGCTTTGGTTAGGAAAAATGGAAGCGTGCTCAAGCAGGAAGTGGCAGCAGGCAAACATACACACAGGAAGTGAATGCATCCATGCGTCTGAACCTCCTGTCTGGGTCTCATTTAGATGAATAAACCCGACAAACTTTCACTTTTTAACTTAAAAAAAGAATTCCAGGATTCTAGATTCAGTTTCAAAATAATCAATATGCCAATAAATCAGGCTCATCTCATGCTTCAGTGAGAATGAGTGATACCGGTATATCTTAATCTGCAATTCATCACAAAATGAAAAAGTTAACTTGTGCTTTTAGCTGGAAAGTAGAGGGGAAAAAACTCATTAATCTTTCATGACATCAAGGTTAAAGAGGTGGCTTGATTTTTTTTAAGTTAGGCTGTGTGGCGTGTATCGTAAATAGAGTTTTAGCTGCCATAAACAGTGAAACCTTATAAAGATGCAAGGATCAAATGCTCAGCAGAGCATAAAAATACAATAAGGATCTCTTTATTAACATTACTTAGTGCGTTATTAAACATTAATAAACAAAAGATCCTATTATTAACGGCCCCAATATTGTTCACTATTAAGTGTCCTTAAGGTTAGGACAAAGGGCCAGGGGGGTGTCTGCTTAGGAATGCATTACTTAATATTAACATTATTATTAAGCAGTTGTTAATACTTCATTAATGCTTAATAATGCACTAAGTAATGTTAATAAAGGGACTCTTATTGTAAAGGGTTACCCAAACTTTTTTCCTCAGCTTATTGTAGTGATTTAGTGTAAAAATCATGCAAATACTTTAGTTAGGGTTTATATTGTTTAAGATGGCAAAAACTGTCAAATTTTCTCTATAGTTAAAAATTTAAATTGTGATAATTCTGCCTTTTTCAATTAAAACTTCTTTCCTCCAATAAAAAATAAACTATACTCAAAACCAGCATCTACCTCACTTACTTTTTCATAAAATGGAGACAAGACTGTCAAAATAATACAATTTAAATAAAAATATATTTTAATATACCTGTGGTATTAGCTTTAAGGATAAATTAAGTCATCCAGTATTTTTACAAAGTTCGACGTCTCAAAGTTAAGAAATGTCTAAACTTTTGTCCCCAGTTTTCAGCCGTGTAGTCTGTTATATATTTTAACAGCGGGACACTCTGTTTTTGTTTCAGACCTTAAAATAAATGTTACTGAGAATGAAACAACAGCATGTGGCTGATAGGGAGTTTTAAACCCCAGCGACTGGCTTAGGTTCATGTAAAAAGAAAATGCTGTAGATTCTGAGGACAGCAAATAATCAATGTTGAGCTGCAGAGCCAAGCAGCGAGTCAATAAAGACTTAAGCAGACTGTTTGAATGTATACCAACATCCTGCACAAACATAACAAGTAATGCTTTAGAGTTTTAATAGTGACTATAGTCACTACTATGTTCAAGTGTCCCAAATACTTTATAAAGACACATTCAGTTCACAAAAACATTAGAAATGTAGCTGAAAACTGTTGTCGAGACAAATCTGAGATGTACATGAGTCATTTCTCCCAAGTCAAGTCTGAAGTCGTTAAAAGGCAAGTCCAAGTCAAATCTCAACTCTCTGAGGAGCAAGTGCTAGTCAAAAATCGATGTTTTAATGAGTAGGTCCAAGTCAAGTCTCAAGTTATCATTTTAACTCAAATCCAAGTCCTTTTTATAAGACACACCATGCTGGCAAATCAACGTAAGTCAGCAGCCATGGTGGGTCTTTTGAAAGCACTGTGGCGGCTTGGCAATGTGGGAATTTCGCAGCATTGGTAGTAATATTGCTGCAACGCCATACTTGTGAATGCACATTACGCCTTGGTGCAACAGAAGATGGTGTCATGATCACGTGATGAATTAATGCCGAGCTCTGGCCGGTAACTATATTGAAAATGAAAGTAAACACGGACATAAGTTTCGCTTTTGTAATCAGAATCAGCTGAGATGATAAACTGGCGCGATGCAGAGCTCCAGGAGCTTCTCTTTGTTAGAGCTGGAGCTCAGATCATCTGACAGTCCAGGGGACTGTGGAGGACAGACACCTTTAAGAGCGGCTTGTCAAAAAAACATTAAGAGTGTAGCTTCAATTGCAATAAAAAGCAAGTTATGTCCAAGTTAAAAGAAAGTTTGTGGCAGTGCAGAGACTGCCCCATACCCCCTTTATACCGCCATCGCTCATTCTTTTGTAAAAAGGACATGATTGCGCCACATTACTGCCACCGTCTGACCTCTTATAAACGACCTAAGGCTTCCAGACGCCGCCTCAGCTTTGCAGCAAATTGGCAGCATTGTTTTCTAAAAGAGGCTTCTGGCTCAAGTCCCCATCTCCAGAACCTGATCATGTGTCCACACAGTAGGTCCACATAAAGTAAGATCATTTTTATATTTTACACATGAAAACATCAACTAGCAAATAGAATAACAGACATGCAGCACATAACAAAAGCACAGAGCTACAGAACAAGAGACACATGCAAGAAGTCATAAAGAACAGAACCAGTGAAGCGGTACGCTATACTAACCTCTTAATTCTTCTGAATTGTCTACTTTGTTGTCTACGTCAAAAACACGGTCATGTACGCCTATAGTTTTCACACAGCCATCTAAAACAGAAAATAGGGAGAATAAGAACTCATCACAGGTGTGTGCAAAATAGGTTAGTGACAGTTTCACCCCCCCCCCACCTGAGCCCCTCAGGTTTAACACTCAAAGCAGCAAAGCTAATAGCAACAGTCAGTCCACCATCCTTTTTGTGTTTACTAAAAAAACGACTATCTTAGCAAATAAGGGCATGTCTGTGGTAAATAAACAAAGCATTTTTTGGACAAAGAACAAAAGATAAATCAGGATAGTGAGGAAATCTAACAATTATTCTTAATTTGTTTGGATTTTCAATCTAAATGTGTACTTCAACAAGCTCCGTTACAAAGCTCCGTTTAGCATGCAAACACTTACTTGATGGTCGGACGAAAACTTTGAGCTTCAGGCATGTTTTCCTCCCATTTTCCGCGATGGTGGAGGCTATGGGAATGCAACAGAGACAGGTAGAGATGATTAGAGTTGAATTAATAGTGCAATTATTGCATTTGCACTAAACAATCACAAACGTCTGGTTTCATCTTTCATTGTGTAAAGGATCACTATCATAAATGTCTCGTAATGAGTACGTGTTGGTTCTAGCAGACAGCAGTTTGACATAATGTACTTTTATTCAGGAAACATTAACTTTTTAAGACTGTTACTTGCAAGTAGATTATGTGGAGTTAGTCGTGATTCTTGTGGAATTATACCTCGAAAGTATTTACAGATGTGCAAAGAGAAATCTCTAGGAGAAAGTCGAGTGCTTTGCTTGCACCACTTTAGATTCTACAACTGGCAGCCGCTCAACAGGGATCAAGGTATTTGCATAATTTTGTCTTGTTTAAAAACACTCAAAACTAGGAGAGAGACCATTTTGGAATACTTTGCATGTATAGGGTGATGCTATTCCCTCCATTAAAAACCTCAGAGTTCTCACACGTACAATATACGTGCTGCATGTGTGGACGGTCTGCGGTCGCTCTCAGGAAATGGATCCCTTCCTGTCATGTCCACGGGGTGTGAATCTCTGAACGTTAGCTACCATAGAGGTTGTATCACATCCACTAAAAATATCTCAAGTGGCGTACATGTGCGGGCGTGTGTGTGTGTGTGTGAGTGGTTGACCACTAATGGTGTTGTGGTGAGGCACCAGGTGCTGTCTGCTGCAGACGAGGACAGGGGTCAAACACATGCCAGTTAGAGAGTGGTGGGTGAGAGTTACAGAGTACCGTATCTTTAAATTACAGGATGCTCTCTTAGGGTCGGGACCTCAGACCAAATAGAGAAAATTGTAGGGCCTTTCCACCATTGTGATACATCAATGCTGGTTTCGGTTTCAGCATTTTCTGTTCAGTTTGATGTAATGTGGTTAGGCGTCTCCAAAGGCTACCATTTAACAACGTCTCGAATCTTCTCTAAAGCCTTTACCTAACATCTACTTTGCCTTCCATGTTTCCAGCTGGAAGCTATCAGGAGGGTTGAATGGTGCGTTTAAATATCCTCATCAGTCCAAGAAGAAGCTGATAAAGTCATGGGAGTCTGTGTGCAGTGAGAGTGAGACGCAGGGGGAATCCCCCATTCTCTGCACGCTACAGTCAGGGAATGATTCCTCAAAAGAGCTTGTTATTATCCCAACACAAACTTCTTATTTTTGAAATGTTTTCTACAAGATAAAACCTGCACGCCAAAGGATAACAACATCACATGGTGGATGCACACTTCCAGCTGGTCCAATATAGCATCAGCCTTCAACCAAACAAGCAGGTGAGGATTAGATTAGCCAATTTTGCTACAAGGCTGGAAAGTCTGAGACAACAGTGGTTTGATTTAAACAACTGATTCTTTCACATGCTCTCAGGCCTCTCAACTTTAATTGAAAAACAGATTTTTTTTTTGGCTGAAAGAAAAAAAAGCATGTCTTCCTTTGCAAACTGTGGCAAAAATGTTTCAATGAAATAATTATAGACTCATAAATAAAGTAAACACATCCCACTGTGCAAAGACCTAGTTAGGATATCCTACAGACGTGGTCTAGACTCAATGTAGACATGATCTGCACGTCCATGCAACGTTGAATGTTTGCATCCATCAAAACCATACTGTGAATCAAAAATTCTTATTTAACTCTTCTGGCTTCAAATATATACCACATCCCCTTCTGTCTTCTGCTCCAACCTCTTTTTTTTTTTTGGCCCTCTTGCTTCACGACCTCATTGTTATCACTCTAATTTCGTCACTTCATCAGCTGTTATCCGTTTCTTCATGATGTGTCACCGCACAAGAGAGGTCACTTGAGATCAGATGCTATTTGTCACAGCTCAGTTGGTGTTTAGTAGATGCAGCAGGGGGAGATGGTGGTGGGTGTCAGCAGAGAGAACAGAGGGAAAGTGGGCCTTATCATTTCATGTGGAGGCAGCTGATGACACGCTAATGAACCTTGGCCACCGTCATTCACCCACTCAGTCACATACACACACCAGTACCCACACAATTTATGTCACTCTTCTTATTGCTCCATTTCTTTACTCTCCAATTTCCAGAGTGTGTGCGTACGGTGCCAAATACACACACACACACACACCAAAAACTCCACATGTTTTATCTTCATCATCGTTGTGGGCTGAGTTGACTCACAGCCATCGACACCAGCCACTTAGCAAAGGCCACTGATCATGAGAGAAGTATGGCCCTGATGACAATGGGCAGAGAGCATGTGGGAGTCCCTCCCAAGCTGCCAGTTTGCTGAAGCTGTTGTGATGTTTATAGAGTTGGCCCTGACACTCAATCTGCCTCCTACACAGAAGGAAGTCATAAAAAGATGTGATCAAAGTTGAGGATGTATAATGAGTTTTTATTTTATATATTTCCACTGTTAGTTTGTGAGAACTAAATGCTAAAGAACTCTTTTAGTTACAGTTTATGACTAATAATTCCCGGACAGCCTTCATACAACTTCCCAACATCTGGAACTCAAAGGAACTGTCAGTGATGATTAAAACCAGGATCTTCAATACCAACATCAAGGAAGGTCTCCTCTATGGATCAGAGACATGGAGGACCACAGTTCAAACCACCAAAGAAAGTACAGGTGTTCATCCACAGCTGCATGTGCAAGATACTCCGTACTCCGAACTTTAGCAGAAAACAAATCAGCTGCCTGCAGAAGAAGAAACTAAGAAAGGATGCTGGGCATGGATAGGACACACCTTAAGAAAACCAATGGACAACATTACTAGACAAGATCTAAGATGGAATCCACAAGCAAAACGGAGAGATTGACCAAGAAACACCTGGCAACAGACATCAAGACCCTGAGAACGACGTGGAACCAGCTGGAGAGAGGCCCATGCAGGACAGAGATGCCTGGAAATCCCTAGTTGGCGGCCTAGACTCCAGGAGGGGTGGTAGGTGAAAATGAAATAAATATAACTAATAATAGACTACATGTTTTTAGACCAAAGAGTCTCTGAGTGCTATAAGGATTATGAATTTCACCACAGAAGGTGTTTAAGGACCTTTGGCTTGCAGATAGCCAAAGAAACACTGTTGTTTAACACTTATGTTTATGTTTATGCATTTGGCAGATGGTGTTTTCTAAAGGGCACCAATGCAATTAATATCAAAGCTAACAATAAGATACTTATTATACTTGGACACACGACATTCACCAACACCTCCAACACAAGATCACGTATGTCTTCATAGGTTTCTGATTAATTTATGTTTAACGAGAGTTTGAAAAAGCATTACAAATACTCAGGAGTCATTTCAGGAGCCAAGACTCAAACAACCAATTAGTCTGCTTTAAAGAGGTAAAGCTATACATGTCAACGACAACATTTAAGTAGCTTCTAGTACTTTAGTGACACAAATGCAGTTTTAATAGTGTAGGGTCTGGAAGAGCATCCAATTTGTTCGGCTAATCAATGTACACTTTTGAGTGGACCAATCACAACCATTTATGTCTCTCAAGGGTCCCTATTGAGCCAATAAAGCAGCTACTCTGAGCTAAGGAGCATTTTAACCACAAATGGGAACCATACCTCTAGTATGGAAAAAAAGGCAAATGATGGACTGTAGGAGATCGGATAGCATCTAGTTTTACAATAATTTTCCCCGTGTAAAAATGTCAGCTAATTAATTGTATTTGAGTTTAAAGGCAGCTACTATAATTTCATACGGTCGTGGGTAAAAGGATAAGCCTTGGTTTCAAGTTCCACTCTTGGGCAAGACTTCACACACTCTCCATGATGATTCCTTTAACAGGGCCCAGACCATCCACAGTAGTGCCTGTCTATCTTAGATTAACAAGCGGCTGAGAGGCCAGCTTATTTTTCGTTCAGGCAGTAAAATCAACACCTGCTGGTTACCCTCAACTCCGCAGCCTCATGAAGTGGCCTTTGAAGGACAAAGGCCATAAAAAATGTGCAAAGATGGGAGGTGGACGGGGCGAGGAGGAGGAGGTCTGGTTACTCCTCCGTGCCCTGTCCACTGATTAGTAGAGGCTGGTTCTTTCAGGTCCACTGCATTATGCATCAGCATTAAGGCAAATGGAATGAAGCAGAATCCAATTACGGAAGAACAAACAGGTGGGCTCAGTGCAGCTTAGGCAGAGTATTGTTTCAATCACAGCCAGAGCCAAGCCTTATTGCAACTGAAATGTTATCTGGAAAACACATTTCCTTGGTCTTTACGTGGAAGATTCACATGCCATCTAAAGGACACGAAACCAAGTGTGATGGAAAGATAAAATCAAGTTTTGGATCCTAGTAATACCGCAAGATAAATTGTGTTAGCATTCAGATTTCCTACCTATGGTTAAGGAGATAAATCCTCTCAACTCTTTGAGCCTCATCCTCAGTGAAGGAAATGCCAATGACAATCAAGTCAATTTTTGAGATGAGATGCCCAATTCAGACCGACTCCAGATCATATGTCACATTACAACAAGGATATTTCTACTGGCAGAAGGCCATAAATCAAACGGTAAGAGAATATAAATCATAGAAAACTGCAGGGTCAGCTGTTTAAAATGACAAAAGCCCAAAGCATTAGTGATGCGCCAACATCCATTCTATTAGCCAAGCAAAAATGTAAACTAGTGCATTCCTTAGACATTTTTTCTTTGTACTTTGACCATTTCTTTCCTTTCCTTCTTTACTTTTTCTTTATCATTAGCTGTGTTTACATGTGCAAAATGCCTTTAATCCGATCATTATTCGGATTAGAATATGACTGTACACGTGGGCCCTGGAAAAATGAATCTGATCATGTCAAGCGTTTACATTCGTCATACGTTCGATCGGAATCGATCATTTTGTGATGCGCAGAACGATCCAATACACCAAAAAATGCTGTAGAAAAAGAAGTAGCGGACTTCCGCTGTAAACAAACAAAATGGAGCAGTACGATGTTCTTCAGAGCGTGGTTTTATTTTTAGTTCTTTAAGCACATCTAGCAATGCATTTGTGTCCAAAACAGACCAGTTTTGTTTCACGCCTGCGATGCTTTCATCCAACGTCCGTAGACGGCGACGAAATGTACGTATACGTACAACGTAACTGACCCACAATCGGAATAAGTGTTTACATGCACCATGATCAGATTAACGATCGGCATAACCCAGCCATCTCAATCGGAATGAAAAGTTGATCCGTTTGAGTTTATTCGGGTCATAGTGTTCATTAATAGCTTGTTTACATGACGCATTTTTATTCCGATCAGGCTTTTATCCCGATTACTTGTGTCCATGTAAATTTAGCTGCTGATTATAGAAGAGGAGAAACAGGATCGTTACTGAACATGTGCACCTTTGTTCATATTGTACAGTTTTATGCATCTAGTTATGACACTACAGATGTTTATTTTAAATTTAGAACAGTACAGGGCATGAAGATTTTGGGATTCAAACTCCGAGTTGCTGAGGACAGAGGTAAGCAAGTCCAACAGACAGACAATATGCTTGGCTTCTACAACTCTCTAAGTGATGCAAAGCCTCTGAGGGATGAAGTGAAACCACCTCTATCCAATGGATTTCAGGGGTGACTGCTCAGTCGTGAAAGACAATTGGACTTTTGAGTATTTCTTTAACATTGAATCTAGAGTCATCTCATCATCATGAACCATTGACTATCATTTGAACATTTGCCAGTGTCAGCACAGCCACAATCATAGGGCCCATTGGAATATGGTAGAATACAACAAAATGTCTATTTCATTTCATGTTTTGAGTTATTCAATTTTCATATTTAAAATTCCCTCAGCAGTGCTGGTGCTTTACTTAAAGGGACACTTTGCAACTTTTTCATATTAGTATGTGCTAAAATGACCCTTTACAGGGTTAATGAAAGGCCACCCAGCCCCTATTGCCCTCTGTGGCCAGAATATTCCACTTGCAACTTCAGCGTTGCCGGTCTGGTCTGTTGAGCTGACATACCTGGCGCTGCAGTCTGGTTCCTGCATGTTTTAGATCATGAACACAGCTGATTTGTCTGATTTAGTGATGAACCGCTCCTGTAGACACTAATGAAGACTGAGGAGACATTTCAGCAGTTAGATTAAGGTGTTAAAAAGACGAACGGACAGCTAGGAGATACATTTTACTTTCGGTTCTATAAAATGGACAATAGGCGGTGCTAAAAGCAAGCCAAAGCTGCCTAGTCTCCCTTTAAGCTATATGTCTGAGATCAACCAGCAACAAATCTTCACAACGGCACAGAAATTCAGATTTTTTTTCCCTTAAGCCTCAAACTTCAAGTCTTGTAAAGATCTGCATGCTGTCATGTTAACATGCAACATTAATAGCATCATATTAACATGCCTGTAGTCCACATCAGGTCTCCAGCTGGCTTTAATACTGCTGCTCTAATCCTTACATCCCTTCTTATTTAGTGGAAGGGATGGGTTTTACTGAATACCCAGCAGTGTTGTGTCCAGCACTCCTAGTTGGCTAATTCTGCCAGCTCGTAGAAAAACAGCCCGCTGGCCTCGTCTTTTGTTTACTAGGATTACTCTAGCGGATTACACCGTTCAAACCCAGTAAGAGTTGAAGTCCAAGAGTCTGAGTGAGCAGACAGTGTCCAGGAGAGGGGACAAATTCACTCGATGTTTCTTTCCAAAAACTTTAGGCCATATTTTCATTTGAACAGCTTGTGGCCATTGAGCTTTTTTATCCAATGTGTAGAAGACGCATTTCTTTGCCAAATGTACACCAAATATGCATAATTAAAACGATTCATGTCACATTAAAAGACACAGAATCTCTATATGGCCTCTAATTGGAATAACATCAACTGTTGTCACTCTCAAAAGTAATATTTCTCATGCAACAGTTGCAAAATACACACTCCCAAACAAATGTACAAAAAAAATGTTCAAACGAAAAATGTGTTTGTGCATCTGTGTGCAAGAAAATGAGCATGATATTACTTGAAAAGGCACATTAACCATATGCTGCTACAAGGAACACAATATAGCAGGGAAGCTGCAAGGACTTTGATGCAGATAAACATAAACTTAACCCTTCCTGACTGGAGATAAGCAATGTTTCTCTTTCCTTGTATCTCTTCATCTCTTACACATAAGTAACTTCTTAAGCCATTTGCATCACGGCAAGAAGGTCAAATGAAACAAAAGAGAGCGGGAGACAAACTGAGCCAAAAGCAGAAATTAAGCATTTTTTTAAATTTATTATAATGAAATAATTGCACTACTTT
>SSNS01000199.1:586388-617662 GCA_006937985.1 Aphyosemion australe | reverse complement strand
TCCCTACACTACTGTACAAGTGTAACAGGGAATACTTATTTTTTCTCTTTGCTATTATGCCACAGTAACTCCAGTATCATCATTTTCTCAAAACCCACATAATGGGGCTCTGAGAAATGACTCTTTGTCTTGTTGGAGATGAAAAGCAAGTGATTGAAAGTCTGAGGACTCTTCAAGTCATCATCACACTCTTGTCTTTATGTTCACATTACAATAACCCGCTGATACATCAATCTGCAGCGGAGTTTGGCTTTTTGAGGCTGCCACACAATAATATGTAATTGTCTGTAATAATCTTTTATTGCTTAATTTAGTGGTTGAAATGGGTGCGGCGGATGACTGTTAGAGCATTAATATACACTTGTGACATAAATGAGGAAAACTGTACAGCAATGGAGAATAAAAGGAAACAGGAAATAGTTCTATGGTCGATAAAAATATGTTTATGAAGTTCTTTGCTCCAAATCCTTCTTACATAAAGTGATTTCAGCAGTTTTTTTCTTGATGTTTTCAGTACCTTCCAGAATGAGCCATTTCAGGGCTCTGTCACTTTAATAAAATAAGCAGGATCTGGCCACGCCCACCCTCCCTCTCAAGTTGCTATTAGCTGAGAAGCTCCGATATCTGGGAGGGGCTCGGAGTAGAGCTGCTGCTCCTCCAACAGCATCACTTTTCCAGATGAGAGGTGGTTCTATGCTAATTTCCCCATTTGTGACATCACAAACAGGGACTTTTGGAAATGGCTTATTCTATGCCTAATATTCCTAAAACTAATCACTGACAGATGGGTTTTTTTCATGTTTGGAGTGTTTCTAGAGGCAGTAGAGACCCACGTGGAGCACAAAATGATACAAAAGGTGAGTTTTTTTAATATGTCCTCTTTAAAATTGGTCTATTTAAATCTTTAGAAATAAAAATAAATATTACCATAAAGAACAAAAAGTCTATTTCTTTTATTTTTCAGAATAGTATTACCTGAACACGTAGAGAGAAGTGAGATATCAAAAACTTCTCACCACTTGTGTAAAAGTCCCGAGAATAACATGTCCTTATTTTGTGAAAGAGTGTAATCATCAGCTCCTGAAGAGGGCTGTTAAAAGCACAAATCATGATGGGCTGAGAGGAACCTCGACCTCAGCAGCCCCACTTTTCCTCTGATCCATCGGCTTTTTCACAGCCTCTCTGTTTCTGCCTTTTTTTGGCAGACAAAGTGATGACTTCTTTATTGGCAGCCGAAGTCAAATAACTTGATTAGAGACGTCTCTCTTGCCCGCGTACCTCTGGGCTGTCAACAAGTGTGCCCTGACTTGGCAAATAGTCTCCTATTAACCAAGGCTGGCTTAGCCTGCTGGTTACTGGTTTTAATTTAACTTTGGAAAAATAAACTTTTGGAATCTTAATTGGTTCATCACTGCACATTCTAACAAATGGTTTTTATTTTATTCAGTAATGTCAAAAGCTCACAGATTAAATTAATCCATTTTCTAGTTTGTGTTTGACACAAATACAGACAAATGACACATTTAATACATTTGAAGGCCGAAAAGACCCTAAAAGGACAAAAAGCAGAATGCCAAGACTAAAAAATGAACAATTCTCTCAAAATCTAACATTTTTTAGGAGATGCGACTATTGTCACAGTTACTGTTATTGGACAATATTCAAAAATCTTATTACATCAAATAAGTGGGAAAATAAGATCATTTTTGACTTAAAACGTCGTATCCCATTGAAAAGAAACTGTTAAGTTAAATTCAAACATTTAGTCTGGAGCAAAAAAAGCTACGGAGGGATTCAGGTGTAGAAATAGAGTCTGATGTATGTTTTTCTCCCTCCAGCTACTACTCATTAGTCACTGTGGACATTATTGCTCTATTTAAGGGATTTGACAGCTTTTACAACCACTTTGTGTTTGCTGATTGGCCATCATGACTGACAGTTGATGGTCACCTGCTGCTTTTTCCGCCTCCTGAGCTCAGCTCGTCTCAGACTTCCAGAGCTTCTGCAGAAAGCCTGTTGCGATTTCATGCAAATATTTTTTTTAATTCTGGGTAAAGACCAACATTATTAGGATGCTTCTTTTTCATTTAGTACTTCATTACAGGAAGCAAGTTTTATTCCAAAGTGTGAAGGGTGACACTATTATCTCACACTAGGGATGTAAGAAAATATCGATATGGTAATATATCGTGATTTTTTTCCTGTGATATATCGATATTCAAAAGCCGTGTATCAAACTTTTGGAAGAATTTACATGCAAACATTTATGTATTTTCTTTTATTTTGGAGCAAAATCTTTTGCTACTGCTACGGTTTTTCTAGACTTTGTAAAACAAAGTATTTCATAGGGTCCTAAAACTGCTACTGAATACTTCAGCTTGCTTCAGTCTGGAAGCAACGCAACCGAATGAATGGTGTAGAACTGTAGGTCCAAATCTATATATAGTCTCTACAGTAGGACGAGCTGAACTCAAATCCCAGGGGATTAGATGAGAAGAGAAGACAAGTGTTGATCTAGGAACCAGGAGAGCCTGAGGTGATGGAGAGTCTATCTATCCATCAGGATTACAATAATGCTTTCCAGACAGTGTGCTTGTGTGTGTGCTTTTTCCATACGTCTCCTGATGTACGTATGACCCACATGAGTGCGTGTGTATCCATCTGAGTGTGTGCAGCTTTCTGTCACATTACCCGTGTTGTCAAATCTCTCTGAATACTGATGACAGGGTGGATTTTTCACTGGAATGGATGAAAGGCCTGAGTTATGATCCACATGCAGGTTCCCTCTTCATACCACAAATGCAGCAGCGCCGACTCTTTATCATTATTAGCGAGCCTTCCTGAAGCTCCAGCAAAACACAGGCTGCATCCACCATCCCCAGCCTCCATTTCATTTGTCCATTAATGCCTTTTTTCCCCTTCTTCGTCTGCTCTGCCGCTACCTCTTCCTCCCCCCCGAGAGCAACCTGAAGGAGAGTAGTGCATCAGCTGGATTTATGATCAACCACAGGACATCGAACGTCTGTTTTGACGAATACGTTTGAGCTTTGTGTGCATGCGATGGTTCGGTAAAGTTGAATTAGAGTTTATAGAGAAAAAAGATTAAAAGGTTTCCCTGCATTCTGCTCGCCGTTTGTAATCAGTCTTAGTTTGAAATGTCTGCAGAGAGGCTGAAACTTCACAGAGGCTTTTTCATTTCGCAACCCAAGGTGGGCAGATTCATCACCACCAGGTGGGTTGTGATGGGCATTTAAAACGTGATCGTTTGATATGAGACAAAGACCATCCTTGGGACTCGCAGGACACAAAGGTGTTATTGATCGGATGAGAAGCAGCTCTAGTCCGCGCGGGTAGGCGAGTCAGTCAGCAAGAAAACATGTTCTCAGCTGGCAATCTGCCACCGGAGGATCACGGCAAGTTAGTTTCCTATTTTCCACAAATCTTATGTGCCTAAAAAATGCCATAACTCTCCTCACTCATCTCTCGCAGTTGAGCTGCCGCTGATATTGGATTTCTGCCCTTTTCAGATTAAAATCACTCAAATACAATCTTGTGGATTGTAGCCGTATTAGAAAAATGTGCTCACTTCAGCACTCTGCGAGACGGATTTCACTTAAACCAAGAATGCACCGTGAACTTTGACCCCAGATCTCGCACCGTCCTCACTCATTCCATCCATCTCTCTCGCAGACAGACACTTCTGAGCTGTAACTCACTCACTGCTAAATGCTGCATTTTTGCTGAATTGCTCTCATATGGGACCAGCATTAGATTACTCCTCTCTCTGAATGTCCCTGGAATCGGTTAAATTTTACCTCTTTATTGTATTTCACTGGTAATTCTCTGTCTGTGCTCTTTTTTTCCAGTCACTATTGTGTCAATCTGTTGGGAAAACAAAGGAGGAGGGGTGTCTACAAGACATCCAGGCTCCTGTCCAATTCTATTTTCCTATTGTCCTCAATTAGCCGCCTCAGACAGAAACAAGAGGCTGACACAAAGAAAAAATGAAGAATTATGACCTCCGTTTGTGTGAATTCCCTGCGTCCTGCACTCGCTGATTAAGCCGTTGCTGTTGTTGAGGCAGATGACAGCAGAAACCCGTCTCCGCTTGCTAATTCTATCTACGATGAAGCAAATCAACCCTCGACCCACATCAAACTCGTAGGGCGAAAACACGATTAACGGCCATTTTCTCTGCAGGAATATGATTTGACATCTTCATTTTCATCTACAAACAAGAAAGCTAATCAATCATGTCAGGAAGGGCAGATTTTTTTAGTCCTTAGCCCCTCGAGTCATTTGGATGCAGAAAGTTATTAGATAGGGAGGAGATTCATTTTAGGATATTGTTTATCAGCGCTGTTTAAAATAAAAACACTGGAGTTTGGAACACAGTGATGATATGAAATAGAACACCAGAAGATACTTTTGTCCAGCAATGTGAAAGTATTTGCCTGCTTACAGATATGTTTAGGTGCTTTTTTGTTACTTAAATTCTTCAAATAAGCAAACTTCATTATTATTTAAAAAAAATGCTGTTTTTAAATGATGATTTTATTTTGTAAGAAAAAGCTATCCAAACCATCATGGCCGTATGTGAGAAAAGTAGAACTAAACTAAGCTAGATGTAACATCAATCAAAACAACAACTGCAAGTATTTATGATGACTAGCAATGAGTGTTTCTCATCTCTGTGGGGGACTTTTGCCTTTTTTGTTTCAGGCAAATTGGAGGATTTCCTGCATGAATGGCTTGTTTTAGGTCAAAGGTCAGATACTTTCTGAGTTGTTCTGGGAGAGTAGAATTTATGTGTCCATCAAATACAGCAAGTCCTGCAGGTCGTGATGAAGCAAAGCAACCCCGGACCATCACACTGCCACCACCATGATTGGTATGATGTTTTCCTAAACAGCAGTGTTAGATTTAAACCAAACATAAAGAGACACACACTTTCCAAAAAGTTCTGCTCTTTTCTCATCAATTCAGAAAATATGTCCATAGAAGTTGTTTGTCTTTTTTTTGATAACCAAGACAGGCCTTTTAGTTCTACAGAAGAGGATTGTGGACACTGAAAAGAAATAAAAATTAAAGAATTCTGACTGAATATCAGACACAGGTAACCCAAATGTCATCTATGGGAGAGTTTTAATGCCAAAACCTCAGCTGACCTAAAAATACACTGCGGAAGAGGATTAGAGCCAATGACAAGAAATAAGAAAAGAAAAGACAACGAATACTGACTTTTTTCTCAGAAGTCAAAAAGACAAGAATTCTGAGAAAAAAAGACAGAATTCTGACATTAAAGTCAGATTTCTTTGTCTTTTTTTTTTTTTTCAGTGGCCCTAATCCTCTTCCGTAGTGTTCATTTTGGCCAGCAGAGGTTTTGGCATTAAAACTCTCCCATAGATGACATTTGGGTTACCTGTGTCTGATATTGAAATGTCATAAAAATGCAAAAGCAAACTGCAAAGAGGCAAATACTGTTTTTACAGCTTTAGTTGAATACTGCATTAAATTATTTTTAATGTGTTTTGACTTTGTAAGATTTGCTGCAGTACTTGGTTTTATTTTTAGAAGAACAAGAAGAAAGTTTTTCACATATCACCTCTTTAGATAAAATCACAAGGTGCTTTTAAAATGGACTTTTGATCTCATTTGGACTTCCCGTTAAAAGCTTAAAGTAGAAAAAAGTGAAAACCAAAACTACTTATGTACGCAGTAACTATTGCACACCTCCTCAAGTGTTCATGCATAGTGACCTTTGGTGTGGGACACACTGACATTTCTGTTGAGCACAGGTGTGCAGTTTCAGAGGGTAATGATGCATAAGATTCCCCGTTAGCAGCACTGGGCTACACCTTTACACTACAGAGGAAACTGGACTACAAGGGCAAACTGTGACTCTTTGTGTTGAACCACAAACAGCTTACACACCTCATGCTTTACTGCAGAAGCCAGGTGAAGTCTACACTGGCATGTTGTTGTGACTTTTAGGTCTAGAAATAATTAAAATTAATACACTGCTTAATATTTTAAAAATGGAAGCAATTAGTTGCTAATTGTGTGTAGTTTTATGGGTGAGACATCTGGCCTGTGGTGCTTTAACATTTGTGTGCACATAAAAGATGGTCAAGTAAATGATTAATGATAAATGTATAGGAACAAACAGTAATAAATCAGTTTGTGCATCATAGCAATGGTTAGACTAACCTGTTAATCACCACCTTTTAGTTTTCAGGCTCCGCTGCTTTGAAATCTTCTTTTTTTGGGTTTGGGGCACAGACTTACTCACTGTTTAAAAAAAAATCTTCAAATTTATATTTTTCACAAAGTTTATTTAGTATTTTAAGCTATAAGATGTTAAACTGCTGCTTTATACCATTCTGAATATATTCATTATGCTAATTTTTTTTGTGCTTTGCAAAGAATGTCTTCTGTTCACTAGTTCTGTCACCTCCTGTTGTTTTTGTTTTATCATAATTTATGCATTGCTTGTTTTTGGCTTTAAAATAATCAACAATTACAATTTCTTTGATGTCTCATATCTCTCTTTATGGGTTCCACAAAAGAAACAGAATTCTGGTATAGATGGCGAAGTGACAATAATTACATTTAGACAAAGCAAATTCTAAATAATTCACTAAAAGCATGCAGCCTGGGTCAAAAGGTGAAGTTTAATCAAGGTTTACAGACAGTTGCGGACAACTTTGTTATTAGCAACAAAGCATAGATATAAAATCAGTAGCTGTGCAGCTTGTTTTAAATGTTACAGGAGAGCTAACTATTACTATGCGAATGTTTAATGTTTAGAAAAATATTCATATTTCAGAAATGAGGGCATCAAATTGTGGTGTGTGCGTGCCTGCGTGTGTCTGCATGTGTGCGTGCATGCATGCATGCATTCGTGTGTGCGTGCGTGCATGCATGTATGTGTGCATGTGTGTGTGTGTGTGCATGTGTCTGCTCTGCCTTCTCAAACCCCATTGAGTCATGGCAGATGGCTGCTCATACTGAGCCAGGTTCTGTTGAAGGTTTCTTCCTGTTAAAGAGAAGTTTTCCCCTCCACTGTCGCTACATGCTTGCTTAGTATGAGGATTGCTGTAAAGTCACTGACGCAACAAGTCAGCGACTTGATGCAATTTGCTGGGTTTCCTTTTATAGGAAACTTAAATAATTTGACGTCATGAACTGAACTCAGTTGGACTGTTTACTTTGTGACGACTGTTGTGATTTGGTGCTATATAAATAAACTGAACTGAATTAACATTTTGATTACTAACAAAAAAAGGGCAGTATTGTCATTTTGTTGAAAAAAAATGATATAAGACACCAACAAACGACTACAACACAGCTCAAAATATTACAGCAGAAACCAGTTTCTGAAGTTTTTGGTCTAGAGGTATGTTCTAAGTTCTGAGTGGTAACATCTAATTGGTGTGTTAAAGGCTTGTGATTACTCACCTTTACAGAAAATTTTAGTTGTCACAATGTATAGATCTGCTATTCCCAAAGAAAATATAAAACCCTGTTTAGAAATACTCCATTCAAAGATTCTTTCCCTGGGAATATAACTTTTCTTTCCTACAACACCTGGCAGAGAAAATTTATTTGAGGAATATTAAAGTGTTCACAACAGATAATGCTGCTAAATATCCCACTGATACATGACTTATCAGTAAAAATGTTCACCTGTGGCACACTGGAAGGTAAAGTGATGTTAAAAAGAATCCTGGCTTTAAATAAACAAAATCCTAAACATATCAGAAGATGTTTGGTCAAGGAAACAACTTTGTAAAGTCTTCCTGAAGCTAATTTAACTTTGCTTAATCCCAAAGTAATTGCTGATGATGATAAACAGATCTGTTTAAGATTAGTAAAAAAGTTAGTAGTTATTCTGTTTTGTATTTTTAAGGATTAGTGATAAAAATTATATAATCTGCGTATGTGCTTTCAGTTTATTTTTTAATTTTCTAATTCTAATTTTTAATAGATTTTTTTTTCATGGTAGTAGTACATTAAGCCAAAATGTAATCCCTGGAGAGATTAGGCAGATTATTATAATACACTAATTAGTTTATACTCATTAGGAAAAAATGCCTGTAATTAAATTTGTAGCCTTTTTCTTTGTTCTTCAGCTTGGAAATGGGTTTTATTACCAGCTTGTTTGGATTAAAGGTAAACAGCAGATGTTTAAAGTCTTACAGCGAGAGGAGGATTCCTTATCCCAACGATGGTGATGGCAGAAGGAATAAAAGCAAGGCTTGTGATTAACTGAATGTTCTTTCTAATGTAATTTTCTCAAGATATTCCCACTTCATCCTCACATTTTCTCTGTTAAAGTGATTGTCCAATCCATCAGCAGCTATCTCCCTCTGCTTTTTACGGAGAACCAAGCTGGACACAATGGCGGCGAGATATCACATGTCAGATGACTTCATGGTAGATGACTTTAATATCCGCTACAGTAGCCAGCGAGGCTATACACTAGAATCATTCAATAGCCAATGACGCCGCAGGCCTCTAAACCAATATGGCGCACTATGGTGAAATGGATGTGTTCCATGGAAGGCTTGTCGGTCGCAGTGTAATTTAATCCAGCCCTAAGGACACGCATCTCTCAACAAAATGGAAGAAAAAAAATGTTAGGGACTTAGGGGAGAGGATGAATTTTATAACCCAACACTAACCCCCATCCATGGAACCAAATTACGAGACTTTCATTTTCCCCTCATCTCATTTGGTTTGACTGTCAAAGCAAATTGGCTGTAAAGCGGAAAGAAAATCTGGTTACTTTTTAACAGACAAATGGAACAAACACCAGGTTGTTAAAAGGTCTTTCTCCCCTTACAGAGACAGCACCTATTCGTCACTGAAACAACAGCCAGCTAACGTTTAGAAAAGGTGTCTGCTCTGTTTCACTTATAGGCTACCTCCAGCCTCCAACCATGAATTACAGCATCTTATGGTCAGAGAGCAAAACATGAAATAAATAAAGCCCAGAACTCTTGGCTGGCTGTCAGGTTAACTGCTTCATAAAAAAGGGTGCCAACTTATAAAGCAGATCATAAGTTGAGCTCAGCTCAGCTATGGTCCCCAACTCTTAGAAAGCCATCTCAGAGCTGGGGAAACACAATAACACCATGGCTTCAACAGTCAACCATCTATACATTTATTCTCTTCCACTTATCCAGGGTCGGGTCACGGGGGCAGCAGCCTAAGCAGAGAGGCCCAGATTTCCCTCTCCCCAGCCACTTGGGCCAGCTCTTCCAGGGGAATCCTAAGGCATTCTCTGGCCAGCAGAGAAAAATAGTCCCCCCAGCGTGTCCTGGGTCTTCCTTTAGGTCTCCTCCTGGTTGGACGTGCCTGGAAAATCTCATCAGGGAGGCGTCCAGGAGGCATCCTAACCACATTCCTGAGCCACCTCAACTGGCTCCTCTCAATGTGGAGGAGCAGCGGGTGTACTCCGAGCCCCTCCCGGATGAACGAGCTTCTCAACCCTATCTCTAAGGTAGAGTCCAGCCACCCTGTAGAGAAAACTAATTTTGGCCGCTTGTATCCACGATCTCATTATTTCAATCGCTACCCAAAGCTCGTGACCATAGGTGAGGGTAGGAACGTAGATCGACCGGTAAACAGCTCTCTCTTCACCGTAACAGACTGGTACAACACCTGCATCACTGCAGAGGCAGCACCAATCTGTCTATTGATCTCCCGCTCCATCTCTCCTTCATTCGCGAACAAGATCCCAGAAACCTTTTTCTGACTCAAGACCACCTTCTTGGATTTGGAGGATTTCCTAAAATCAGACAATAATTTTACCAAACCTCCATTTCATCTGGCCGGCCCGAAAGGAGCACTTTCCAGACCGTTTTATGGACCAACCAAGTACCTGAACTGGGTACTTGGAAATGGCCGGGTAGAGTCGCTGGGCTGGACTTGTGGTTAACTCATGCTGATTGGTTGTAACTCAATAGGAAATAATATCGGCAGATGTCCCCAAAACAACCGGCATTAGTAAAATCGGAAGTTGCTGGTGAAGCTGAATGGAAGGAAAAGAAAATAACCAGCTATTCATGCTGCTTTAAAATTGCTGTTTCTAAGCTCCCAAAGCTGAAAAATGCAGCAGAAATCCCCCCCACAACACCATAACTCACAGCACTTTGTGGTCTCCTGCAGAACAACAGAAAAACAGTGATTCTTCTGGTCCTTAAATGCCACTTTTTACGTCACACAACCACTCTCCTCGTCCCCTGAATGGATTAAATAATGGTGTACTTTAACAGAATAAAACTTTTAATGTTATATATGTCCCTGGATGCATTTTGGCGCTGATCAGTGACATCACTCGTTGCCAAAACAGTCACAATATGCTGATGTTGTAGCAAAGTCCTGAAAGGGACATTATCATAAGATACAACGGCTGAGAGGATCAAGCCATCGCCTTTTCAATCACCTTCGCCCCTCCCAGAAATTTCCAGGAACTCCCATAATGGAAACACGGCTAATAAAACAATACATGTTTTGAAGTGATCGGAGCATCCTTGTGACTAATGTACTGTACATTGAAGGAAACGGCAGCAAATGCACCACCTGACAGAGATTCCTCCAACTCCCATGTGGGTGTGGGCCACGGTAGAAGAACAACTCCATTTCACTCTATTACCTAGCTTTGATAAATCCTAATTTCCCAAGGGCTTCAACTTCCAGATGAACTCAGTCTGACTCAGTTCCTCCAGCAGAAAGCAGACAAAGTAGCATCTACCACCAGCCAAACACAAGCAGAACCAAACGTTTCGAAAGATCCCTCCTCATTGAGAGACCTGCTGTTGTGCAGCAGAGGAAATAAGCAATAACACGTAGACTGTCTCCATTTAACTCCACGATGAGTTCTGTAGCCGTTTTAGGGAAGAGCTGTCTTTGAGCAGCACGAGTGAGAAGCATCTGCTGGGATCACTGGCGTGTCACTTTCTAAGCACATTATCGAGACGGAGGAAAGGTGGTAGAGGAGTAAAGTAGTCCTTGCTCCGTCACATTAGTAGATAAATATAAAGTCAAGGAAGGATCTTATAGTTTTGTGGCTCTAGTTAAGGTTTGTGTTATTTGGGAACATAAATACAGAAATACGTGGAAGTCTTTATGCAGATTTAAGCTGACAATGTGTAGCTTTTACCATTAATCTCTGGAAATATCCATCGAAATGTTGTTGAAAAAAATAAAATGAAAAATATTAGCGGCTTTGTAACATATAACCATAAAAATCGGGTCTAAAATACATAGGGGGCGGGTCTAAGTCTCCGGGGAACGCCAAATTAGACGCCGTTTGTCCTTTTACATGAGCCGGCTCGAGGACCTGCACCGATGACGTCACAATAGACGATTGGCTGGACCTACGACTTACGGAAGTTACGTTACCACGTTCAAAAATATTTACGCGGTAAGAGACATGAATAACAAAACTGCTAAACACGCTCCAAAACCTATGTGAATCGAAAAAGAGATGTAATATATTTTGGCCGAGTGGTATTGCCGTAGTTTGACGTCATCGGCAGGTGCAGGACCCCGAGCAGATCCGGAACCTACACCTCCAGAAAACTAGCATTAAAACTAGCATCCGCATTGCGTTCTCTTGATGGAATTAACTGAATTAAGAATTTAAGAATTTTCTTCCGACGATTCTCTTCTCTTCTTAATTCTCTTACGGAAAAGTCTGAGGAGTCACGCCGAGGTCGCATGCTTTCTGCTCAACAGGTAACATTTACCGTAAAGTTTTTTTTAAACTAGCCACAGTCACTGCGATATGGTGTAAAACTACCCTGAAATGTATGTACTGCTGCCCCCTATCGCCAGGAAACTACACATAATCACTTTAATGTACTTCTACACCCCTTATGCGTAACATGAAGGGTCAAAGTTCATCAGAGGAAGGACTATACTAGTGTTCCTGTTCTTAATTTACACACTTTTCTCAAATCACAGCTGGTACCAATGACCATCATGAGTCAGTCACAGACATTACTTCCAATCATCTTTGACTTAATTTCCTTTTACAATATGAAGCTTATTTGTTGTTTAGTTCTTGCTCTGTTCCCAAATCATCTAAATGTTTTGGCAGTTTGTTTCCTGCTTTGGTTTGTTTTACTTTAGCATATGATTCAACCACGTACAGATGTGTCCATTCTGGCTGAATTCTTTTAAATCAGTTTTATCCATTCTTGTTTTCTTTAAAGCAGTAAGAATATATTTTAAGTTTGCCATCTAAATCTGCAAATAATCTGGAAAATTTGTGATTAGTTTGTAAACTTTTGGACCCTCCCATTAATTAGGAAGATTAAGAGCAAGCTGGGAGGTGGTGCAGATGTTTAGTATGTCAGTCGGAAGCGATGGTAGGGTTTTTAAGAAGGATCTTTTGACCACTTTATAAACTTGAACAATTGGTTTAATTTAACTTTCGTTTAGGTTGATTTTGAGTTCTATTTTGCAAGAAATAAACAGAATATATTTTTTCAAGAACTCAAGTCTGGAGTTTGCTCAAAAGGAAACCACCTGTTGCCTCCCACGCCTTTTTGTTGGACATTTTTATGTTTTAGAAGTCAAATCACAGCTGGTACCAATGACCATCATGAGTCAGAGTCACAGACATTACTTCCAATCATCTTTGACCTAGTTGCCTTTTGCATTATGAAGCTTATTTGTTGTTTATTTCTAGCTCTGTTCCCTGAATCATCTAAATATTTTGGCAGTTTGTTTCCTGCTTATTTGCATATGATTCAACCGTGTGCAGCTGTGAGCCATTAAATAAGCCGGAGCCATTTCAAAAGCATCTTTTAAGGTAGGATAAGCTCCCAAAGGAAAAATGTTTTAGATACATTTTTTGCATTCACCTCAAAATATAACTTGTAAAATAGCATCAAGATAAACAGATGACCTTTGACCCTTTTAAATTGCACTGCTCATACTATGTCATGTGACATCATTCTTTGCTATGTTGAGGTGTTACAGTTTGCAATAATTTGGCAGGTACTCACAGATGTAGTAGTACTCTCTGCCTGGTCTGAACTCGAAGCCCAAGGAGAAGGGAGTGAAGAGCTGGAACTTCTCTGAGAACTTCAGCGGGCCGTTGGGAGAGTGCGGTCTGTTGCACTCCCAGCGCTTGAAGCCCTTGGCGGTGTGGTCGCATGTGCTGTAACCATCGTAGTTGACCATGTAGAGGACGTAGCGCTCCATCCTCTCCTCGGGCACGGAGACTTCGTAATGAGGACAGTAGACATCCAGATAGTCGTTTATGCACACGTCGATATGGTAGTCACCACGGTGGAACCTGGATGAAACAGAGAAGAGGAGAAAATGGGTTACCTAAAAATTAAATCAGCATGTTTTCTAAAACCTTGAATGGGTTGATTTACACGTAACCCCCTGCAACAGATGTTTACGCACACGGACTCTGAAATAATAGCAAACTGAGGTTTTTAGAGGTTTGTCTCTCCAGAGAAGCTCTGGCGTTCTGCTGAGTTGTGATAACTTCCTGGAGGGTTCCATCAGGATAAATACCACTGAACATTCTCCTGATATTAACTTCTTACTTTCTTGAAAGTACTACTACTAGTTCGTCAGTTTTTTTTTTTGTGTGTCTGCTCTGTCTTCTCAAACCCCCAGTAAGTCCTGGCAGATGGCTGCTCATACTGAGCCAGGTTCTGTTGGAGGTTTCTTCCTGTTAAAGTGGAGTTTTCCTCTCCACTGTTGCTACATGCTTGCTTAGTATGGGGATTGCTGTAAAGTCACTGACAAAACAAGTCAGTGACTCAATGCAATCTGCTGGGTTTGACGCTATATAAATAAACTGAACTGAATTGAAACCAAGTATCTCAAGAAAGGCTTGTGAGTAGAAATGGTCAGAAGGATACAGGATTGCAGGATGTCAGGACAGTAAATGTCATGATAGGAAAAATACAGGCTGGTTGTCTCTGAGGGCTGTGCAGTGAAGCATTTTTACAGCAGCAATGATCTAGAACAGGCCACGCAGGGTCAGAGGGCTGCAATACATACAGGGAGTTTCATCAAAAGGCCACACTGTCACCTTCACACACACACACACACACACACACACCTAGTTTCTCCTCGATTGTCCACCACATAGGCCTCTCATCTGTGAAAGTTGCCCAGAATGCAATTTGTGCATTCTGGTTTATCTAGGGTGGTATGACCCGAATATCTTGGTCACATGGGACTTGATAGAAGAAAAAAAGAGAGAACGTGTTTTACACCTGTTAACTTGTTTGGCATGCCCTCAATTAAGCTCAGGCCTGTAAGAGCGATGATGATAACCATAAAGTTACCAGGCTCATAAAAACAGCTGCTCTCTACAGCTCATTTCACTCAGAATCCAGGTGATGTGACTCTATAAATGAGACCTGGCCATCAGCGTAGCAGGGAGTTTTCTTTTAAGGAAAAAGCGACTATTTGAATTGTGTCATTGGTCTCTTTAGGAAGGGCACATCAAGAATCTAAACGCTCTGGAGGAGTGACATATTTAGGTGCTCTGAAACTTCCTTCTTCACCTTTGTAAATGTTCATTATGTCTGGGAAAACTTCTACAGAAAAGACCATAAATAGTCCTGTTCAGTGGTGAATAAGGGGGTCATAAACAAGCAGCTGATAAGGCAGTTCTAAAGCTGACAGAGGAGAAAAGAGGAGCACTGACTTTCATTAAATAGCTCAAAACATCTTGAAAATCTATTCTGGCCAAAACGTCTTTTTTCAATGATCTGTCTCCTTCCTTCCACTAATTTGCTTTCTCAGTTCATAACTCCACAGCTTTGTTGTTGTTTTAGTGTGAAGGCAGATTTCTCACAATAACAAATGATTCTTAAAAATATGTTTAACGTTTGCATAATAAATCCATTTCTCAAGTCTGAACCCGTTTGCAGTTTGTCCAAACGGCACCAACTTGTTTCCTAATGAGATCGTTGAGATTTAAAAATCTCTTTTGCAAAACAGAAGCACATTTACAAGATTATTATCACTAACATCAAGCATCAGAAAGCATGCATATTAAAGCTATCTACTGTTACAACATGGATAATATCTTTAATTTTACTCTAAAATTTGGCAATTTGACACATTTAAGATGGTTGGAAATCCCTGGATTTAAAATATTGTCCCTATGGAAATTGTGCAGATTATACTTTATTGTCAAACGTTGTGGAGGTTCACAAGCAACAAAGAAAAGTTAGACCTTATTTTTCATTTGTAAGTTTTAAGGAATATGGTTATCACCGTTGACATCACCTAGAAATCTGACTTTAAAGATCAAGTTCACTCATTCTTTTCAACGCATTTGCAGTGGTCTCTAATATAAATGAATGCCTTGTGATTCGATCTCTGTGAGCAAAAGCTCTGGTGCTCCTGTTTCAGGAAGTAGAAGTTAGCCAGAGTGGAGGGGAGCAGAGCACGACAGGATTTTAAGACTTATTTCCTGAAATTCGGACATCTCTCCTCTGATTGGCTAACAGCAACTCAACTCTACCACTGACTCTGTTTGCTTTGCAATGTTGATGTTTCATCTCCACAAATAACACAAGCCTGGAGGAGTTCTGCCATGTTGTGGAGTTGCTAATGCTAACGGTTAGCTTCTACTAGCCAAGACGTGCTCTGCTCTCTCCTGGACGCTAAACCATCAACAGCTTTTTCTAATCCAAGCGTTTCTCTGAAGACTATTTTCACATTCAGCCTGCATGTTAAACTCAGTGGCCGATCATATTTTAAAAATAACAAGTAAAAAACGGTTTCTCAATGAACTTGGCCTTTTAAAATAGGTCTGAAAACTCCTGATTTAGAATATGTCATTTATGTACTCGGTGCACACAATACTGAAGATGTTTGCATGAAAAACACCATCAGCTAACGCATTTTTTGGTTTTGAATGAAAGTCATGACTTGACTCTGAAATGAGAGCCAAATCTTCTCCTTTAACCACTCACTCTGTGAAGCGTAACAAAACAAAGATTCCTCCATCACATTTCCAAGATATTTAGAATAATGCGATTAGAGAGACACAGTCTCAATAACAAAGCCCTGAAAAGTGGTAATAGATGGAAGATGTAGTCATCTAAATATTTCATTACAGAACATGATGAGTTTCATTTTGTTGGCACCGAAAACAAGTTTGAAGCCACACAAAGTGGGTGAGAGTCGCAGCTCGCCGAGAGTCTGGCAGAGCGGTGGTGCCGAGAATCCCAATGCAAAGCATGTTTTGAAGCCATTTTAGTGCAAAATATGTTGCTTTGAGGTGTCACTTCAGCTCTGCGTTGATGAAATGTTTAATTTTAACAATCGAGCATAAAATTGAGCCAAGTTATTTCTCATTAATATGGTCACGTGACTCCTCTGGCCTCTGCTCCGTATATTGATGTGCATCTGTGTGTATGTGAGCATGAGCTAGCATGAAAAGTAGTTTTTTCCTGTGTTTACCCGTGTGAGGTAAATACCAGTGTAAGGGTGTTTACAGCCGAGGCATGGGGGAGCTCATCTGTAACATTTCATTTAAAACATGTCTGTGGAGGTCCAGGGAGTGTCATGCATCTCTCTCACTGCTTTAAAATGTCACTGATTTGATGGTCACGTCCTCCCATCCGCTCGTCCCAGCTTCCGTGTGTGTGTGTGTGTGTGTGTGTGTGTGTGTGTGTGTGTGTGTGTGTGTGTGTGATGTTTAAGCTGCCCTTCTCTCCGTGCCTCAGCAGGCAGAATAGTGGCTCGTGGCCCTGACTGCAAATGAGCCAAAGGATGTTTGGGTGAGTGAGCTCATAAAAAGGGACAGGGCAGGCATTTGTAACATGTCCCACAAACACACACACACATTTATGCATTTATGCAGAAAAAAACACACACCTGACGAGCATACACACTCAGATATTAGGTTTGTGTTAGCAGTTGACTGAGCTTCCTGGCACATTGGCAAAGGAGCGGCAGTGAGACAAACTCAGGCTGCTAATGGCACAAAGAGAAAGAGAGTTAGGGTGAGAAAGAGACAGTGGGAGAGAAACAGGACCTGCTTCCAAAAATATAAAAAAAATAGAGAAAAAGACGATGAAAACTGCAGATTTATTGCCAGACTCCAAGCAGATATCTCTGCAGGAGTCATTCAACCATGCATTCATCATTTGAGCAGATAATACTAAAACTGCATGTGCATGACATGACTGCGTGCATTCAGGCCCATTTGGAGAAAATCTTGCCTTTCGTTGGGTTTGTTGACTTTATTGTCTCTATAAAAACGTGTTATGGTGGGACTAACGTTAGAGCTTCAGATGGAGTCTGGTTTATAGCAATGTTCAATGTAATCAGCCTCTGCAGTAGAACAAACAGGCCCAGCTTTTCAGCACAGAGAGGAAATCGTCCTTCACCTCAAGGTGGACATGTGTTTTCAAACATACATGAGCCACTGTGTTGCATATACAAACATAGAGGCAGAAAGCACCAACTGGATGTAAACTCTGGCTTTTTGGGAACCCAGAAGAGTGGAAATGTGTGCAGTTAAAAAAACAACAGGATCAACTCAGCAAAAGTATGTAAATAAAGCCAAATCTGGCTCATTTGCAATGTGTGTGTATAGTATGGAATGTATTTAGAATAAAATGATTTTGTAATTCTTGTTTATTTCTCTGATGAAGCTGAAGAAGATTGTGTATGCACATAAGAGTTTTTAAAAGTTTACAGTGTGCAAAAAGTCATTACACCATCAGATGTTTGTAGTAATGCATTTTAGAATATGCTGCATATGTGGAAACATCAACCCACACACTATCTGGATATTTACCTGTTCTATCTTAGAGGTGGGCAATTTAGCTTCTAATTTACTATATCAAAGTATTTCAAAGAAATTTGCAAAATATTTATTATTTATCATTTAAACTCATTGGGTTGCAGCTTGCAGGTAAATTGTGCAACCAAGGAAGCGCTATTGTGATTTTATTGCACACACTTGGGAACGTAAATGTGTTTTTACATATTTAAATCACAAAGGAGTGGGCAGTTTTAGCAAAAATATTACATCATGGTAAAATATTTACATCAATTTTTATCAGCTGACCTTTTAAGGCCACGCACATTCATAGGCATGCCAAGCCTGTAGGTGGCAGTAGTTCCCCAAATCATCTGAGTCTTTGTCAAAAAATATTCCTTCCTTCAATGAAGTAATTAAACATGCAAATGGCTAAAGAGTCAGAATGACAGACATGGCCTTTCCAGTGTTAACATCATCTTTGTGATGGTGCCAAACCAAAACCCCCGGTTATTTACGTCCACAAGCAAACGCTAACGACGGAGAATTCACAAATCTCCACTTTGGTTAAAGGTTTTTAAAAGAATAATTTTTGGTGCCGTATTTCTTCACTTTCACGTGGTTGACCGGCCAAACCGTAGACAAATATCTCGTTTTGTGAGATACCTGGCTACGTGTGCACATGGCCTGAGTCACCAAAGATTGAACTCCAACAGTATATCTGCAGATTTTCCAGCTAAAATACAAGCTCTGAATTAAACACAGCTATTTGAAAATCATTTTAAAATCCGTATGGAGTTGATAATAGCATCTCCACCGAATGCCACACATATGCACACGCTCCACCCGACCACAGCCTCCATGTTTTACAACACTTCTGGCAACAATTTCTTTATGCATTCCTTTAAGAAACTGTAGCAGCAGAGATTGACAGCAGATGCCTTGGAGCAGTTAAACAGGTAATTAGGGAGCAAACTTGGATGGGAGGCTAATTGTCAAATGGTGATAATTACACGTCTTTGTTATGCCACAGCTGGCCCAATAAGCTGTGGGTCATAACACAAAGCCCGGGAAATCGGCTGGACACCGAGAGCAGGCGCATGTGCACGTTTGTCAAAAGGAGGGACGTAATCTTTATCACCAACCGATTTCATTTTCCCACCATTCGCTCAGGCCCACGGGTTAAAACCGAGGGGTCGAGTATCATCAGCATGCACACTCACACACACACACAGTCTCAGAAACAGAGAGTCTGGCAGAGCTGGAACAGTGAAGTGAATGCAGTGTACGGTGGCACAGCACTGCAGCTGCTGATTGGCTCATTTCCATTTCAATTACACAGCCCAGTGACATTGCAGTGCACACACTGGGGCACACGCATTTACTCACTGAGACAACTATAAACACACAACTGCCTGTGCACGCTCTGGCCTTGCGCACACACACACACACACACACACACACACCGCAGTCCCATCAGCCACTTCTCCGGGCTGCACATCGGTGGCTGCAGACAGAGAGCGAGGAGGACAGGGAGAGACAGATAACCTGAGTGAAAGAGAAAGACGGAGGAGGAAAAGAGCAAGAGCTCAGTGGCAGGCAGAAGCAGAGAGCAATTGGAGTCATCTAACCAGGTGAATAAGTGAGATTCAATAGAGGTAGAGAAGAGGAACTTCACAATGTGCTGCCCTGGCACAGTATCACTGTAAATACCACCGCTCCAGGGTGTCACTCCCAAACAGAGTTCTGGATAGGCTCCTGATCTGGGATAATAGTGGGAAAAAGGAGAAGAAATGTTATTTCAGTGTGTGGAACACAGCTGAAACCAGCTAATCATACATTCTTCTTAAAGAAAATCACATTACCTCTTAGTTTTTACCATTTTTTAAAATAATTTGTTTTATAATGTAGGATTTGAGGGACGTAGTGAGAAAATGTAAAAGTATTTTTTCCTGCAGAGCCAGATGCTTCATGTTTTTTTAGAGACTTTAAAAAGAGCTGTCACAACTGCAGTGGTTAAACACCGACAGCTGTTTGCATAATCCAGCTACCTCAGAATCCAAGTTCTTAAATGCATTTATCTCACTTTCCGTCTCCTTTTAGGCTTTTTCTCACTTCCACCACAGACATGCCTTTACTCTTCTTGCTCTTTGAGATCCTTTCAGCTCCTAATCTTTTTTATGACCCCGAATCAGATGTGTTTACAGTATTTCACCTCCCCCTGCTGAATTTCATACATCTGATATATTTTCAATTCAACATCCTCGGGCGATGCTCGGCTGTCTGATAAATCAAATCACAGCAACCTTGAAACTAGAAATTTACTAGAACTCTAACAGGCAATTCTGTCTGTTTTTGTTTTTTCCTCTAAATGTTGTTTTCTGTTATTTTTTTTCCTGCGTCGTGTTGAACGTGTGAGATGGTGGGGGGTAAACGTTCATGTTGCGAAAATGAAGGATCATTTGTTGCTTTTGGTTCGGAGGGGAAACGAGTTTAGCCAAGAGGAGCTGAACTCTGACTGAACCCAGACAAGCACACACACGCAAAAAGCCTTTCCAGGACCTTTCAGCACATACGCTGCAAACACACATCGCAAACACTCCTCGATATAGTTTGCACAGTTGTCTAATTACAGATGATTGGTCTTGCTTCGAGCATGTGACGAGATTTTTTTGGGAGGGGGTGCACATTGAAAGACAAATGGAGGCACAGAGAACCTGTTGCACTTTGTCACTTTTTAAAAGCAGGCTTAGCCGTTCAGATAGAAATTTATCGTGTAATTACCAACGACACTGGAGCGTTTCCACTCTACAATCATCCTGACCGTAAAATTACATTCCTCACTTAACCTACGGTTTTTGAGATTTTCAATTTTGAAATCAAAACCATTTTTCTCTTCATTTGCAGAACAAAAGCACATTCTGTGATTCTCTCGTTGTTCCAACTCAAACTGGCAGAGGAATGAAATCAAGCAGCAACAAACCCGAGTGGAATTGAATGTTGTCCAACTTGTTTAAAAGTCTGAAATGCAATAGGATATGTTCAGGAACTGTGAATGGCTTTTACCAGCATGCATAATCCATCTACTGCTCTATTATGTCTTTATTATACAGCAAAAGGTATTGGTGTGCAGTTTGGGCATGCCTCTGCAAAAGCTCTGACCTTAGATATGGAAGCAAGCACACTGCAAAAAAGGCGAGTTATAAAAACTTTCAAATTCAAAACTTTATTAATTTTACCCAAACTCAACAAAACAAAGAAAGACAAGCATGTGTGCTAGTCACGATCAAATGAACAAGTATCACAGCTTTTTATTATTTCAGACCAGAGCCTTTTTGGTTCTTAAATGAAGAAATTTCCAAACACTACACGATCGTTCAATTTCTTTGGAGTGATTCTCAGACCCTTGCACGAGGGATCTATTATTGCTTTGAGGAGTTTCATTTTAAAATGATGTTTTCAAAGTAAGCTGGTATTCAATTAAACCAGGTTTTTCGTTGAAACTTGTCATATTCTCCTGGAAACTGGCTCAAACAAAAAGCCAAAAGGATGATAAATCCACTACAGAACTCTGTTATTAAGGGAAGTGATCTTTTTTTAGAATTCAGCATCGTTTCTCTTTCTTCTGACATACCTGTCCTCATTACAGCCTAAAAATAAGTGTAACTGCACCGATGCACAAGAGTTGATTCCGGTGTGCATCAGGATAGTTTAGATGCGTCAGCCTGTGACAACAAATGTAATTACAACAAAATGGAAGCATAAAATAAAAAAAGTGCATTATTACAGAATACTTTTGAGCCACTTAAAAGATGGCTGAAGTATTTGTTTTACTGCATCAACTAAGAAAGGTTTGAAAAAGTTGAAAAAACTTGTATTTGTGGAGTCGCTGCAGAGTTAGAGTCTACCACCTTCTACGGAATAGTAAAGGTGTGAATCATCACTCGTCTAAAGATTCGAGTCATTTACGATTATCAAGTCAACGATTGAATTCGATTCAATATCACGACCCATCATGATTATTTCATATGGGTTTGTTTTCATCAATAAGTAGATGTCAGATATTTGCTTTCTTTATTTATTACGACGGCCTGTGTTATTTTCTTCCCTTTCTCCGAGTTGGGACGTTTTATTAAGAGAGCCACGTTAATTCTTGGCTGCACAGGGTTTGCCGTCTCACCGGCCGGTGTTGTTAGCAACTCAATAATAATAATAATAATAATACATCAAACTTATATAGCGCTTTTTAGGACACTCAAAGACGCTTTACAAAAGAGAACATGAACAAGTAAAACATTAACAGCAAAAGAAGGATGGTTAGGGGAAGGCCAGTTTAAACAGATGAGTTTTGAGTAGTGAATTAAAGGTGGAGAGTGAGTCAGAGTTCCTGATATTTTGGGGGAGGGAATTCCAAAGGGTCGGAGCAGCGGCAACAAAGGCTCGGTCCCCCACGGTGCGGTGCTTTGTTCTGTACGGAGAGAGAAGATTGGAGTCAGCAGAACGGAGGTGACGAGTAGGAGAGTAAGGGTGAAGAAGGTTGGTTAGATAAGAAGGGGCAAGGTTATGAAGAGATTTATAGGTGATTAGGAGCAGTTTGTAATGAATCCGGTGTTGAACTGGTAGCCAGTGGAGTTGTTCAAGGACAGGGGTTATATGATCTCTAGTGCAGGTGTGGGTGAGCAGATGGGCAGCTGAGTTTTGGATGTACTGTAGTTTTTTTAAGTGAGTCGAAGGGAGTCCGTAGAGAATGCTATTGCAATAGTCAAGTCTGGAGGTAATAAAGGCATGAATGAGTATTTGAGCAGTGGTATGAGAGAGGGATGGACGGAGACGGGCGATGTTACGGAGATGGAAAAACGATGTCCTGGTAATGTTATTGATATGGGATTTGAAGGAGAGAGTGGAGTCAAAGATGATACCCAGATTGCGGGCTGTACAGGATGGGGTGACAACGTGGCCGTCAATTATGAGGGAAACATTTTTGGCAGAAGATAGGAGGGATTTAGGACCAGTAATAATAAGTTCAGTTTTATTGCTGTTGAGTTTTAAAAAGTTGGTATTCATCCAGTGTTTTAAATCATCCAGGCAGGCTGTAATAGTAGAGAGAATAACTGGGGTGATGGATTTGGTAGAGATGTAGAGTTGAGTGTCATCAGCATAGCAGTGAAATTGAAGTCCATGACGGCGGATGATGTGACCAAGGGGAAGTATGTAAATGATGAAAAGGAGGGGGCCAAGCACTGATCCTTGAGGGACACCATGGCTGACAGGGGCAGTGTACGATTTACAGTTGTTAACAGAGACGAAATGATGTCGATCAGAAAGGTAGGAAGTAAACCAGTTAAGTACTGAGCCAGTGATACCAATGGTTGATTGGAGGCGGTCAAGGAGAATATTGTGGTCAATGGTGTCAAAAGCTGAGCTGAGGTCGAGAAGAAGCAGAATAGTGAGGAAACCAGAGTCGGAGGCAATCAGAAGGTCGTTGGTGACTTTTAACAAAGCTGTTTCAGTGCTGTGGTAAGTGCGGAAACCAGATTGGAATATTTCAAAGAGCTGGCAGGATTGTAAGTATTGCTGAAGTTGAGTAGCAACTGATCGTTCCAAGATTTTTGAGAGAAGTGGGAGGTTGGAGATGGGTCTGAAATTGTCCATGTTGTCTGGGTCCAGGCCGGGTTTTTTCAGGACGGGAGTGATAGAAGCAAGTTTGAGTGAGGATGGGACAGATCCAGCGGTGAGGGAGGTGTTTATGATAGTGGTGATGAGAGGGGTGAGAACAGGGAGACAGGCTTTGATGAGGGGGGATGGGATAGGATCTAGATGACAGGTGGTGAATTTCATGGAAGAAAGGAGCTTAGTAATGTCAGATGAATTGAGAAGCGAGAATGTGGAGAAGCTGTGAGTAGGTAATGAACTGAGTTTGGGTTCTGAGGTAGTGAAGGCAGAGAGAGAGGAAGCAAGTTGACTGTGGATTGAAGCAATTTTCAAATGGAAGTGGCCAATAAAGTCATTGCATTTAGATTGAGTGAAGGTAGTTGTGATGTTGTCCTTAGGTTCGGTGAGCTTGCTGAAGGTGGAGAATAAAGTGCGGGGGTTAGAGGAGTTGGAGTGGATTATGTCCGAGTAGAACTTGGAGCGAGCGTTATTGCAAGCTGTTTTGTACATTTTGATGTGTTGCTTGTAGATTTGACTGTGTATGACGAGGCCAGTTTTCTTAGAAAGGCGTTCCAGTTGTCGTCGTTTTTTCTTGAGATTATGAAGTTCCGGAGTATACCAAGGGGCTGACTGGGCGAAGGATACAGTTAGTGTTTTGAGAGGGGCAAGCTGATTAAGACAGGAGGAGAGAGTATGGTTGTAGTGGTCAACGAGTTCAGAGGGAGTGGAGTCAGTAGGGAGAGGGTTACTGAGAACTGTGTCAGATATGGAGGATGAGAGGATGGCAGGAGACAGGGACTTAAGATTTCGAAAGGTTATTGTGCGTTGTTGTGTGAGCTGAGGAATGGGAAAGTTCAAATCCATTGTAACAGCCATGTGGTCAGAAATAGTGAGTTCGGTAAATGAGAGGTTTTGAATGGTCAAAGGGGGTGTAGTGCATACCAAGTCCAAAATATGACCATGACTGTGTGTGGGGGAGTTTATGTGTTGAGTCAGATTAAAACAGCGCAAAATATCCAGGAAGTCAGTTGTGAACTTTAATTTAGGGGAGTCGACATGGATGTTGAAGTCCCCTAGGAGGAGGACAGAAGGTGAGATGGAAGAGAGCTGAGTAAAAAATTCACTGAAGTCAGAGAGAAAACATGGGTTCATTTTGGGGGGGCGATAGATTATGGCGATAGTTAATGATTGAGATCCAGAAACTCAGCGTGCAAACGGCTAATGTGGTTCCTTAAATTGGTGGTGTTCCCAACGCTCCACTGTGACGTATGAAGCCGAGACAAAAATATCGTCCGATGCTATTTTAGGCTCAAATGTTTATGTTGTGACTGGAAAAAAAATGGCATACTTTATGATCGATTATGATGGGCTTCTGCACTGATGCATAATCGGTTATGTCCGCATCTTGATGCATCGATGATAAGATTAGTTTTCTCAACTCTACTAAATAGCTGCAAAAATCTGCA
Organism: Aphyosemion australe; assembly: GCA_006937985.1. Classification (NCBI taxonomy): domain Eukaryota; kingdom Metazoa; phylum Chordata; class Actinopteri; order Cyprinodontiformes; family Nothobranchiidae; genus Aphyosemion; species Aphyosemion australe. The sequence continues at coordinate 592,768 of SSNS01000199.1, read as the reverse complement.
TTGATGATGCTTACAGGACTTGAGTTTCATTAAAGTCTCATTTATGAATTAAGAAGAAAAAATCCTAAAATTTCTTCGTTATTTTTTATAGTCTTTTTATTCTTTGTGTGTATCAGATTATTTACATTTCAGGAAGCTAGATACTCTTTTGTACAGAAGACTGTAAAAACTTACTACCTGACATTTGCCTTTAATCCAAAAATGGAAAAATAATAATATAATTCAAAATAAAAATTTAAAAATTAACAAAACTCGTTCAATGTTTGAACAAAGATTTATCTTTCACTTATTAATCCACTAACAAAAACATATTTATCTTTTTGTTTATTTTGTTTTTTTGCTCTAATCTGTTTCTTAAGCCTTCTTGGATAACATCTGGGTAAAAAAAAACACATTATAAATACAAACTCTAAGAGATAAAAATCCATGGAGTCAGAGGAAGAACATGTGAGAATGTCTCGTATTAGTTGACAGCCACATTCCTAAAAGGCTAAATGGCTGGTAGGTTTACAACATCGGGAGGGTTTAGAGGAGAAGACACGGTGACATCAGGGCTATCAACTATCACATTTTACTGTCTACAAGACACGGAGGAGGGCCGGAGCATGTGTGAATGCAGACATTTATTAATATTTATACAAGGTATCTGGTGTTTTGCACCAACACACACTCGCATAAGTGTGTGGCTGCTGGTCATGGTCCGTTTTATTGTGTCCATCTGTTGTAGTTTTATGGACGGTGTACCGCAAGGATTAGAACAGGTGGTCACCCTGGTATGGTATCCCAACTGTCACCGGTGATGAACACCAGGACGTGCATCTCTCTCCCTTCCATGTCTTATCTGCAGAGTTCTTTCTTTCTGGCATCTTTCCATCCTTTCCTGCCTTATCCATCACTCTTTTTTCCACCCACTCCCATCAACATCACCCTTGACTGTGATCTTACAAAATTCATTTCTGCCATTTATGTCTGTCAGTGCTCATTTTGCCCCAGGGAGACAATGAATTAAGAGCACTGACAGACAAGTTCTTGTTCTGCTCTTGGTGCTGAACGAAACTGCGAGATGTAGGGCCCCAGCAAGTGTTTGATGTTGTCTGCATCTGCATGCAGCGGCTTATGTTCAAAACAGAAGGGGGGGGCAAGATACTTCCTCTGAGCTCATCTACTCCACCGAACAACCATTTTTATGCGGGTACGCTATCTGTGAATGACTGAGTATGTGTATATCTCTGTGTGTAAAAGGATTTCTTTATGTGTTCCCTCATCACCAAGGAAGTCGGGGAAAAATGAAACACACACACACGCACAGACACACACACACCAACATCCTGTCAGGCCCCGAGGCAATTCTTCTGAATCATGGCTGTCCCAAAACCCACTTCAATCCCTCTGTAAATACTGTTCACGTTGACATGTTTACTGGGACCAGAGTGGATGTGTGCTCTCCTGTAGATCCTGTAGATGCATGTGATGTTTCCATGGTCAAACATGGGCAGTGAGCATCAATTAATGGCTGTGTATCACCGAGTGGTGAGATGCAACAGCCATTAATCATAGGTCTTTGTTTTCTGGTGACAGGGTGTTTGACAGCTGGGACACAACAGCAGCAATGGAACAAATCAGAGCCGTGTAACGTGTCTTCCTAATGTTTGAGAAAACAGAGAGAATGATGGGACAGAGTTCAAATCTTGGTCTGAGCCCTGAATGCCAAACTGGCTTACTTGTGCTGAACAGATTCCAGGAGGAGGTTAGGTAAACAGAAACGGCACACGCCTGCTAAAAGTTAGCGTTGGACTCTGGTCATTAATGCTAGTGGGGTGGTGTGCATGTGCAAACATGGCAAACATTCCCAGGTGCATGTTGGCTTCTGTGAACAGTAGGCAACGTTGCATTAAGTGCCTCGTGCAGAGCCTTAAAAGGAACTAAAAGGGTTTCTCACAATTAGAAGCTGGAAATAGACAGAAAAAATGTTGAAAATGAAATGTGAAGTGACTGAGCTATTGATTGCATCTGCAAAATATTTTACAAAATAAAGCTGCGATTGATTAAAAATGTGTTCATTAGCCGTGTTTCCACTACAGGAGTTCCAGGAAATTTCTGGGAGGGGGAAAAGTGAGGGGGGGATGTGATGGCTCAGTCCTCTCTGCCATTGTGTCTCCATAAGAAATCGTCTCTTTCAGGACTTTGATAAGATGTCAGCATATTGTGACTGCTTCGGCACTGGATGACATCACTGATTAGTGCCAAAAGGCGCCATCCACAGACAATACTAACATTAAAAGTTTTATTCTGTCAAATACGCTGGAGGACCAGCTGCTTGACGTAAAAAAATGCGTTCAATGACCAGAAAAAGTTACGTTTTTTTTACGGTGCTTTGTGTTATCACAAACATCGTGAATCACGGCGTTGTGGGGGGATTTCTGTCGTATATTTTGGAGATGTGAGTTTAGAAATTGCAATTTTAAAGCAGTGCAAACATTACTTTTTTTTCCCTTTGATCTCACTTCATTAGCAACTTTTCCAATTTTACAAATGCTAGCTGTTTTGGTGACATCTGCTGATATAATTTCCTACTGAGTTACAACCAATCAGCATGCGTTAAGCACAAGTCCCGCCCAGCGACCCTACCGGGCCTTTCAGAGTACCTACCCCAGTCCAGGTACCCTGTTGGTTCCTGAAATAGACCGGAAAATGGTTCTTTCGGGCCATCCCGGTGATATGGAAGCACACGCATGCCGCAAGGGTCCGGTTAAATTACTCAAAAGTTCCGATAGTGAAAACAGGCCTATTGTTTACTATTTTATTGCTTTTTTTTGCTTCATTAATACATACCGTAGTAATAAATAAATGACCTTGGTTTAACACAGATTTGGACATTTATTTCTATTCTTTATTAAAACGGTTTTATTCTGACATTTAAAGCTTATGAGTCTTTTCTAAATGTGTCTGAGAGAAAACAACGAGGTAAAACACAGAAAGCACCTCACCTGTAATCGCTGTAATAAATACCCCCTCCTCCCTCTCTTTAATCTACCGCCTGCTGTTTATGTGTATATGACACATTACAGCACTGGCATATTAGAAGGGAGTCAGCATGCTGTAATTCTGTGTTGTGCTTTGTAAGCCCTCCTCATTCTGTCTCTGAGGAAAACTCATCAGTAAATGAGGAAGAAAACTGGCACAAAAGAGGAGAAATACAGAATAAGGACAGGAGAAAAAAAGAATATGTATAAAGGTTTAAATGCAGCAAAAGCTGAAGTGAAAGCAGGAGGATAGATGGGGAAGGATTCATGTGAGGGAAAAATAAGTAATGAAAAGAGGACAAAAACAGTCACGAATCAACCCTGCATCTCCTTTTTGTTGTACATCTATACTCCACACAGGAGAGAGAAAACACACGTTGTCCTTCAATAGGGTTGCCATGGTGCTGTGACAGAATGTTATAAGACCAGCACTTTTCATAAAACTCTTGCTCCTTTTACAGTCCACAAACCACCAACAGTATATGATGTGGTGCTGTACGTGTGTGTGTGTGTGTGTGTGTGTGTGTGTGCGCGCGTGCACGCGTGCACTGGAAGAGTGTGAGGTTTACTGTAGATTTAGGACCAGTTTGTCATGTTTTTGACCCTGATAATGCAAATTAAAATTATAGTTTAGCTATAGATGTACCTGTTTATGCACAGATTTTATAACTTTATTTTTTAGCAGTTTTTTTAATTCTGTAAACACTCAACATTGTTGGTCGGTGGGGATTCCACGGGTGAGAGGGGGGTTGTATGCAAAGTCCCCGCTTGTGACGTCACAAACGGGGACTTTTTGTTTTAGGCACATAATTCTAAAACCAAACACTGACAAAAAACTGATTAAAAAAACATTTGGAGTGTTCATAGATGCAGTAAAGACCCACACAGCAGCACAAAAAGCTGCAAAAAGTCCAACATGTCCCCTTTAAGATCATAAAATCATAGTTAACATGAACAACTCACACTAGAAATGTAACGAGTGGAAAAAGGAAATAATTTAGCATTTTTTTTCAATTATATTGAAACATTTTTAGATTTAATTTACTAGAATTTTCACTGTGACAACGTTAGGTTCAGTTTCTAAAAACGGATAAAACTGATAAGAATTTGGGGAATATGGACTCTCCCATTTAGAAAAATGACCATTCATTCTCCTTAGCCTCAGCCAACACACACACACTGAAACCCTAATCCAAATTCTGCCTCAGAAAAAATTAGTATTCGTCAAAAAATCTGTCAAAGAGATGACATATTTTAGATAAATAAATAAATATATCATGTTATGATTAAGGAAAAGTCATAGTTTGGCTACAAACACGTCCTTTCATGGTCATGCAAGTGTGATACAGTCTAATGCTCCTTTGGTTCAGTAATGTTATTATTTGAAATTTCCAGGAATATGAAATCCCAACCATCTCCTCCGTCTTCATTAGTTAAACCTTTTCTCCATTTTCTGCCCTTGGCTGGATGCTTTTAGTTCCAGGGTCATTACTTGATTTCTCTCCATATTCCCTCTGGATTCTTTCATAATACCCCGAGCAGACTAGTTAGATAAAATCATGTTTTGAAATGTTTTCTTAGGCACCAACAGCCCTTCACACTCGGTTAAAAGTATTTAACAAAGCTTGTTGGGCTTTCTATCACAAACGTTCGCTGGAGGCGGATTTCTCCAACTTTTTAAGCCTCAGTCTGTAACTTCCTATATCTCCCTCTAACTTCTGCACACTCCAGCTCATTGTAAGCATTTCATTTAATGGGTTTCGCTTGCTCCCCCTAATGAGAGAATACACCAACCATTTATTTTTACACTAATTTCTGTCTTAAGGCAATATACGGGGGCCGTGGAGTGAAATGTAGTACAACACTGGAGCTGTGCATTAGGGGAACCCAGTTCCCGATCTAAACACTACCCAGCTGTTGCTCAACAGACACTACAACTCTGTCGTGGTTTCTTATTCCATGTTGTCTCCAGGGATGCACATAATAAAAGTGTATTATTCCACTTTGCTAAATGATTCTTGGAATTCATCCCTGTGCCAACAGCTCGCGGTGTGCAAGGGCAAGTTTTGTCACATCGTGTTTCATTTTCTCCTGCTATCGTTTGCATCAGTCTAGACGGAGTATAAACATCATAATCATAACTTGGTCAGCACAATAAAGCTTTGTTCTCTGATACCCATCACCTTGGGCTCCGCGCTGTTGAAAAACCTGTAGATAGCCGTAGCTACTTAGCTAGCGCGGGGCTAACTAGATCAGAACCACCCCGTAGCGGTCCTCCAGTAGAACCCGAGCAGCCGGGACCTCAGGCCGGCTGGGTGACTGTACGTAAGAAGCATAGAACCCAGCCCGTGGGACACCACCAACCCGTCCACGTTTCAAACAGATTTTCCCCACTCGGTGACGCACCCACTGAGAAGCCGACTCTGGTTATAGGTAGCTCCATAGTCAGAAACGTGGCATTAGAGACTCCAGCAACCATAGTCAAATGTTTGCCAGGGGCCAGAGCGGGCGACATTAAATCCTACCTGAAACTGCTGGCTAAGGATAAGCGTAAATACAGTAAGATTGTTATTCACGCTGGCGGTAATGACACCCGGTTACGCCAATCGGAGGTCACTAAAATTAATGTTGCTTCGGTGTGTAAGTTTGCCAAAACAATGTCGGACTCCGTAATTTTCTCTGGCCCCCTGCCTGACCGGACCAGTGACGACATGTTTAGCCGCATGCTGTCCTTCAACCGCTGGTTGTCTAGGTGGTGTCCCGAAAACAACGTGGGCTACATTGATAATTGGAAAACTTTTTGGGGAAAACCTGGTCTGATCCGAAGAGACGGCATCCATCCCACTTTGGATGGTGCAGCTCTTCTTTCTAGGAATATGGCCAATTTTATTAGTCCTCCCTGACAACCCAGGGTCCAGACCAGGAAGCAGAGTGGTAGTTTAACCCTCCCCTCTGCAGCTTCTGTACTGTTACCCACCCACTCCCCCATCCAGACAGTGTCCTGCCCACGGCCAGAATCAAACAGATTAAAGATCAGGCTTAATAGAGCAAATCATGATAATCTCATAAAAATAAAAACAAACTCTACTGAACAGAAAACTAGAACAATTAAATGTGGTTTATTGAACATTAGATCTATCTCTTCAAAGACTTTATTAGTTAATGATTTGATTTGTGATAATCAGATTTCTCTGTTTTGTCTCACAGAATCCTGGCTGCAGCAAGAGGACTATGTTAGTTTAAATGAGTCGACTCCTTCTAATTATTTAAATCATCATATTGCTCGTAGTACAGGACGAGGAGGAGGAGTAGCAACCATCTTTCATTCAGATTTATTAATCAGTCCCCAACCAATTA
>SSNS01000199.1:495567-584562 GCA_006937985.1 Aphyosemion australe | reverse complement strand
CTAATCTAAACGGTATTAAATTAGCCTCCGAGAACAAAGTAAAGAACCTCGGTGTAATCTTTGACCAGGACATGTCATTCAAATCCCACGTTAAACAGGTTTGTAGGATTTCCTTTTTCCACCTTCGGAATATTGCTAAGATTAGAAGCATCCTTTCCAGGAGTGATGCTGAAAAACTGGTTCATGCATTCATTACCTCAAGGTTGGATTACTGCAATTCATTACTATCAGGAGGTCCACAGAATGTAGTCAAAAGTCTTCAGCTGGTCCAAAATGCTGCAGCTAGAGTTCTGATGAGAATTAAAAAGAGAGACCACATCTCTCCTGTTTTAGCTTCCCTACATTGGCTGCCTGTTAAATTCAGAATAGATTTTAAGATCCTCCTTCTCACATATAAAGCTCTTAATAATCAAGCTCCATCATACATCAGTGATCTGATTGTTCCATATGTTCCTAACAGAGCACTTCGCTCTCAGACTGCAGGTTTACTGGTGGTTCCTAGAATATCTAAAAGTAGGATGGGAGGCAGATCTTTTAGCTATCAGGCTCCTCTACTGTGGAACCAGCTCCCAGCATTAGTGCGTGAGGCAGACACCTTGTCTACTTTTAAGACTAGGCTCAAAACTTTTCTATTTGATAGGGCTTATGGTTAAATTCTGATGTTAGCCCAGGTTTAGACGAGTGGGGAGCAGAGGGAGGTGGAGTGTACAGAGGGGACTACTGTCGTTAAAGACTTCTCCCTGGCCCTGCCTCCCACATGCCTCCATCTAAAAGGCTAGGTTATCCTGAGTTATCTCTGTAGTTATGCTGCTATAGGCTTAGACTGCTGGAGGACATACTGACCACTTTCCACACTCTGCTACTCTCTTCTACCACCACTCTCTAACTGCATTATTTCCTGTTATTCCAGCTGTTAACTTTATTTTCTCTCTAAGTGTTTTTCTCCCCAGAAGAAGCTACACTGGCGTTCTGCTGAGCTGTGGTGGCCTCATGGAGGGGGCCATCGGCTGGCACACTGCTGCCAACCACCTAACATTCTCCCTTTCCTGATATTACATCTTACTTTCTTTAACATAGAATGTGCTACTATTAGTTCACCTATTGAATTAATTATAGATTCACTCAGATAAAGACAATAAAGTTTCTCTTACTCTTACTAAATAGAACTTCTACTAAGAAATCACAGTGTAGCCATAGAAACACTACTTGATATATGTGGTGTGTGTGTGTGTGTGTGTGTGTGTGTGTGTGTGTGTGTGTGTGTGTGTGTGGGTGCGGGGTGTGCCTGTGCCTGCTCTGTCTTCTCAACCCCCAGTGAGCCGTAGCGGATGGCTGCTCATACTGAGCCAGGATCCTCTGGAGGTTTCTTCCTGTTAAAAGGGAGTTTTCCTTCCCACTGTCGCTAAATGCTTGCTTAGTATGAGGATTGTACCAACACAATGACACTAGTCAGTGTCTTGATGCAATCTGCTGGGTCCCTTATATAGGAAACTTTTTTACTGATTGGCTTATGAACTGAACTGTATTGGAATGTTTACTTTGTGAAGTGCCTTGAGACGACTCTTGTCGTGATCTGGCGCTATATAAATAAACTGAATTGAATTGAATTGAATTGAATTGCCAGCTATTCAAATTAAATTTTACAATTTGAATTTTGGCTTTAAACATTTTTGTATCATTTTATCAGTTGAAAAAAGTCGGATTACCAGGCGTTCGTGGTCCAGCTTGTCTCTACACAGAAGAAACTTTTTAGATCATCGGAGAAGTGTTTGATGACTGTGAGGGGGAGTAGATTTGCAAAAAATTAGCTGATTGCAAAATAAAATAAACTTTAAACCAGATTTTTATGGAGATGTAAGAAAACTCTCATAGCTAACACTGGCACACAAAAACAGAAAAAAGGTGTTTGCATACATGGAAAATTGTTTTTATGTGCAGAAATGAGAATATATTCCTTGAAGGTGATGCATTGCTGTTTTTACTGAAATAAAAACCCTAAACTGTTTTACTTTCAAATCAAATAGCCAAGAAATGCACTTAGGCTAATGTTTTAGGAAATGCAATCTTTGTTCTTTGAATTTGTTTGAAACAAAAAGTAAAAACATCCACCTCCTCCCCCTAACATAAGCATAATTCAGTGTTTGTGGCTATGTTTGTGTCACAGGGAGATAGATGAAAGCAAAGGGAAATGGCGAGGTGGTCAGGAAGACGGAGCAGTAGCTGTGACTATGGGGAGATCAACAATGATTTTGCCAGCAGGAAGATGACGCATAGGCCTCTGTGTTAATTCCTCATGCCTGTTTAAAGGCCATGTGGCTCTTTAGCTCCCACGTTTGTGTGCGTGCGTGTGTGTGTGTGTGTGTGTGTGTGTTTGCTTGTTGGACATATAGGTCCTGCATTAATGCAGCTAGTTATGCGTGTGTGTGTGTGTGTGTGTGTGTGTGTGTGTGTGTGTGTGTGTGGGTGCGGGGTGTGCCTGTGCCTGCTCTGTCTTCTCAACCCCCAGTGAGCCGTAGCGGATGGCTGCTCATACTGAGCCAGGATCCTCTGGAGGTTTCTTCCTGTTAAAAGGGAGTTTTCCTTCCCACTGTCGCTAAATGCTTGCTTAGTATGAGGATTGTACCAACACAATGACACTAGTCAGTGTCTTGATGCAATCTGCTGGGTCCCTTATATAGGAAACTTTTTTACTGATTGGCTTATGAACTGAACTGTATTGGAATGTTTACTTTGTGAAGTGCCTTGAGACGACTCTTGTCGTGATCTGGCGCTATATAAATAAACTGAATTGAAATTGAATTGAATTGAATTGGTCTATTCCTACCCTTAACCCTAAATAAAGGTTAATTTCACTATACCTCTAAAACCAAGTTTTGGGGGGTTTCCATTGTGGGGACCAGGCAAAGGTCCCCATGTTGCAGGTTAAACCTGAAAAATTGTCCCCATAATGTAGTACAAAGTATCCATCCATCCATCCATTTTCTCTCGCTTATCCGGAGTCGGGTCGCGGGGGCAGCAGCTTAAGGAGGGAAGCCCAGACCTCCCTCTCCCCAGCCACTTGGGCCAGCTCCTCCGGGGGAATCCCAAGGCGTTCCCAGGCCAGCCGAGAGACATAATCTCTCCAGCGTGTCCTGGGTCTTCCTTTGGGTCTCCTCCCGGTTGGACGTGCCCGGAAAACCTCACCAGGGAGGCGTCCAGGAGGCATCCTAACCAGATGCCCGAGCCACCTCAACTGGCTCCTCTCGATGTGGAGGAGCAGCGGGTCTACTCCGAGCCCCTCCCGGATGACCGAGCTCCTCACCCTATCTCTAAGGGAGAGCCCAGCCACCCTGCGAAGAAAACTCATTTCGGCCGCTTGTATCCGCGATCTCGTTCTTTCGGTCACTACCCAAAGCTCGTGACCATAGGTGAGGGTAGGAACGTAGATCGACCGGTAAATTGAGAGCTTCGCCTTTCGACTCAGCTCTCTCTTCACCACGACAGACCGGTACAACGCCCCCATCACTGCAGATGCAGCACCAATCCGCCTGTCGATCTCACGCTCCACCCTTCCCTCACTCGTGAACAAGACCCCGAGATACTTAAACTCCTCCACTTGGGGCAGGACCTCGTCCCTGACCTGGAGAAGGCATTCTACCCTTTTCCGACTCAAGACCATGGTCTCGGATTTAGAGGAGCTGATTCTCATCCCAGCTGCTTCACACCCGGCTGCGAACTGCTCCAGCGAAAGCCGGAGATCACGTTCTGACGAAGCCAACAGGACCACATCATCTGCAAAAAGCAGAGACCTGATCCTTAGGCCACCAAAACGGATCCCCTCACCACCTTGGCTGCACCTAGAAATTCTGTCCATAAAAGTTATGAACAGAATCGGTGACAAAGGGCAGCCTTGGCGGAGTCCAACTCTCACCGGAAACGAGCCCGACTTACTGCCGGCAATGCGGACCAAGCTCTGACACTGGTCGTACAGGGACCTAACAGCCCGTATCAAGGGGCCTGGTACCCCATACTCCCAGAGTACCCCCCACAGGGCCCCCCGAGGGACGCGGTCGAACGCCTTCTCCAAATCCACAAAACACATGTAGATTGGTTGGGCGAACTCCCACGCACCCTCCAGGACCCCCCCAAGGGTATAGAGCTGGTCCAGTGTTCCACGGCCAGGACGAAAACCACATTGCTCCTCCTGAATCCGAGGTTCGACTATCCGACGGACCCTCCTCTCCAGAACCCCTGAATAGACCTTACCAGGGAGGCTCAGGAGTGTGATCCCCCTGTAGTTGGAACACACCCTGCGGTCCCCCTTTTTAAATAGGGGGACCACCACCCCGGTCTGCCAATCCAGTGGAACTGCCCCCGATGTCCACGCGATATTGCAGAGCCGCGTCAACCAACACAGCCCCACAGCATCCAGAGCCTTAAGGAAATCCGGGCGGATCTCATCCACCCCCGGAGCCTTGCCACCGAGGAGTTTTTTGACCACCTCAGTGACCTCAGCTCCAGAGATTGGAGAGCCCAACCCAAAATCCCCAGACTCTGCTTCCATCCTGGAAGACGTGCCGGTGGGATTGAGGAGGTCTTCGAAGTACTCGGCCCACCGATTCACAACGTCCCGAGTCGAGGTCAGCAGCACACCCTCCCCACTGTAAACAGTGTTGGTAGTGCACTGCTTTCCCCTCCTGAGACGCCGGATGGTGGACCAGAATCTCCTCGAAGCCGTACGGAAGTCTTGTTCCATGGTCTCACCGAACTCCTCCCANGTGTGTGTGTGTGTGTGTGTGTGTGTGTGTGTGTGTGTGTGTGTGTGCGTGTGTGTGTGTGTGTGTGTGTGTGTGTGTGCGTGCATGCTTGTTGGACATATAGGTATGCATTAATGCAGCGAGTTGTGTGTGTGTGTGTGCGTGCATGCTTGTTGGACATATAGGTCCTGCATTAATGCAGCTAGTTATGCGTGTGTGTGTGTGTGTGTGTGTGAGCGCGCGTGCATGTTGGACGTATAGGTCTGCATTAATGCAGCTAGTTATGTGTGTGTGTGTGCGTGCATGTTAGACATATAGGTCCTGAATTAATGCAGCTAGCTATGCATGCGTGTGTGTGTGTGTGTGCTTGTGTGCATGTTGGACATATAGGTCCTGCATTAATGCAGCGAGTTATGCATGCGTGCATGCGTGTGTGTGTGTCCGTGCGTGTTGGACATATAGTTCCTGCATTAATGCAGCTAGTTATGCGTGCGCGCGCGTGTGTGTGTGCGTGCATGCTTGTTGGACATATAGGTATGCATTAATGCAGCGAGTTGTGTGTGTGTGTGTGCGCGTGCGTGCGTGCGTGCATGTTGGACGTATAGGTCTGCATTAATGCAGCTAGTTATGTGCGTGTGCGTGCATGCATGCGTGTGTGCATGCATGCATGTTGGACATATAGGTCTGCATTAATGCAGCTAGTTATGTGTGTGTGTGCGTGCGCGCGTGCATGCGCATGTTGGACGTATACGTCTGTATTAATGCAGCTAGTTATACGTGCGTGTGTGTGTATGTGTGTGTCTGGCATGAACAAAGCATTTTGCAGGACCTTCAGGGTCAGCCTCCCATAGAGAAACTGTCAAGGTCCCAGGCAGGGGGTTAAGTGGTGTGTCGGGCACTTGGACTCTGTGTCTTAAAGTGAGCTATGCTAGCGTTATATGGCGCTGCAAAGGTCACTGTGTAATATAGACATAAGCTTGCACACAATCTAACAGACACACACAAATTCAAGCTCATGGATTGGCTTTATGCACATGAATCTGTAAAAGAAGGGTTGGTTTGCCTGCATTGTTCCCTTTATAAGTCAGCCTTTGGTCCCTGACGATATACGTTTTTTAAATTTACCGTACAGACTTTGTTCTGAGAGGATCTAGTACATATTCAACATAAAAATGGGTTAAAAAAAAGCATAAACCCTGCTTTTTAAGCTATTTCTGTAACTGCTGAGTTGCCATAGTGATCAAAATCATCACTTTTTCACTTTATATTATGACTATTATCGTCGTCTATAAATTCCACAGCAGCAGATGCAAGCGTAACCTCTTAAACCAATTAGAATGGGCATAAAATGAAAAGAATAAATAATCCTGATTGTTTCTGACAGCACATATCAGCGAGGGATGAATGGCAGAACTTTCCCTCAAGGGAAATCGAATGCATTTCTTTCAGCAGGAAGCAGGATCAAACTATGCAAAGTGGGAGCAGTCAGACCTGTCCTTGTCTTTGATCCCGACTCGGCTCTGTTTAAAAAGAGCCGGTTTGACAGAGCAGGAACTATGTCAGGGTAACAAGCTGAAAGATGTTCAGCGTGCCTTTGTTCTGGGCCGCGGGCGGTTGGAGCTACAAGCACACTGCGCATGTAGGGGGTGACCTTACTGTATGTGCGTACATACGTGGCGCTCCGCACTAAGCAGATTTGATTATTGAGCTGTGTTTATTCAATCTTAATCATGTTTAAATTGTTCATTAAAAAGGTTGGACTGCTGTCAAGCACAAATCCCAAACTCTTAACTCTTTTTATGGTACATAAAGGTACATACGTCTCAAATTAAGCCTGTAATGTTGAGATTATGATTCCTTTTATTATTGAAACTGTCCTAGATTTGAATCCCCTTTGCAGGAAAGCAGAAGGTCTTGGCACCAAAACGAGGTCTGTAGGTCACATCTCTTTGGGCACAGGCCACGATCTTTTCCCGTTTCCAACAGAGAGTTCACGAACTCGTGAACTCGTCACACTGAGCAGAAAATGAGAACAATAATTTTTCGTAAAGAGAGCCTAATCTCAACACTAGGATGGGATTTATTAGACCAGGAAAAGATGTGTGCTGTTTATTTATGCCCCCTAGTTAGTGGTGGCAAACAGAAAAAACCACACACATGAATACACAAAGAGAGGAAGGGGGGGTTAGGTTAAGGAAGCATGTGGTGACACGCCGTGGACAGGTTTCGGGAGCTTTACCGACATGTGTGGTCTAAAGTTAGCGCAGTTGGAGAATGCCTTCCATCCTTGCGTCCATCCATCTCTGAACTCCTCTCCAGCTGTCTCCTTCATCTCATCCTCTGACCTGAGCTGGCTGTCAGGGCCCTTTGCCTCAGCACTGAATAGTGCACGTTCAACACATGCCACGGCCGGGCACAGCAACAGCTCGTAAAATAAAATTACCATCAATCCTGATGAACAAGCGTGCAGTTATTACTTAACAATAACGCGAAACACATGTTGTTCCACATGGGGGATCTTTTCTCTTATCATTTAACATTTTAACGATGAATAAATCCCAAATTCCTTGGCTGAATAGATTTCATAAATAAACAACTGACATAAAAATCCTTTTTTGACATTTTGAACATTTATGGCCTCACGGAGGCTCAGATTTGTAATAAAACAACCCCTCCGTCCGCCGCTATGCCTTCCGCTTGTCGTCCATTTTGTGTCTGTCTCATTCCACCTGCTGCTCTCTCTCCACACTCTGCCAGCAGTGTGTCAAAAGCCTAAACCGCCCGGTATTGATGTCCCCATCATGGCACAGCGGGGGCCCCTTCATCACGGACGCACAGATGCTTGGGTGAGATGTCCCAGTTGAGGCATTAGTCAAGTGTGTGTAAGCTGTTTGTGCAAAGAGGTGGTCTATATGAAGTAAGCAGTGTGGGCTTTGCAGGGTTTGGTGAATCCTCCCACAAGTGTTGAGGATCAATTCGAACACAAATCATCACACACTCTAATTCCTCCTCACACACTCGTCTGGGTCTTTTAGAGCTTCTTGCAGAACACAGTTGCACATTTTCCCTTCTTTGTTTTACTATCTCACAGTCAGATTTCTGAAAACGGTAAAATGCAAAGATGATTCAACTCTAACCCTAACCCAATATGATCAAAATCTTATAGGACAATAAAGTAAACAGTTTAGATATAGTGAAACGTTTAAACATGGAGATTATGTTCAAATTAAAGATTCATGTGTATGTGGGATCATCTAAATTTCTGGTTCCCAAACTTTGCAGCTTTAGACCCACAAAATAGCAATTGTCAAGACATTTGACCCCAGATATCTTGGATTTGGTGATACAAACGCTTCCAAAATTCACTCATATCCATTTATGACAAAAAAATTTATTTGAGCTTTTGTAAAAATTATGCTTGAAAAAACTTTTCCAATTGTTATACTGGTGAAGGTTCTCAGTCATCCAGGTCATGGTAATCCAAAGGCTACAGTTAGCGACAGTTTATAAGCTCGACCCTCCCATATTTCAGTCAGAATTGGCAAAGCTTCTCGGATGAGAAGTGAAACGTCTTCAAGAAACCAAAGAAGTCCAGTTGCCTTCATTCGAACTCCTTTGATTTACCAATTGTTTTTCAGTTTTATTTCAATTTCTGTAAATTATGTCAAGAACCCCTTGTGTACTTCTTGGTGACCCGTAGTAGGGTCCCCAACCCCACTCTGGGAACCACTAATCAAAACTCTCATCTGTTATTTTCTATAGTTGGATATTTTGTTCCACACATAAAAAGTTAATAACCTCCCATCTCTCCGTTGCTGATGCATTATTACGTGAAAGGGTTAGCTGAAAACGAGGCTAGCAGTAGCTGGAATCATATGTTTTAATGAGACAGTTCAGGACAATGATAAACAGAGAAAGACTTACTGAAAAGTTTTCTCCCAAATCACAGAAACTTCTCCTAAAAACTTTTTGTTTAGGGTTAAATGTCTCAGAGCCTGCAGCGGACCTCTTTTCCTCAGCTCACTGCAATGTTTTATCCTATCCTCTGTCATCAAATCACACGAGACAGAGACCAAAACCTGATCTTTCATTCATTGCTATATCATCATAAAGTACAAAACACACATTAAATGTAAAGAAAGACCCAGATTTGTTAGATTGCATCCACGGGGGGAACAGGTTTGAGCGTTTTGGCCGTTTGGCGCTACCTGGTTTTGTCTCACCTTCACAGGCGAGCCACTGGTACTTTCTGTGCCTTGATCTACAAGTAAGAAACTACAGTATAATATAAAATAACATGTTTTAAATTCGTCATCCAACTTATTTTGCCAAATCATCCATCCCTTAATTCAATAAAGTGAGGAGTAAGCACAAAGATAGAGAAAAAGAATGAAGAGACAAATATTCTAGCTGTGTATATATTTGGAAAAGAAAATTAGGAAAAGAAAACGTGAGGTCTGTGACATGGAGTAAAGTTGTCTGAATTTAATGAACAAAAGTTTAATAAAAGGAACTGGTGATAAAATCTTATTAACCATCTCTTGGTGCAGAATGAAACCTGAGTCAAATAAAGGTGCATGTTTACTTTAAGCCCATGGCTCCTCACAGTTTGACTGCAACAGGTTTCTATGAGACAAAATGGGATGATTGAACCAAAGTAAAGAGACATCTGCTGAACAAAAGAACTCACAAATCTCATTTAAGCAAATTTGACAAACAGAACCAGATCAAAGAAAATGCCAGAAACAATCTGTGTTTAGCTAACTGCTACAAATGTTGACCCTGCAGCTGGCTGACGGGACGTTTTCATCACTGTTAGCTCATCAAAGCTGCCTTGATACATTTCTTAATGAATGTTAAGAATTAAGATCTTTAATAAAAACAAAAACAATCGTCACCAATGAGCATTAGGAGCACCCTTATGGTACACTGCAATACAGGGATTCACTCTTGGAGCAGAGCATGCTGTTGCATAAAACATCAGGCATTGAGCATTTTAAGTGCCTCTATTGTAATCAGGTCGAAGCCATAACAACTCCCATAAAGGCCTGGCGAGAGTTGCAGAAGGTCCATTTAGGTGTCCAGAACAAAAAGCATCACTTGATCAATAGACAACCTCGTTAGGATAATATGCTGTGGCGGGCAGAATCGGAGGCGCGTTGAGGGTGATGGGAGGAGGAGGCGACATGGAGATGGATGGATGAAGGACCATCTCTGTGCTGTTCCACGTGGGTTTTAAGGGAAAAAGCAGCAAAAGCTAAATTAATATACAAACCAACGTGCTCCAGCGGCTGTCCTGCAATCAATAACTGAGTGTTTTGTGCTTGAAAAGAACGAAAAAAAATCTAATTAGGTGCGTGTGTGCGTGTGTGTGTGTGTGTGTGTGTGCGTGTGTGTGTGTGTGCGTGTGTGTGTGTGTGTGTGTGATCTCAAGCCACTAAAAGCTCTTTAGGGGCACCTTTGGGAGCTATCCTTCATGACTTATCAACTAGCCCGACAGACATAAGTGTGTGTACACATACACACTCAGACACAAACACTTACATGCACTTATACACACAAAGTGGATCCTTAATGAACCCTTGTCAGTCTGAAGGGAACAAAGGTTGAAAAGAAGAGAGGAGCAGATGAATGAGGGGGGTGTAAAAAAAGAAGACTCGAGAGTGGAGGTGAGGGGTGAGAAAAGGAGTGGTGGAGGAGGGATGGAGATATAGAGAGAGAGAGGGAGGGGTCCTCCTAGGGCTGTTTGGCCTTGAGATCGATCGCTTATCACTGTCACCTAATCTGTCCATCTCTCCAACCCACCCCATTCCCCACCCCCCTCCTCACCCCATCTTTCTGTGGTGCAGAAAGGTGGAGAGAAAATGAAGGGCAGGCAGAGATATAGGCAGACAGAATGATGGAGTGTGCAGTGCTCATGAATAGAATTAGGAGAGGAGGAGGCAAAAGAAGAAGAGTAGGAAGTCGGCATGGAGACGGAGCATGAAACAAAGGCAAACAAAGAGCAACAGGAAGGGAAGCAGGATGACAGTCAAGAGGCAAAGAAGCAGCGAGTTAGAGAAGAAAAGCTCTGCGGCTTACCAACAATCTACAGTAAATCTTCTCAGGGGTGTCGAAGCACACCTTAGATTTATGAACTAAACAAAACGAGGACAACAACAGCACCAAAGGCACAGCCGCGTATTTAAATGAAGCTCCTTTACAAAGATGTTTGATCTTCTAATCCTATGTACAGACTGTAGTATTTGTGAATGTGTTTATTTTCATTTAATTTATATATTTCTTATTTACACAATACTTTTCTTGAGCTTTACCAGAGGAAGCAAATGAAAAATATTGTTTTTTAACATTTATATTCCCAAAAATGTCAAATTTCATGGTTGTTTTGGAAGAATTCTGAGCTATAGTGGACCCCTACAGCTTCAGTCAACCATAGAATTCAATGAAATCAATAAAGTGAAATCAATGTTGGTGTAAAAGTCGCTATAGACCTTTGAAATTTACATATTTTATGATGGCAGAAACACTTTCAGACTAGCCAGTAGCTAATCTGTCTGGTCAGAACCAACTGGAGCTGTTCAACGATATATCTACAACAGGTAAGATACTGATTGTTCATATTATTTCCATAGAAACCCTTTACTGCACCCGACAAGTCCCCAAACCAGCATGAGCCTTCCGTTTAACCAGATTATACATTTTTTGGATGCCTCTGAGCTCCCATGTTCATGTGAAATGATGTAAATTTGGAAAAGTGAAAGAATTTCCATTGAGCATTCTCTCAGAGGTATGTGGAAGTGGCAGGTGTGAAGTTATAACATGAATTCAACCTGATAAAACAAATTAAAACGGTCTAGACTGGTCTCACTGACATTTATGAGTGCAGTAAAACTGCACATGAATGCATCAATGCTGCATGAACAATGTGCAGAAACATTCTTACAAGACTCATAAAAAAGTAGAAGTCAATTTAACCCCTGCTTTGGGTAAGTGAATTCATTCATTTAAAGTAAATATTTCAAAAGATTTTGAATCTGAAAACATAGGTGAAGAACGTCACCTGTACTCTCCCCTGTTGCAGACATTACTCACAGCCTCCTTTTTAGTTTTTATATCACCGTTTCCACTCCCCTTCCTTCCTTTTATCCCTGTAATTACCCCATTATTACCCAGCTACCATTCCCTGCCTCTCAGCTGTCTTTTGGCAGCACAGGAGGGTTGGGAGATGAGCAGGAAGAAACAAGAGATGGAATCATCACAGACGGAAAAGGGACCGTTGTTTGGCTCGGCACCAAGGACATCCTACAGCTGAGACAGCTTCGTAAACAGCTCTGAACAGATACTCAGTGGTGATGCAGCGCTCCGAAGCCTCGCGAGTGGAAGGACCACATTAGATAGAAAGAGATGGAGGTGAGAAGTGCCCCGCTGGATTTCCCAAAAGGTCGCTTTAAAACAATAGAGAACAGATGATGGTGTGAGTGAAATAATAAAGGACATTAAGGATAGTGTGAAAATTTCCTCTTTAGCAGCAGTGGGGGCACCACTTAGGGCTGCAATTAACCTGAGCACTTAACCCCCATCAGGGGATCCCAGCATGGAGAGAGAGAGAGAGAGAGAGAGAGAGAGAGAGAGAGAGAGAGAGAGAGAGAGAGAGAGAGAGAGAGAGAGAGAGAGAGAGTGGGGAGAAACTGTTAAAATGGGAAAGGAAGGTCCCAGGTGTCTCAGGAAGAGGGGAAATGTTTTTCTGACTCAGAAACAAATCATGGTATCTCCATGTGTCTGAGCGAGTGAGTTAAAAAGAAAAGTACGCAAATTTCATCTTTTACAGTCGCTAGTAAATGTCCAGTGGGACCCCTCTCAGATGCCCATGTTAGGGTAAAAAAAGGAAGTGTCTGAACTGTTAATAAACCAGGAAATCAAAAGCAGTAGAAATCGGAAGGAAAAAAAACTTGTAATGGATGAAACTGTTTTATTCTGTAAAACTGTCTGCAGTGACGCATAGATTAATATTATTTTCACTATGATAAAAATTATTTTTCTTTTGCTTCCGAGTACAAATCACCAGAGAAACTTCAGTAAGTAACCCATATTTTCTATTTACTAGGAATACAAACAAGTTCTTTAAACTCTTGATTTTTTATTCCCTAATTGAATATTTTATTTAGATTGAAATAAGTATGTTTTAAAGACCAAGTCTCCATTTGCCGTGGTCTCTAATATAAATGAATGCCTTGAAAAAAAGCTCTGGCGCTCCTCTTTCAGGAAGTAGGAATAAGGCAGAGCAGAAGGGACCAGAACACCACAGACTTTGGAGCCTTATTTGCTGATATTCAAACACCTCGCCACTGATTGGCTAACAGCAACACGACTCTACCACTGACTCTGTTTGCTTTGCAATTTTCATGTTAAGTCTCCACAAACAACACAAGCCTGAAGGAGTTCTGCTGTGTGGTGGAGTTTCTAATGCTAACAGTTAAGCCTGCATGTGAAACTCAGAGTGGCCCATCATTTTTCAAAAATAACAAGTAAGGAACTTTAAAGTTTTAGAGTCTGAATATTTCTGGCTGCATGATGAACAATCCTGCATAAATATTACTGCACATGCATGGTGGGAAGCAACCTGTTTGGACTACTTCTTAGAGCGAGTGAACCCAACTCACATTAAGTAATGTGCACTCAAACCTTTGAGCAATTTTATTTTTTCACAGTGCAATTTACTGTTAATCTACAAATACAAGTCATAATTAGTGTATAATTTTGATAAATTTGTAAATTTAATTAATATAATGTTAGTTAAGATAGGTCTTTATAGGGTACTTGCTTTTAGCTGCCAGCTAAAACTGGAACCCTGTGTGACAATAACTTACACATCAAGTTCAATTGTATTAGAATGAGCTAATATTATTACCATACACCATGTAAAGGTGCCTCAGAATACATAGTGATGTGTACATTTCTCATTTTAAATTACACTTTAATTAATAAAAATCTATTTAGCTCGTTCTAGTATTGGTAATGTAAGTTACTTAATTTACAGTAAATGCATATTAATTATGATGGCATAGAAAAATCCAGAGAGTGTAAACAGTTAAATGAAACAATTGGCACAACAGACTATTTGATTTGAAAGGTTCCAAAAGTTGAAATAACGTCTGGCCTCAAAACAACTTTTTCAGTGTCTCCTCATTAATATCACAGCGTCGCACTTCTTCACCGCTCTCATAATGCAAAGACAAATGAGGGCGGATAAGGCAGGGAACTTTATTTTAGTCTCCCCATCCACAAAGTTCCTAACCACCTACATCAGCGCCTCGAGGACGTCGCTGTAATGAGACAGATATGCTGCTGTTTAATTGCCTCCCCATACACCTGACCTCATCTAGAAAAAACCCAGTCATTAACAAACATGGCTGACATTTTCATCAGTACTCTTGTTTTGTCAGCAGTAGAATGTGCTGCACTACCAGTCGGCCTGGGTCAAGACAAAAATTTACACCGGGTAACTCGTGTAAAAGGTATCCTCCGGTGAAGCGTTTGCAAATCAAGACATCGGATCCATATCGCTGCAACAAGATCCATCAAGACAGAGTGATGAACCCTGACTAGCAGAAAGCAGAAGAGCTTTCTAACCTGGATGAATTTACCATGTATTGAGTAAACTGAGAGCTCATCACAGTGATATATTGCCAAATACCATCTGGCACGGAGGACCACGGTCAAATGTTGACAGTAATGACAATTTAGATCATCGGCCTTATTAAATAAAGAGCTCATTTGTGCAGACATATGGCCGATCAACTTATTGCCTCGCACTCCATCATGCACACAAACCCATGCAGTAATGTGTACATGCACACAAGAAGAAAAACACAGAAATAAGGGGAGTCATTGTGTGCATCCCAAAATAGCACGATGAGCCTTCTACCAAGAAGCTATTACATGTTTTTGTCTAAGGACCTATTCATGAAAATGGGTTTTCTGTTAGAAATACACTCTTGGTTCAGTCTGTCTGAAGAGTGGAGAGAAATAAAAGGGTATTACCAATTTGGGGGCGGTTGAGAGAAGCCCAACAGACAGCTGTCCATTTTTACAGGAGTCCACATAAAGCTAGCTAGCTGTCTGTCTTCAGCTGTCTGTCTTTAGCTGTCTGTCTTTAACATGCCTGCTTTGTGGGGTATGTGCAGGTATTGATCTACGTAACATTCCCATGACACAGCTCCTATCTTCCACACTCGCAACTAAGCTCTGAGTGAAATCACACACACACACACACACACACACACACTCTGTGGTGAGAGAAGAGAAAGGAAAGAGGGAGACAAATAGTCTTTATGTGTTTTCCAAACACAATCGCTTGCATCATCCATCTCTCCTCTTGTGTTTTTCTGCTCTTCTCTACCTTTTTTGCTCCTCTTCAACCTTCATCATCCTCAGAAATGCTTTGTAAAACCTGTTAGATTTTCTTCACAGGAGAAGTACAGAAAGCTCCAGTGAAGTCAGAAAAAGCTTAGTTTTGTTTAAGGCCTCCACACTAAGCTCTGCTCTGCTTTGTGGTTTTTACTGAAACTTAAATAGACAACAAAAACCCAACCCTACTAACAGACCTTCTGTGTTTTTCAATCAGAATTAGAGACAGACCGAAATCGGCCCTATTTGTTAATTTGTTTGATTTTAAAAGGGCATTTACCGGCAGCTTTGGTGGTCAAATGTAGCATACCAAAGTCAGAGTCGTATCTGCGCTGATTTCTATGTAAATTAATAATCTTCAAGATGCAAGGGTGAAATGGTTGATTCTGACAAAAGCTGCTTTATTTCGTAATTAAAAAGCCACACCCCCTTACATTGGCATGTCTCAACCCACATCAGCGTCAGGAATACATAAACGCTGGTCCCAGTAATGCTAACCGCAGAACAATGCTAGGCTGGGCTAATGCTAACGCAAGCCTTCTTCTTTTAGATGAAAAAAATAAAACAAAAATCAGAACATATTTATACATTTCTATTCAAACTCATTTCTAAATGTCCCTAGGGTGGTTGGACCAATCATAGTCTTTAATTTATTACAGGGATTATTTAAAGTGACAATGTGAAGTTTTTACCATTAATCTCTGGAAATATCCATCGAAATGTTGTTGAAAATGAATAAAATGATGTCCAGTCGCGGCTTCGTAACATATAACCATAAAAATTTTGTCTAAAATATTTAGGGCGTGGGTCCAAGTCTCTGGGGGACGCCATATTAGACGCCATGTTTCCGGTCCTGTGCCTGCCAATGACGTTACACTAGATGATTGGCTGGACGTACGACTTATAGAAGTTACGTTACCACGTTTGAAAACATTTAGACGATAAGAAACATGAATTTAGTAACAAAACTGCTAAACTCTTTCCAAAACCTATGTAGAAGAACATAATCAAAAAAGAGATGCAATATATTTTGTTAGAGTGGTATTGCCGTAGTTTGACGTCATTGGTAGGCGCAGGACCCCGAACAGATCCAGAACCTACCCCGCCAGAAAACTAGCATCAGCATTGCATTCTCTCCATGGAATTTACAGAAGGACTATCAAAGTCTGAGGAGTCATGCCGAGGTCGCATGCTTTCTGCTCGACAGGTAACATTTACTGTAATGTTTTTTTAAACTAGTGACAGTCACGGTGATATGGTATAAAACTATTCTGAAATGCCCCCTACTGCCCCCTATCGCCAGGAAACTACACACTGTCACTTTAATGATTTGATGAACTGTGTTTAAAAAGCTTTTGGGAAAAATACTATATTTATTTGCTTTTGTTTGGTGGTAACAATACTTTTTGAAAGTAAACTTGTGAAAGATTCCAAAATAAAGCCCAAGACTTGCCAACTTTGTTGACCATTTGATTCCACTCCTCCATCCACAATCTTTGCACTAATCTTTAGTTTATTAAAACTAAGTTTTCTCAAAGTTACTTTTACTTTTCCCCTGTTACTTTCTCTGTTCACTCCTCCTTCCTTTCCTCTCATCTTTCATCCATTCAGGTGTAGTTTAGATAAGACTGGAGAAGTGGCTTAGTTAGAGCTCTCGCTCATGTTTGCCTTTGGCACAGAGGACAAAAGGACCGGGATGCTTCTGCGGCTCCACCATCTCCATTCACCTGTCGGTGTGGGGATGCGGCTATGCAAGGATGCACACAGACACAAGTAAAACATACTCACTCTCACCTGCATAATGACTGTGTCACTGTGCCCCAGTTATGAACTGAATCAGCATAATCCCTCCACACTCCATTAATCAAGAATAGGCAGGGAGTAGTCTCACACAAAAAGCACAAACACAAGTAGAAATACACAGACAACGATCCTCACCCTGTGTGGTCTGCAGAGTTTTTTTAGCTGGACTGATTTTACAGGTCTGGTGACATTACTGCATTTGCACTCTACGTGTGTGTGTGTGTGTGTGTGTGTGTGTGCGTGCGTGCGTGCGTGCGTGCGTCCGTGCGTGCGTGCGTGCGTGCGTGCGTGCGTGTGTGTGTGCGTGTGTGTGAGCACATATCTTTCCCATAGAATTGTAGCTGAAATACACTGCATCATTATTCCAGTACCTTTCACAGGGTCTAGTGAAGCTTGGTGTTTCCTTTCATTAAAGATTTTCAGAGTTCCTAACTTTTTCTTTACAGTGTGCTGAATAATACTGGCGTTTAAGCTCACCACTAACAAAACTGACTTCTAAATCCAGTGACTCTAACATGCAGAAACAGCCGTGGTATCTAATCCAAAACTAGTATCCATATTTAAAATTCTGGATTACATCTTTTGAAGTGGGACTCTCTGGAATTGGGATGATCACTTGAAATCTTGCCTGTTACACATAGCCATTAGCCTGGAAATCCATCCTACGTAAATATGTAAATATATAGTCTGGCCACAGCCCATATGAGCTCAGTCGCGGGGCGGAATCTGCGATTGTCTTTCAAACTGTCTCTGCACGCAACTGGACAGTGCTAGGACCAATCAGAGCAACGGACAACGTGACGTATTCATCGCTACGAAAATCAGTTAAAGGGGCAGTCTGCCATACATGGTCAAAGAAGCAAATACATATGTTTTCAAAATAAATGAC
Source organism: Aphyosemion australe (assembly GCA_006937985.1). Taxonomy (NCBI): domain Eukaryota; kingdom Metazoa; phylum Chordata; class Actinopteri; order Cyprinodontiformes; family Nothobranchiidae; genus Aphyosemion; species Aphyosemion australe. Next base: position 566,727 of record SSNS01000199.1, on the reverse strand, counting down.
TTAAAGGTTGAATATGGAACAATTGAATAAAAAGCTATATTTTTTTGAAAAACAATACCTCCATGGGGCGTTTAGAGGTATGCAGAATGAAGGTACAGTATTTCTTTTAAAAACTATATTATGATCAAATATTTATTTTGGCGGGCACAACACTGGGTTTATGTTTACAGGTTTACAAACCTAATGGTGCCCTCTGGTTTCCAAACCAGTGCGAGGCTGGCACTGTGGAAAATGGCAGACTTGGCAAGTCAAGCAGCTGCTTCTGAGCCCAGAAGATGCCGTTATCCTTCTCAGAAGAGGAGCGACCATAAAAGACCTAAAACCAGAGTGAGTTTAGGTCTTCACTGGACATGGTGCTGTCTGATTACTTCACGTATCGGCAGCAAACCTGGCATCCCGACGACTGGAAATCTTGTTCTATTGTTGCAACGACAACCTCCACACACTAGATGTCGCTTTGGTGTTCCATATTTAACCTTTAATGTCTTTTTAATGGTGCAAATATTTACTAGAGTAATTCTCCAAACCAATGATGCCACTCACATCATACATTTCTACCATTTTTCAATCTATCTACCAGCCTTTTCTTTCCAGTAGAGCAGTGCTTTGTGACTCAAGTGTTCCGAACTCCAAAAGGAGCTTCTATCTTTCCAATCAATCACTTATCATTGCATCAAGCACTGGATCAACCAAGCACTGAGCCCAGTGGACAACGGACCAGCACATATGCCCTTAGCAACAAGTTATACACACACACACACATCCAATTTTATTCATCAAAATAGACCAAACCAGTGAGAGAGAAAAGAAAACAGAGCTAATGGAAAAAAATAGAGAGAGAAAGAAAAGGCAAGAGGGAAGGACGAATATAAACTGGTTTTATGAGTCTGCAAGGCACTGATACCTTGTATTTCTCTTTGCTGTTAGGTGAATGTGTGTGTGCGTTGTTTTTCTCACCCCCACATATCAGTTGGGGCCTGCAGTCAGGGAGCAGAGCAGTGTGGGTAGGAAAGGTGTCAGCTAATCTGCTGTGATTGATGTCAGAGTCCAGAACTGATGAAACTTTACTGTACTTCACAAAGCTCTGAGTAGCATCTCTCCCTGTGCCTCACACACACACACACACACACACACACACAGCAGAGACTAGAACAGTGGAAATCTGCTTCTGTAGACTCACATGTATGCTAACGCAGAACTGCACGTGCATGTTAATCTGTCCCACTCAGCCCGAGCGCTGAAGCCCAAGATGCCACAGCTGAGGTTTCAGAGAGACGTGTTTTCCATTTCAGCTAATTGGCCATGAAAAATGGACAACAAACATTAGCTGTGACTGTCATTATGCCATTATGCGTGTGCAAGACCTGCATGTGCTCACAAGGTGTGAACAAGACTGGAAGTGTGTGTGTGTGTGTGTGTGTGTGTGTGTGTGTGTGTGTGTGTGTGTGTGTGTGTGTGTGTGTGTGTGTGTGTGTGTGTGTGTGTGTGTGTGTGTGTGTGTGTGTGTGTGTGAGCATGCAGGTTGGTAAATGTAAACCTGAGGCTTTCAATTTGTTTTAAAGGTTATTTGACAAAATAACAGTTTATTTTAAAACAGCAATGGGATGTGGTGAGCTGGGGAAGCAATCAGCACACCCACAGATGGAGAGTCGGAGGAAAACTGAATGAAATCCAAAGAAAAAGACGAGATTTTTTATTTTATATATAAATTTCTTTTGGGAAAAAAATGTTAGGTGTATTTTTTTTTCCTTTTCAAATGCTTAAGAATATCATTTACAAAATGACAACAATTTCACACCAACATCCTTTGAATGAATAAAAATCCTCTGAGAAAAGTCTGTGTGAGAAGTGAGCAGCAAGATCCACCTGGTGATAAATGTCCTGCTTTTAGCAGTTTGAACTGTGTACAGGAAAAAAATGCACTGCAGACAAGAGCTGGGATGTAATACGGTTATGAAGCATTGGTATAGCCAAAAGAAGCAGCCATGTGTCTTAGTATACCATCCCTAAAGGTCAACTTTACTCATATTTTATTACATTTGCAGTGGTCTCTAGTAGGAATGAATGCCTTGTAGGAAATAAAGCTCTAGTGCACCAGAGGACATAGACGTCAGCTAGAGGAGAGAGTGGCAGAACACGGCAGGATTTGGAGTCTTATTTCCTGATATTTGGACATCTCTCCTCTGATTGGCTAACAACAACACGACTCTACCACTGACTCGGTTTGCTCTGCAACGTTGATGTTTTATCTCCACTTACTTATAGTGACATAACTTATAAACAGAGTCTGCCTACATTATGTCTATGATCCTTACAACCAGCAGCCATCAGAAGCTGGGCAGAAAAGGGATGTTAGAGGCTAAAAAATATGAACTGGGTATTCTGTAACCATTGTGACGGAACTGGGACACACAATGATATAAGAATGAGCAGAACTACAGTTTGGATGCTACAAGCTTGCCTCTGGATCAACTCAAGTCTGCACAGACCAGAAAATGCTACAAACTAAAATTTTAAAAGTGAAAATTTAAATTTGCAATCATGAGCCTTTTAAAAAATGTATATTTTGGCAACATGATGTTTCTTTATTATCTCATGTATTTGCTGTTTGAATCACTTTATTCCCTGATGCATGGCCATGACAAAATAATCTTTAATCTAAAAGATTATGGTTAAATATATATTAGGAACCTTTTAGGAATATCTTCAATTACATGCAGTAATAAACCAGCATCACAAGCCTTTCAAGGCAGATGGTACAGTATTTGAGGAAGGCGGTACCAGTATTAAAAAAACAGAATACTGCACAACTCTGATGCAGATACAATATTGTCTGAGGATTATTTGATAACCGAGTTTCAGTTGTAACCTGTAAGAAGTGGCTCTGACCTGCAGCCTAAATGCACATCAACTCCATCAGGGTGCTTGAATCTTAATACGGGTTTGAAAAAAGGAATTATGGCTGCTATAACCTGCTTTGTGTACAAGGCCACAGTTTACTCAAGTTGGCTAATTATGGATAAGAGATGATGTTTTAGTCAACCTGTGTTTTCATTCCAACCTCTAGAGCTTACGGCCCGTTTTGTTCAAGGGAGTCAACATCTTTAAACGTAAGACTTTCTCTATTAAGACGATGACTCATTTCTTGGTTTTAAAGAAGCGTACTTTCCCAAGTCATCACGGTGGAATTAACATCACTTTCTGTAATAATTCCTCTCTTTCCTGGGGGCTTTAAACTAAAAACAGATTTGAGCTGGATCATAATGCAGCGCTGCACAAATGCAGCAACCCAGTGTCAAGTGGATTATATAAACCTGGGAGTGATGGATGTAGGTGTTTCAATATGTTTAGCATTCAAATAAAAGTTCATTTGGAACTTTTTTGCCTTTGTTTGCACTCAAAAAACCAAAGGAAGAATAAGAATTTGGACATATAGCTTATCTTAAGTCTTATTTCCTTTCCCATCAGTAACCCTAAATGCCTAAAGAGTGTGTGTGTGTGTGTGTGTGTGAGAGAGAGAGAGAGAGAGAGAGAGAAGGGGTTTGTGAGTTAGCGAGATGGGAAGGCGAGGTGAGGGAGAATTATGCAGGAATGTTTTTGTCCACTGTCAGACCAAATCCAAATTCCCACCACTGCTTAGAATGACTCTGTCCTGTTGGGAAACATGCACACACTAAAACAGCACCTTCTTTCTTTCTTGCATTGCAATTAACATTTAGAACAGCAAGCAAACACAAGATGAAAAAAGAAGCCAAGTGCTAAAGTACTTTATAAAAGCCTTCCAAACAAATTCTTCAAAAGTTCCACTGAGTGACACAGCTACGATCAGAATCCAAATCAGTGGAAGGAGACGTTCACAACCTAGATGGCGTCTAGAGATGGAAAACGTTGGCCAACTTCGTTTGCATCAATTCAGCTGGGTTCGGGACAAGCAGCAGCAATGTGGTGCACAATCAAACAAGAGATGGTTAAACATAAAAACGACCCTCAAGTAGTCTCTTGAAGATGTCCGAACAATTCTGCTTACATAAAAGTCCCTGAAAGCTACATTTTTGCTCTCAGAGTGATGCAGCCTGAGCGCAGAAGGGTCAACCCGCTGCAGGACAGGATAGAGAGGAAAGTGTCCTCTTTTGGCAGCGAGTCTCTCGAGGGCCAATTAGTCAAAGGACCCATGGTTAATGTTACACAACTCTTTCTTTTTTATTTCACCTGAAGACTTTTTCAGCTACTGCAGAAAACAAATAAAAGAGTTGTTTTATATTACGTGATTCGGATAGATGTTTTTAGTTTCTGAAGGGAATAAATAGGTCCTAATTTATTCATCGTGTCTTTAGAATAGTTATTTTTATCCACCAAACGGCCCGTTTTTAAACGTCTAATGAAGCTTTAATCAAAGGTCTAGCACCTGATTCGTCCTTGTTGGTTTCCTGCCCGCTCTCCACCAGCATTCCTTCCTGGTGCAACAAAAGTAATTACCAGGGACCTCTACCTCACCCTGGGGAGAGGCAGAGAGGGGATCATATGCTATTAGACACACATGCACTCCGAGTAATACCTACCAATACATGTTCACCAGCTCCAAGTCTCTGGCCAGTGAATGACAGCTTAGCTAATTAGAATCTGATTTACCCATTTAATGAAAAAAGGAATAATTAGATAGCTAGATAGCAGCCAGGAGACTTTTATTCAGTATGCACTAAGAGTCACGGGGCGGTGTGTGTGTGTGTGTGTGTGTGTGTGTGTGTGTGTGTGTGTGTGTGTGTGTGTGTGTGTGTGTGTGTGTGTGTGTGTGTGTGTGTGTCACCTGGGGGGGATGGAGTTTAGAAATGAGATGCCTGATTGCACCGCCCAACTAACCGATTTCTAAATGAAATTACTGTTCATTAGATACACACATGTGCATGGTCAGGCTCTCTCTCTCTCTCTCTCACACACACACACACACTTAAATTACAATCATAGATCAATGTAGAAAGCAAATACGATTCCATTCCTGAACTAAAATGAATAACATGTCTCTGTATTTTTCTTTCCGTAGCCTAGTGGCTCTCTCCTCAAAGCGGGGCACATTTCTGGATCAGATTGTGTTCGGCCAAAAACTAATTTGATTTAGGAAATGGGAATTTATTTTGTATTTCCAGTTTTTTCCAAGAAACATTTCTACAGAAGCTTTATGAAGCTTTCTGCCTGTTCAAGTGAGACCTGAATGTGCTGCTTTAGTCATAAGTAGGGATATCTTAAGTTTCTATTTTTGGGGAAAATGAATTAAGAGTCTTATAAAGTGGAACAATGGGTATTTTGTCTCACAATTAATGAAGAGTATGTATTTATATCCATAGCAACTTTTATATCTTTTTTAGCCCTTATTTCCAATTGATTTAAGGAATCGTCTTAATTTAAAAGCTTTTTTTTAAAGATCAAATATACAGTTAACAGTTAAAAAAGAAAAGTCAACAAACTCAAACATCCTCCATTTAAAAAGATCAAATCACAGGTCAAAGGAGTCACACAAAACATGTCTGGAAGAATTTAGAATTCAAAACCCCAAACAGTCCCAAATCCATGCATTCACAATCATTGTTTATGGATAATCCTATAAAGATGAATTGAGGAGAATATTTAGAATATTTAGATTGTTGTTGATAAGAATTTTCTTTTATTTTCTATATGAAGTAAAGCAAATGTCAAAGCTGAGTTGTGTAAAGATGCTGCCTTGGTGTAAAGTTTAATATCCACAAAATACATTTTAATTACCTAAATTAGATGGAAATGAAAACATGTACTTCAGTTTCTTAAATTAAATATAAAAGATTTTTTAAAAATATACTTTAAAAATAAAATTAATTAATGAATTAATTAATTAAACTTTGACCCGTCACCATGTTTACATTTTTTAATTAAATAAAAAGTGGGAAATAAAATATATATTATAAATATATATATATATATATAAATACAAAATTTTGGATATTTTTTTAAATTTTCAGATAAAGCCATAAAATGTTTTGTGAGCACTAATAGTTTGATCTAAGATTCACCTGATATCTAGCCCTGAGCGCAAACTCCTGTTACTGATCCAGTCACCGTTTTAAATGTTTACTTAAAAAATACGACCCAAATTCATTCTTTCACACAGACACTGAGTAAAAATTCACAAATTAGACAAAATATAATTCCAGAATCTGCTGAAAAAATATATTTACCACATTAACACAGAAACAATAACAAATCATATAAATATATATATATAATTTATAACAGCATTATGCATAGATTACAGTTTTGTCACTTTCTGCTTTTATGTCAAAAATGAATATTTGGCTTAAAACTAATTGGTTAAGGTCTAGCTGCAGCAACAATAGTATCTTATCCCATTCATGTGTACAGACATCTTATCATATGCAGTTGTTGTAACAACCACTAGAGGTTGCATAATTTCTTCAACTCTACTCACAGATCACATCTCGACTCAAAAAAACAATTACACAATGCTGTTTTTGGAAAATAGAAACTAATAGATAGAAAATGACTAATAATCTTCAAAAATGCATAATATAATTTTTTTTTATTTAAAAGTAACCAAAAGCTAAAGCTGTTGACTAAATATGTTTTAGGTGTTCTGTATTTCACTATAAATGTGGTGGAACAGATAGATCAGGTAGCACAAATCTGAAAACACAAAAGCATGCATCCCAGAAAGCTGCAGAAAAACAAAAATGAAATACAAGTTAATATTTAAAATTTGCATATTTGTCAAATGCATGCAAACAGGTTTGTGCAACCCATAAGAGCGATGAAGCTGTGAACAATTTATAACATTTGGACACATAAACAAATGAATGCAAAATGTAACCTGAAAAGTCTGCACACAGATAGACTGAGAGGCCTCTGTGTTTTGTCCCGGAGCACAAGTCTTAGGTAAATACTCATAATGAGCCACATCCGGGTGTGACTGTAGGCCTGTGCCCATGCCTAGGTTATGTATTCTTAGAGTATATTCTAGTAAGATTATATCAAGGTGTTTTCGAGTCAAAATTATCCTTTCTACCTCCAAATTCCACAAACAAAAGCAAAAGAAGGGAATTTATTAACGTGATGTGACAGTTTCTCAGTGGATTCTCCTTCAGGACCACACACATGCAAATGATCAGAGGAGCTCGTGTGTAAACCTGTGCAGATGAGGAACAAATCGCCTCACAGACAGCTTAAGAAAACATGCTTGTACTGTACACAGAGCCTGGCTGTTCATCACAGCGTTTCTTTGTTTCACAAGCCATGATTCATGTCTGCTGCCTGATTAATTACCTGGTATGAAACTGGGTCAGATACGATCAGTGTGGCACATGACGAGTTGGGATTTTATGGTTTTGTCTCAGCAAAAACAGCAACACTAATCTAAAAGGCTCACAGTGAAAGGACAAGAGCAGCAAAGTTCCAAAGGACCGCATTCTCTACAGGAAGTTGGAGTTTGCTGCTCTCGAGGAGTCAGACACTCACCCATCCTCAGAGGCTTGATGGAGCGTTCACCTTATGCCTCATTGAGCTGATTCACTGTAGCATTGCAGAGGATACAGCATATGGGAGGAAATAAATAAACAAGTGCTCCAAGTGTCCTCTTTCCATCTTGGCTCTGTGTCGGCTCACAGCCGGAGGATGTTCCCCCTCCCTTCGCTCTGCTCTGGTGAGAGCAGCCCCAAGCGGCTACCGGGCCCCGTGTTGATCCATCATGGTTCATCATTATGCTGGATCAACCACCACGCTGATGCCTGAAGAGCAGCGTGCAGCACAGACAAATGTGACACATTTGTCTTGCTGCTCACTCGCAGTCTCCAGTTTTCTCCCTCACCCACACCTCCACACACACCTGGCCAAACAATGCATCCCTTCTTTGCCATGCCCTCCAGCATGCTCGATCTGCCTGTCAGGAAAGCTGCCTCGCACTTCCAAGACCGCACACCAACACCACAAACACACCCAAACAGTGGAGCAGGTCGGCCCAATGGTGGATGAGGTGTAACCGTGTTGCACGGGGAACCAGGTAGTAGAGGTCAAAGATTAGGTCACGAATTGGTTCAGATCATGTATTGTTTCTGTTTAGGCCTCATAAAGCCCTCATTATGGTGTGAGTATATGAAATCAGAGGTTTGCCTGAGGGTTAAATGAAATTTGTTTGTGATTTTCTCTGTTTAAATTCACATAAACCTGTATGTGAGTGCGTGCATGTGCGTATCAATCAAACGTTCCGACATGTGGGTGCAGGCTTTGACACAAACTATGAAACTTGCCCTGGGCAACATGCTGTCATGGAGTCACACCACAGAGAAGGGAGCGGGAGGCAGGATGATTGACATGAGGGTGTTTACAGTAAACAAGTGTGAAGGCTAGTAGGCTGGTGATTACAAAAGAATGCACGCCGCTCTCATTTCCAATCTTTGTTGTTTGTGTTTTCAGTAAGCGTCACCCTGGTATACTGCGTCTAAACGATGGATTTAATGCCCACACATGAGCAGGCCGGCTGCAGCAGCGTGTGAGGTGGCACGGTGAACCTACCCAACGTGTTTAATTAAGAAGTAGAGTCAGTGAAGAAAGATTTACAGGCAGTTTTTAGGACTTCTAATTACTCATCTTTTACCTGAAACTCAAATAAAACTGGTTATTTGCAGTTTTTTAATGAATGGGTTAAAAAAATAATTATATACATGAGATGGCCACTTTATTAGAAACATGTTATTTTGTTTGTTATCACAAATAGTCGATAAGCCAATCACAGGGCAGCAAATGGATGCATTTAGTCTTCTGGATGTAAATGGTAAAATGACCTAGAGTCCTACAACCCCCCAAGGTGCATCACAACATAACAGCCATTCACAAACTGATGGTGATGAGCTACAATGTAGCCACAGCTGCACTGGGGCGTACTGGTACAAGCGAGGCTACCACACAATCGGCGCCACCAGTCAATAACTGCGACAGACTGAGCGAGGTGGGAACCTGCAACCCTGTGGTTATGGGGTGGGTATTTAACTCCTCTGCTATTGACGCAAGACAACTTGCTGAATTTCAAGCCGAGCATCAGAATGGAAAATAAGGTGAACCCAAGTGACTTTGAAGGTGGTATGGTTGCTGGAGCTAAGTTTTCAGCAACTACAGTAGATCTGCTGGGATTTTCACCCACAACCACCTCTAGCTTCCTCATGACCTCAAATGTGCCCCAACTTTAGTCATTTTTAAGTCAAAATTGAAAACTTTCATGCATTCATTAGCCTATGAATGACTGTTTCTTATGCTGCACCGTCTGCACTGTAACTGCTCTGTCTTTAACTTTGCCTTTTATCTGATTCTTAAATCTTAATTCGTGTATTTAATTTGTTCTAAATGTATTTCTGTATTTTAATTATGCTGTCATGTTGATTTTGCTGTTTTGCATTGAATTGCCTCTGTGTATGAAGTGTGATATACAAATAAAGCAGCCTTGCCTTGCCTAGGGTTCACAGAAAAAGAGAAAACCACCTATGAGAAACAGGTCTGTTGATTAAAAACTGCTTTGTGGAAGTCAGAGGTCAGAGGAAAGAATGGTTCTAAATGATTAGAATAGCTCAAATAATTAACCAAGGTCTGCAGAACACAAACTCTAAACCACAACATGTTGAACCATGAAGCAGATGGACAACAGCAGCAGAAGACCACACCAGGTGTCACTCCTGTCAGCCAAGAACATGAGGCTACAGTTCACACAGATTCACCAAAACTGGCCAATAAGAGACAGTGTCTCAAATCTCAAACTGGTTTCTTGAACATTAGAATGAATTCACTAAACTCCAACGGCCCTCACCAGATCTCAATCCAGTCCAGAATCTCTGGGATGTGGTGGAATGGGAGATTCAAATCACGGATGCAACTAACTCCATCATGTCATGGACCAGAACCAATGAGGAATGTTTCTAACTCATCGTTGAATCTATGAAATAAAGATTTAAGGCTGTTTTAAGGCAAAAACGTGGTTCAACCTAATAACATATCCAGTGAGTGTATACACCAGTGATTAGTCTTCATTTGGCTCCTCACAATCTTCGGTTTGGGCTACTTATTTGTCTCCAGCTGCTTGTAGGTAGCAGTGTTAATTATCCTAAGTCCAGAGTGGCACCACCAAGTCAATTTAGAGATATGATCTAATCTCTGCCTCTTTGATCCCATTCTCTTGCTTCCTGTCTACGTCTGTTCCACCCCAGCAGCTCTCACCACCTTCATCAACAAACCCGCCTGACATGCCGTTGTTAAGTGACGATTTGGGTGCCATAACTAAGTGCTATTTATACCGGGCTGGATTTTTCCACGGAATCTTTGTCTCTGTGTTGATTAACTGCTATTTGCTGTACATTTCTGATCCTATTATCTTCTGTTCTCTCCAGGAAACGGTCTCCCACTTATCTACAGTATTCCCCCGTGGTGGGTGAGATGAACTCTTAAACACACAGAGCGATTACACATAAGCTTCATCATATATACAGATGGGTTTCCTCTGATCTCTTAGCTGGTTGTGTCCCAGCTGAGTTCTCTCTTTCACAGTTTGCACTGCGCAAGCTGCTACAGTAACAAAAGCCAAAGCACACTGTGTGTACAGTTCACACACACAAGCAAGCAACTTAAGCAGAAATGCCGAAACACAGATGCACCCAGTCCCGTTTATCCTCATTTCCTTTCGCTGGACATGCTGTGGTTTTGTTAACATGGCAAAAAAGAAACTTTTTATCAGGTAACAGATTGATAATGGTGGCTTTGGAGAGATGCCACGGGAGCACAATATATTGTTTTTACTGTAGCTGCTCCATTCGGCGAGCGTGTGTTGCATATTAGGAAAGCAAACACTGGGGTAGTTTGTTCTGTTGTTCTTGAATCAGATCCCATTTGGTTTCACATCTTGGGTAATATTCGTACTTTTTCTTATTTTTCAACCATCCATTCTGGTTTTTCCCTTCTGTGATCGCTCCACCTCATTACTGACCTGATACATTTACTGTTATTTATCAGATTTCTCCATACGAGTCCACCTCCACCCTCCGTGCGTCTCGTCTTCTCTCCCTGGATTTGTCGCCTGGTTAATTACAGGGTTTGCATTCCTTTGTACTGTCTCAGCCATCGCATCATGAGAAAGACAGGTCCAACTCATCTCTCTTAGCAGGGTGTGTTCCGCTTTCGGTCCACCCTTCTCTTCACTTTACTAATTGTTTCTTTATTAGTCACTTTCTTGAGAACTTCCCTGTTCTCCCCAGCGCTTTGCCCTCTGAGACGTATACCGTCTGTCTTGCTGTCCCTTTACTGGCCTCGTACATTGAAACACCACAGTGCACATCTCCTAATCAAAGTGGTTTTTTCCCCCTCGAGTCTTTTAAAGGAAATCAAACTGGGAGAAAAATGCATAGCTGGTCCTGGTTGCTAAGAGACCGTGTGTCCACGCTTTGAGCAGCTTTTATTTACTCCACTTTCCCTCTCTCCTCTTTTCCTCTACTTTCAATTTCACTCAGATTCCCTACATCTGTTTATTCTCATGTCTGTTCTTCTGCTCTTTGGAAACCTAAAAATAAGGCCACAAAAGACAGAGAGATGGTATCAGATATAAAGAGACAGCAAGACAAGAATATTCAAGTTTTGTCTTGTATGATACAGAAAAATATGACCAAAAAAAATGGTCAAATCTCTGAAGCTGAGCCAGAAGGCAAAGCTCTCGATTTACTGGTGGATCTACGTTCCTACCATCATCTATGGTCACGAGCTTTGGGTAGTGACTGAAAGTTAAATCAAAAGGCTTCACATCTGTTTTTTCTTCTTTAAAGAACAAGTCACCCCCTTCCAGAGTCTTGGTCCACCCACATTTCCTGTTTGAAAAATGCACCACAAGGAGGCGCTGCCTTGCAGACCGGGAGGGTGGGTCTGCAGCAGTGAGGGACACAGACTACTAACCCTGTGACATCATAGGGTACCTCTTAAGGTGGGCATACACTGTGCGACTTTTTCACTTTTTTGAGCCGATTTTCTCCTCGTGCGAGAATGTACGAGATTGGGGCGAGTTTTGCGCTGAGCGTCGAGTAGTATACAGGGGGTTACGAGAGGCGATTAACACCACATGACCAGCTGCCGATCAGCAATCGTAAACTCGCATGGATTTTTGGCGTGTTTGATATTTTACTCGTCCCTCGTGAGGGTATTGCACTGTTGAAGCGGCGCTGCGAGCGTCTGTGACCCAAAAAGTATCAGAACCGCACACGGCGCATGCGCAAACACAGAAGCAGTAGCGTAAATGAAGGAAGTGGAAGCGAAAACAAACCAAATAGCTAACCCACTTTCAAAATAAAAGCAGCGTTGCTTTGTTTTGATGAAAAATAAACTTTTTTTCTTCATTTAACAGCGGGAAATGCTGGTAATTTATCGATTTTGACCAAAAGTGGATCAAACATAATACAAATAATATGCTTTCATTGTTATTTTGTTATTTACGGAACAAACCAGACTTTTATTTTTATGTCAGATTGATTTTTTAACCGTAGCAACAAGCAGTGCTTGCCATGAAGCAACAGAGTACGCTTCTATTCCAAATGCCGTCCTCGTCCTCCCGTACTCAGACCAACGTGTTGCGTCATATATACTTTTTTTTAGCTGCGACGAGTTCATGCCAGACGTACAGTGTGAGCAGTCGCATCCGAGAACTGGGTCGTACAGCGTGAGCACATGACTCGTGAGATTTGCTCTGTGAGGAAGTCGTACAGTTTGAGATGAAGCTGAACGCTACGAGTTAAAAAGTTGCACAGTGTACGCCCGGCTTTAGCCAATAGCAATGGCCAATTCAAATTCAAATGTGGTGCAGAGTTTTAACCTGAAGAGGGTGCAACACATACGGTTTTATGCTGAATATTTATAATGTAAATAAGATGCACTAAAATAACAAAATAATGAGTAAACATGTCTATAGCACTGTTAGAAGCAAAATAAGTTGATGTATGGGTGGCTTGCTCTTTAATATTTGCCACCTTTTTGTACCTTTCTCTTCTCTGCCAGAAGTCTGCCTTCTGGTCACTTACTTCTCTTTTTAAATGTTTTTTTTCCTGTCTGGGGGGCCTGGTGCAGTTGGCCATTAGCTGAGCACCTCAATTCTGCCTTACGGTGGGAAGATGAAGAAGAAAAAAGGGGGGAGGATGAAGTGTGACTGATCCAAGATGATCTCAGTTGCACGTTTCCTCCCATGTTCTGTTCCGCTTGGTTTAGTCCTTCCCCTGAATGCTCCTAATGGCTTCCTAATGACAGCTTGCAGGCACCGCACACCCAGTCATCTATAACCATCTAGACAGAGAGACGGAGTGTGTGTGTGTGTGTGTGTGTGTGTGTGTGTGTGTGTGTGTGTGTGTGTGTGTGTGTGTGTGTGTGTGTGTGTGTGTGTGTGTGTGTGTGTGTGTCTGTCGAGTCTTTAGGAGACAGAGAGACATTAAAAAGCAGATGCACCTTATCCACGCTGTGCTCTCAAAAACACACATGCTGTTAGCCATCAGCCTACACCGTCCCTGTGTAAACACCGGTAGCCTAAGGCAGCTCGACGTGAACACAAAGGTGGAATAAAGAGATGTTGCATCTTACCAGGAGTCATTCTAACCACATGGTGTGTGAAAAGCATTAGCAAAGGGTAGTTTATCTAAATATCTTTTCTTTCATGCAATTAACAATCTGGTGCTTCTTTTTCTTTGCATCAAACTCTCAAAAAGATGCAATGAAACCAACAACTTGGCACCAAACTGTCAGCTTTTTCACCACTTTTTTGTTAAAGCAAACACTGACCCTGTGACTTCCAAAGCAGAGCTGGAGATAAAGTGTGAAACATCCCCTAACCTTTCCTTCTTCTGCACACGAGTTGGCATTCATGCACAAGACAAGAATATGGTAAAGTTGCTGCAGCCAGAGGAGCATTTATCCAGAGCCACACTGAAGATTTAACTCAACATCACACAAGTAAGAGAGGACAAAAAAACACATTAGCGTTTTCAGGCATCCTCATTGTGATAGATGGTCTTTCATGAGGAAATGAACCAGGCATGGCTGGCCTCAGTGATGGAGGAAGTCTTAAGCATATCACAAACAGCAGCAATCTCTGCCAAGTGAAAACCTCAAGGATCAATAAAGATCTGAGGAAATATGTGATCGAAATCACCGATTCGGACTTAATGCAACATCTCACTGTCTGAAAACAGTCATGATGTGGCAGAAGTAATTGTAAGAGACTATTTTTGTATAGGGAATCTATACCGTTTAATGCATTAGCATTCAGAACAGATGCACATTGTAATTTAAAAATGTTGCAACAAGGTGATGTGTTAAGTAATTCATTTTTAATAAAATGTCTTTTTTGTCATATGAAAAAAACAATTATTACCTATTACCTGCAGCTCAGTAATCAGCCACAAAAATATGACCACCTTCCTAATATTAACTAGGTCCAACTTTTACGCACAGATGAGATCAGTCACGGTAAAGGCAGAAATAACTTGAGGTGTCCTAAAATGTTTATTACTAGGATGTTGGTCAAAAGGTCTCTGAATATTTTGATTGCGTCCTTTTTTTTCATGTTTGATGTTTTTAATTCTAGACCATGGTCTTGAGTCGGAAAATGGTAGAATGCCTTCTCCAGGTCAGGGATGAGGTCCTGCCTCAAGTGGAGGAGTTTAAGTATCTCAGGGTCTTGTTCACGAGTGAGGGAAGGGTGGAGCGTGAGATCGATAGACGGATTGGTGCTGCGTCTGCAGTGATGCGGGCGTTGTACCAGTCTATCGTGGTGAAGATTGATTTACTGGTCGATCTACGTTCACCCTCATCTATGGTCATGAGCTTTGGGCAGTGATCGAAAGAATGAGATCGTGGATACAGGCGGCCAAAATCAGTTTTGCAGGGTGTCTGGGCTCTCCCTTAGAGATAGGGTGAAAAACTCTGTCATCTGGGAGGGGCAATCCGCTGCTCCTCCACATCGAGAGAAGCCAGTTGAGGTGGCTCTGGCATCTGGTTAGGATGCCTCCTGGAAGCCTCCCTGGTGAGGTTTTTCCAGGCACGTATAACCGGGAGGAGACCCAAGGGAAGACCCAGGACACGCTGGAGGGACTATGTTCCTCGACTGGCCAGGGAACGCCTTGGGATTCCTCCAGGGGAGCTGGCCAAAGTGGGTGGAGAGAGGAAAGTCTGGGCCTCTCTGCTTAGGCTGCTGCCCTCCTGACCTGACCCCGGATAAGCGGACAATAATGGATGGATGGATGTTTTTATGTTACCAGTTGAATATAATTCAAACTAAAATCCAAACTGCTCAAAACTGTGTATACATCCAGTTTGCAGGGTTCATATAAACATGATTCACTCGTCAGAAATCCTGGTTGATCACTGAAACAGATAACTGGGAGTGTCTGAAAGTAACCTTCAGGTAAATGCTTAAATCCATTTTTGGTTTTTTTACTAGCAGAGTTCTCAGCCACAATATTATGGCTGATTATTGTATTTGAGTCTAGAATGATCCCATCTGCCTAAAAACCATCAACTCTTTTTATCTTGGGCTGAAGGAGAAACCCCACTCCCTCGGAGTTTGTATGACTTTGTATGTGTGTATAAGGGGTGTTGGTGTTGGATCAAATCAACACCTTCTCACATGATCGCTCTGATGTCTCAGCATGTGTTGAAAAGCCACCCTGGCAGTTATACCCAGTGGCCACACATATAAACCGACACTGCTGTTATCTGAGGGCCGATTGTGGAGTTTTAACCCAAGATTATTGAACTTTGTTGCTGTTTTTGTTCTTTAAACAAATTAAGAAAGTTTCCTCATAAGGAGTGAGTGATAGTCTCACATTATACCCTGCTGTATGTCAGCCCACACTGGTTTAGAGCAAGGCAATTTGTCAAATTTGTCCTAAGCCTTGGATTCTAATGAGAAAGTGAAGCACAACGTTGCCATTCAAAGTGCATCTTCGGCTGTTAGTGGAGACGGTAGCAGCCATATGATCGCAGTGTTGACAGCTCTCCATGACCTCATCCATTTAAGTCGCCGCTTGGCTCAGAGGCAAAAAGAGAAGGAAAAAAAGGTAGTAATGAATAGATGAATTGAGAGGAAAAAATGGATGATGGGGAAGGAAGACAAATATGGTGAGAAGAAAGGTGGGAGAGTCAAAGATCCAAGGAAACAGAGTCAGAAAGGGAACAAAGAGAAGGAAGGGGTGAACCTGCACACAGTCACAATGCAAATACACTTCAAAGCATTGCTGCAAAAGGTGACACTATGTAGTGTGTTGAAGAAAAATGGGAAACTTAACCTGCGCCTTTGAGACACTAACACACACCGGTGTATACGAGGAAATCTAGCAAGCATGCTAAAGGAAAAAATGCTTTTTGTTCCAAATAGGAGTCCAATAAAGTATATTTATCTATTAAAATTAAAAAACTAAATAAAAAAGAGCAAGTGCATGCTTTGTGCATGATGACTTTTCAAGAATCAAGCAGGGTAATCACATTGGACACGCGGATCAAGTGTATTATTGTTTCTATTTCGTAAGCATTCGATATACATCATTGTGATGCTCCTTTTAGAGTCGTGTCAGCTTCTCACACGCTATCTAATCAGCCCGTCTTTCTTTTTCAGGTCTAATTCACTTAACATTGCTAGATGGGAAAAAGAGCTGATGGGTGAGATAATGGAGCTGACTCACAACCTGTCTATACCAACTACTGAGTCGTACGAGAGGTCTTCGTACAGCAGCATTAGCATGCCCACTCTTTCAAAGATGAAGAGGCACTCGTGCATGCAGTCTCGTGCATGCACACAGATGCACAGATTCTCAAGACAGAGATCAAGATTGAGCGGATAATGAAACTGCTTCTACCCTGTTCGCTTATGATCCACTGTCCATTATCAAAATGGACACCGCCCTCTTCTATTGATCACAGTCCCCTTCTCTTTCATTTCTTTGTTGCTCTTGTCATTTCTCATCTCGTTACTCCTCCGCTCATCTGCATCACTCTGCTGATGGTTTCCGTGGCCGTTGATGGGACTATAAATCAGTGACCACACCCAGCGATTATCACCACAGGGACCAACCAAGCACACACTCCCCGACCCTGAAAACCTCAAAACGTCCTCATCCGAAATGATACACACCTCCTTAGACATGCACAATAGATGTCCTCCGGTCTACCGTTTGCGAGTGCACGTTTAGACGGTGCACGGCTTTGTGAGTTATGGGTTACAAAGGCAGTAATGGAATTCCTTCCTTGATGCGAGGTGCTTGCCCTATTCGAAGTCCCGTCAGCCATGAAAATGTCAGCTATGATCTAGATGGGCTGGAGCAGGTTTATGACATCATCAGTGAGCTGCCACGGCAGAGATATGGCACTGGGAGCCTCGACAGTCTGATCTATCTACAAGGTCTCGAGTTGTGAAAACAGGTACAAAATGTTGGGACTGGGACGCGTCTGAGGGCTTCATTCCTGCTCAAACTGAATGAGACACTTCAGGCACAGAGGCAGCATGGAGAGCGGTTTCAGCCCAATCAAAAATGTATACACGGTAAGCCAGAGAAGGAAAACAAGTGTGTTGTGGGTGAGAAACAGGGACACAGGATCCAAGAATTTTAGCCACGTATTTAGTCTGCAGCAGGGGTTTTGCTCCTTCTTCGGTGTCTGCCTGCAGCACTTTAAATGCCAATCCAAGCAAACGAACTGAACTGTAATCAGTACCGAACAAGCACCACGGATTAATATTACATCCTCCACCACAAATACTTACACAAAAATATGCAATGGTGCACACACAAACCCTCAATTGAAATCGCACACAAAAAGTCATACCGACTTAAACAGTAGCAGCTTTAACCTTCGGTTTTATTCCTGATTTTTCATCAAATGGTAGTCTCCGTTGAGCCAATATGGACGGAAGAAGCTGAGATGTTGGAAATAAGGTTTTCACTGGCTTTCAGCGAGTCAATGTCAATAAACGTTCTGACAACTGAAGTTAACGCAGAATCACTTCTTGGTATATTTTGGATTTGACGAATGTGGTTGGTTTTAATTCAAGGCTTTGGCTTTTTGGCTTTAGCTGTTGTATACCTAATTCCTTGGTAACGCAGAGTGCAAATCAGGGTCAAACATCTTTTCAACACGACTAACTGAAAATTAATGTCAGTTTATATGAATCGAAGCACTTTTTCCCCCATGTCTGTTGGTGACGGCCTTTACGAAGGAAATAAAATGTACAGCTACTCAAAATAAGTTTAATAACTAAAAAACACAACACTGTAGGCTTCAAAAACAGGTGACACAAATGTGAGACAAAAAAACAGAAAAATGAAGAAAAACCAGCCAAATTTAAGGAGAAAAAGACAAAAAAAAAGAACATAAATGAGCAAGACAGAGAGGAGGAGCAAAAAGATGTGGATGGTGGTAAATGAAAGGGTACAGCTAAATGAGGGTATGTAATTTGGGGTGTTTAGTAATTATGCTGGTCTGACAGAGCCATGTTGAACCATTCCTTTCTTGATCCCCAACTGCCTGCCTGCTTTTTTCCAGTATATCCTCATGTTTTCCACATTTAGTTCGTCTAACCCACTCCCTCCCACTCTAAACGCCAGTCAGCAGGCATCAGTCAAAAAGTTTTACCAGCTTTATATCCCGTCTACCTCCCCTTCATTTGACAAGCTTGAAATATAGAGGAAAATGTTAATATATGTTTTCTAGTCAGGGGCCAGGTCTATGAAATTCATTTATATTGGTAGATGCTGTGCCAGGGATTTATAAAGGCGGGCACATGTGATTGTACGGTGATTTATTTAATCCCAAAAGCATAGTATTCTGAAGTGTAAATGTGGGGAGTGTGTGTGTGTGTCCTACCGAGAACTCAGGTCTGTGTGTGTTGGAGGAAATATTCCCAAAACTGTGTCTCAAACATCAGTACGTATACACATACCGAGTTGATAAAATTCGCATTAGAGGGACAGGAAACCGGCAATAAAAGCCAACACATGGAAACAGTCAGGCTCCTGTGATTTTTGCAGTAGTATAGGGGCTATCCAATGAATATAAACTATGATATACCAATGATGAAAGACTAAGCTAAGAATTAGGGGTGGTAAAAAGGGATAAAGTTGGAATAAAGGTCTGGAAATGTGTGTCTGATTATCTGGGATAAAGTAACAGTTGATATCGGTGAACATCGAGGTCATAAAAACAAAGAATTTCTCGAACTTTTTCCACAATTCTTAGTTTTGTTGTTTTCTTTCACGAAAACCAAGAAGGACAAATCCCAAGTCCCTGCAGCAGCTACACACACATAGAAAAGGTGTTGAAATGACCATAAAAGGTGGTGTTAGCTCCAAGACTCTAAAACTGTAGAACAGTTCGCTTCAGTCCACCCCCTTATTACATTACAAGACCGCAGACTTTTAACAGTCACACTTAGAAACATATAAACACATATCAAGGCGAGCACACACACGAACACTTTCTGGTCTTGCATTTATTGTGAGGACCGTCATTGACTTCCATTCATTTTAGTGACTGAATTATGCCTAACCCTAGCCCTAACCTTAACCAAAACTTAATTTACAACATGCCTCTAAAACTAACAAGTAGAGCTCTGTAACATTGGAACTAATGTCCTTACTTTATAGGTGAAAAGTTTTTCATTGGTCCTCAGTATGATGTATAGACAAGTACACACACACACACACACACACACACACACACACACAAACACACACAAAAGCACATTCGCTTATAAACATATGCAGCATGCCGCTTCCCAGTTCTATTTGACTGCCCCAGGCCCCTGACAGTGTTTGAACCCTGACCTTGTCACATTCGAGTGGGTCTGAACGGGAAGGGGAGGGTTCAATTTTACACGGTGGAGGTCGCGGGGAGCTCCATCCTCAGACAAAAGCCTTAGTTGTGGCGGGTGTCTGTAGGTCTGGGTGGGTCAGAGGTCAGCCCCACACCCTAGCCCCTCTTTCCATCTCGTTTCTTCTTCTCCTCAACGCTTCCATCCATCTCTCTTTTCAATAAAGAAGAAGACCCGGGAGGAACAATGGCCTTCTTCTGCCCCCAATATCATCCCAACAGTGGGGATGCATACTGAGCAGGGGCCATGGCACGCCAAGGGGTTCCTCTTACTGCTTAGTCCATTTTCTTCTTGTCTCCGTGCATTTACCTTCCCTTGAAGCCCACCATCCCATCATCCACCTCCTCCAACCGAACAGCCTTCATCCTCACAGTAGCTGCTTTCTGATTTCAATTCTTTTATAAAAGCAACAAGTGTGATATTATAGTTTTAATTAAAGCCAATAGTAACCTTGTGATGTAAATGTATACATCCAACTCTTAAGTGTTGCCAGCATTTACTCTCTGGCCCCCTTTCCAAAGCTGTCTATCCTGAGGGCCTCACAGCCTCTCTCCAGCTGGCACTACAAGCTGACCTTTGCCACAACACAACATCTAGAACACACTCTGCCTACACACACATGCACGTGCACACACAGGCATACACACACACATACACAGCCCAACTACTAATACACATGCTGCAGGAAAGCCAGCAGGGTAGCAGAAAGGGGCTAAGCAAGAATCCAAAATGACAGCCTTGTTCCTCCTACAACAGAGTAAAACTAAAGAGTTGCCCCTGTTCTTCCCTCAGCCCTTCATTTTGTGCTTGTCTGACCCCACTAGCCCTCTAGTTGCACCTTAGCAAGGGGGCTCATATTGAAAAGTGGCAGCCAATCCAGGTCCAAATGTGATTCATTTACTACATTCACCGGGGTTGTTCTCCACGCACAATAGAAATGGACTGTCTCGGAGTCCATTAAAAAGCACCACAAGCCAGAGTGCCCCCTTCCCAGGCACTTGGCAACGACGGAGAGGGAAGGGTGTGTGGGGGGGGTCACCTCCTGCAGTCAAGAAGTTTTAAAAGGTGTGTTCGAGAGAGAGTGTACATGATGCTTGGTATGTGTATGTGTGCACTTTTAAGTTTCTTTAACAAGAGAAATAATATTTTGATGGCTTTGCACATCCCAACGTGAGACGATAATTCAGCGTAACAAGAGGTGCTTCCACTGCGTGATTGGAAGCCATTAAAAAGAATTCCTGAGGTAATCAGTCATGAAAGGCATTTAATGTGGCAGCTATTAAAGCGATCTTCCATATTTGGATCACAGAACACTTGTTAAGCCAATTGGAATATTTGTGTTGTGTCTTTTGCACATTGTTGGCTTCGTGCTATCTGGGACCTCCTGCTAAGTTTCCTATTCTAGAGAAGGCGCCATAAAAAATAATAATCTGAATTTTTATTTTCACTCTGCACATTTGCTTTTGTGTTTCTCCCAGTTATGAAACATTTCACCATCTTTGGTTCCCATCTGTCTCACCCGCTCACTCATTCGCTGAAACAAAGCCGAGCGCTGAAACGGTGTCATAATTAGCTCTGATTGATGTAGCATATTAAGCAGCAAACAATTAGCATACAGTATATTGCAACTCTGGCCATCTGAGAATGAATGATGTGACTGACCCGCATTATGCACAGGCTCAATAACAATTTCAGACACACGAGCGCACACATAATTACCCAGCTTCACAAGCAGGGCCACAGTTTCAAGCACCTCGTAATGGAAATGGGTTTTTTTAAAGTTGGTCACCGTTACCTGCTTTTGGGTGGTTGTTGTTGTTTTGTTCATCATAAAAATCAACCTAATTTGTACGATAAAAGGATAAAAACTTCCATCCAAAATGCTCAATATCTGATCCAATGATCTGACAACCTCGAGGGCAGTCGTTTAGAAATGAAGTATTTTGATTAAACCGTTTACGGAGCGAGCGAGAGGCAAAAACAACACCATTTAATTGAATGATCAAGAGATTATGAGCAACCAGATACATTTCAGCTCTAACCAATTCCTTGTTTTAATTACAGATAAATGCAGCCATTGTGCAGACAGCGCTACTGAGAAATAGGACAAAAACGTGTTTATTGTGAAGTTGTCCGTCACAGCTCAAACTTCTCACCAAGCCTGTCGACGAAGCAGAAGAGATTACAGGGCGTCTGTGTTCAGCTGCTGAAAAGCACTCAGTAGATCACTGAAAACACGCCGTGTACACAAAGAGACAGAAATTATGCGCAGCTCACATTTACTGGCGCAGTGTTTTATTTCAATCAAAGTGAACCAAGAACGGAACAGTTTGAGACGCCGTGTTTGCATTTCTGCTTGGTTTAATGCCTCTGTGTAAGCATGATTATGCTTGTCAGTGCGTTCATGTGTACACATGTGTTTGCACAGCCACCTCTGTCCAACAGGCCGCATGAGCCATGCTAGCAACACTGAAGGGGGTTAATTATCCGGGTCTGTTCTTGGCGTGGGACATCGTCCTATCCCCAACAGCAGAGGCTGGGCCTCTGAAGTCACTGTAACCAATTGTTCTATCTCTGTTAGACAAATAGAGGGCAGGAGTTCAAATATAGAAGGGGTTTAATGCATGCTGGGAAGTTTTTGCCCTTCCAAATCCAGCAGGGTGGATTTAAATTAAAAAAACAGCCTTTTTTAATCCTAAAATATACATTTTCTCTTCTGCTTGTATCGAGGTAACTTTCCTTCTATCGTTCATCTTTCTAGAGCGAGGCATGTCCTCGTGCTTCTATTGCAGGGTCTCTAGAGCTTGCAAATCCCTGTGAGCGCTCCCACAGCAGCTTTAAGCCCAGCCCGGGGCTCCCTACCTGGGGCTCTGTGCTTTGGATGTCTCCTTAGGGGCCTGAAGACACGGCGAAGGCCGGCTGGAAGGATAAGTACAAATTTAATACTACTGGGAAGATTTAGGAGGTGAAACTAAGGGAGCAGGTATGAGATGTTGCGAAAGCAGAAGGCAGAGAACGGCTGAAGTGGTAGAGAGTGACTAAGTAGTTGGGATATCAGTGAGTGCAGTTATCTCCCCTGGGCAAGGGCAGGTATGACTGGGCACATTTCCCAAATGCAAATGACACAACAGGTTCTTTGAGAAGAAAGGCAACGAGTTTGTTTCTATGTTTTCCATTTCATCTCTTACTCACATTTGATGTTTCATAAACCCGTCCAACCAGTCTCTGAAACAGGTGACATTTTACTGCCACTAAGATTTTAACTATCAAAGCAGCTTTTATTTAACTATGTGGTAAAAGAAAACACAGTTGCAGGTGCAGGACTGGCACTTAAGTGCCTTTTGCGAGTTTTGTGTTGAGTATTTTTATCTAATTTTGCCATAAATTTGAATAAAAATAAGCTTGAGTGCATGCACCCATGTGTGTAACCGAAGCGCTAACACAATAGCAAAGAGGATCGAGGGCACTCCTGAACTCCCGCCAACAGAAAAGGTCAAACTCTTCAATATTAACTCAGGCTCGGGTCACCACGCTGGTTACGCTACAATAACCATTTTATTCGCTGCGTCTATAGATCCCCTTCACCCATGCGCGGACACGCTTTTTCTTCTGCCAGTCCTCGCACGTCCATTTGGAATTAAAACCCAAGGCGAGATGCAGTCCTGTCGGCGCCCCCATGCAGACGATCATAAACACGCTCTCACACAATCGTTCACAATCACGACTTTACGAGGGTCTTAACATAAACCCAGAGACCTCTGCTCCCCATCACACACCACATACTGGAAATATTGTATAAGATGATATAATAGAAAGTGTGAAAGGAGGAAACATTCCTGCACACACACACACACACACACACACACACACACACACACCATTTGAGTTCCAAGAATGTTGTGGCTTTGGTTTGAAAAACTGATCTCAACTTTCAGCAGAGTGTCACGGCAGACTCTGAGATAGTTACAGAATCTAAAATAAAGTATTGTAGGGGATGTGTGATGTTGTTCTCACAGCATGGTCGGTCCATCTGAATAAGGTAGAAAATGGAAAAAGCTACTATGGGCAAGCCAAAATGCTTTTTTCAACTTCAACCAAGATATCTGAAATGCTGAAATCTAACAGATGTCTTTTATGTCCAAACAAGCATTAAAGTAAAATATTTTTGCTTTCTGTTGTGAGTGTGCAGATTGAAATTGAGAGGATAGCAACCTCTTCGCCAATCGTAGGGAACAATATTTGGGTATTTTGTCAAAAACCCACAAGACATTCATTAGCCTTGGTGTTGCAGTAATATTGATGTGTACATGGCTGTATTAAATTTGAAATACATTAGAAAATTGGCAGGAAAGAAGATGGAAACTGTCTTAAGATGCTTTTCCAAAGAGGATCCTGGACCTTCTGAACTTGATACCTATGCACCCTCAACCATAAACATTTCTTTCAGTCCTAGGGCCTCATGTATAAAGCTCGCTTAGGCACAAATGGGTCTGACAAGTTATTTTCTATGCAAACTTTGTGATTTATAAAGAACAACCTTACAGGAAAATGTGAGGAACTGCAAATTAACCTCGTCCATTTCTTTTAAATGTTTTTTTTCTTATGTCTGCTGTGATCTCTCAGCGGCTCCACCACACAGATCATCGCTCCAACAACACTGTGCCACTGTATGGCGATAAACATTGCTCCATGCCTCTACTGCGCCCACAAGCAGCATCAGTGAATTTGTGTTTTCTAGGTTGCCATACCTGTGAAATGCCACAGATCTGCCAGTTATGCAGAGTATTTATAAGGTACTTTGAATTGACCATTTATAGCAGAAAGTGGGTGTGTAGGAGGCAGGACCTGATCCAAAATCACCTCAGCCTATTTCTAGGAAGAGTGTGATTCATAAAGCAGGGATTGCATCCAGCTGTGCATATGCAGTGTTTTAAAGCCATACTATGCAACTTTTTCATATTTTTAAATCATGTTCTTGAGCCAGTATGTGCTAAAATGACCCGTTACAGGGTTAATGAAATGTCACTCAGACCCCCACCACCATCTGTGGCCAGAATACCACAATTGCAACTTCAGAGTGGCGGTCCGGTCTCTGGTGGACTTAGTAAAGTGGAGCTGACATGCTTGGTGCTGCAGTCTGCTTCCAGCATGTTTCCTGCATGTTTTAGATCATGAACACAGCTGATTTGTTTGATTTAGTGATGAACCGCTCCTGTAGACAATAATGAAGGCTGAGGAGACATTTCAGCAGTTAGATGAAGGTGTTAAAAAGATGAACGCACAGCGAGGAGATGAGTTTCATTTTTACTTTCACTAACGGACACTAGGGGGTGCTAAAAGTAAGTCTAAACTGCATAGAATCCATTTAAATGTCTGAAAATTACTTTGGGTAGGTAAATTCTTTTGCTGAGCTTAAGTTTTAGTAAGGATTCTACACAGTTTAATAAATGAGGTCCCTGGTCTGTTGCATTTTCATAAAGGTGTTATAAAAGATAACAATGAAACACCACTTTGAAGGTACCAGGTAGTTTATAAAGTACTATCTCCCTACTAAAGCCAATTTCTTTGGTAAATTGCAACTCCAACAATATTTTTTGGCATTGCTTTCTGTAGTGGAGAGAATAGTCACAGAAACTACACTGGTCTTGGAAACTTTGCAAGAAATGTTAAAAAAAAGAGTATTTTTTGTTTTTTTCTCAATATTAAACCTACATATATGGTGCTTTAACCTAAAACAGAGAGATTCTAAGTAGCTGTTCACGTTTTGAAAGATACCGACACTTAGATTAATGTAAATCGTTTTATATTTCTTGGCAAACCTGTTGACAGTGCAAGCTTCTGCAGGCTTCAAAGACACCCTAATAATGGTGCGTGCCTGTTCCAAACATTCCTCCTCCCAGCCTTCATGTCAATAATTACCAAGATAAAATGGAGTAATTTTCTTGCAAGTTGGCCGTATTCTGATTGCTGTCAAATTTAAAAATTAAATGGGACTGAAATACGAGCGTTTAAATTGTGATGAAAGTAACAGAGAATGAGGGAGACGGGAAGGAAAATGGAGGGGGAATGTGAATATATAAATAAAGGAAATTAAAAGAGCAGACGTCATCATGAGAGAATTCATTTAGGCTCGGCAGCAGAGCAGTATTAGATGACACCTAGAGAAAACGTGTGGCTAAAGCTGTCATCTCCATCGCTTCCTTTCTACTCTGAATCATCTTAATCCTGTTTAATACTGTACCAATGAGCGTCTGTCTCCTCTGCTCACAGTGACTTACAGTAGCCCAGTGTTGTGTTAAATTACGTGCCTGTGCTTTAACTTCCAGGACAGAACTGAAGAAAAGGAATGCAGCGGGGCGGACTCAAATAGATTATATTTAATGTGATTATTCTGGTAAAGTCATGAAGCGGTTCGACTATTCTGGTATTTAAACCATCTTCTTTTTCAGCTGTCTTCCATTTCCTGCTGTGCAACAGCAGAAACAAAACCTTTCTCTAAAAAATAGAAGACCTTTGTTGTTGTATATTTCTAAATAAGGCTGCATGATTTAAGGATATTGCAAATATGAATGCTGGAATAACAAGAACAGCAGCCATTGTAATGCCCATAACACTCAATTGTCAGCACATAGGGAAGTCAGGATGCATCTAAATATATAATTCAGGCATGTAATTTTTGTGGCAATGTATTAGTATCTTCTGTGATTTAATGTTTCTCTTTTCAATTTCCTATGTAGCTTCTAAAATAGATAATAAATCCAAGAAAAACACAAGCAAGCAGCGTCTGGAATCACTAAGAAAATTAATCCAGGTTCCACCAAAAGGATTGTCGTTGTAATCATTCCTACCTCCGTTTCTGATGAGCTATTTCTGCTGTAATTGTGTTTCTGACAGCTCCTGAAGTTACCACCAAGCAACGGCTTCTAAATCAAATTTACCACCAAGAGATGCCATCCACTTGCCCATCCAGGAGCTGAAAAATGAGTTCCTGAAGCAAAGTGGAGTTGTGACGGATCTCCTCCCTGGTCTCATATGTGATCTGGGCCATCCGTGGGTGAGGGATGAGGCTCTGGGAGCGCGGTAGTAACACTTTGTCATTTTAGACAATGAGGAGGAGGACCTGTCAGGTGTAATCAGCGGGTTGACGTGCAAAAGTAAAGAAGGGCACAATTTTTGGACGGATTAAGCGGCTGGCATCCCTCTTGTTAGCACACTATTATGAATCCTACCCTGTTGGGTTCAGAGGAAAACAAGGAGGAATGCAATCATTTATCTGTCATGTTTCATTGATGGAGATTTTGAACAAGTTCCCACTGGCAGCAATCACAATACCTGTCACGACAGAGTTTCCTCAAAGTGGGATGGATGCTTGTTCTTGGCTGTGACTTCTACAGGACAAGACCGCATTAAGCAAATACATGCTTAGGTCTAATTCACAACCAGCTGCATATTACCAGCACATTATACAAAACAGAAGATGGAAGTCTGCTCTTGCTGGCTGCATGTTGAACAAACCCCTCTACTTTTCCTTTCAAATGACTGACTGTCTATGGCATCATTTGGTGGCAAGAAAGTCAGGAAATCTCAGGATTTCTTTTTGCCTTGAGATCATCTATGTTTTATTAGTCTGTCGGGGTTTAACGTCACAAATAAAGGATCAATGTGTAGAAATGCACACATATTTTTACTATTTGTTCTGTTTTTGATGTTTTAATAGAAGGTAGTTTGGCTTTAGTCAAACATAGTCGATTTCTATGGGAAAAAAGCTCTGCCGCTCCTGTTTCAGGAAATATCCAGATCAGAGGAGAGCTTCAGACTGCAGGATGCGAAGTCTTATTTCCTGCCTCTGATTGGCTAATAGCAACGCAACTCCACTGCCTCTGTTTGCTCTGCAACGTTGATGTTTTATCTCCACAAATAACACAAGCCTGGAGGAGTTCTGCTGTGTGGTGGAGCTGCTAATGCTAACAGTTAGCTTCTACTAGCTGAGACGTCCTCTGCTCTCCCTTGGACACTAAATCAACAACTGCCTGCCCCGTTGCAAGTCAAGATGAGTGAGTCCATGAATAATAATTTGACAAAATACTGTGCAATTGTCAGGTTTTCCGAATCCGAGCATTTCCCCAACTATTTTCTATCGGCGGCTAATGCTGGAAATAGGGGTAGAAGACTATTTCCACGTTCAGCCTGCATGTTAAACTCAGAGTGACTGATCATTTTCAAAAATAATAAGTAAAAATGGTTTCTCAGTGAACTTGATCTTTAATGTTCACATGCCTGATGGTTTTTAAAAGCTCGATCGTCTCCAGTTCTTTTTTACTAGATGGAATCATTTGATGTATTCTCACGTAAACACAATAATGTTGTTTAAACCGTCCAACTGCTCTTACCTTGCTCTCAAAAACCTCACAGATACACAGAAAAAGAAAAATTGCTGTCCACCTGCTGATTACTGCAGATAGTAATTTTGTAATCAAAAGCAGTTGTATGAAATTACAAAGAGAAGCTGGTTTCTTTCTGTTGTGTCGTTTTCTAAATGATGGTCAGGGATTTTCTGTGAGGATTTTCAGGTAGAAAGCGAAATTCATGGTTCCAACAAATCCTGGTTACAGCAAGGCATCCAGGTTCTATACAGCAAAACAAGCCCAGACCATCACACTGCGACCATCATGATCACAACCTGATCCTGATCCATCCAGCAAACATGAACAAGCCCGCCAGCTTAATGAGGTCTTAAAGTAATAAACAAAACTGCTTCTTTAATTTGCATAATGCTTTTACAGAGAAAATCTTTTCCATTGACAGAGAAAGGTTTATGAGAAGAGCAGAACAGTTCTGTCAGGCCCTTAAGAGACTGCAGAATATGTAACACGTGAAAGGAGAGAGAAAGCTCTTTCTTATCCCTTTCCTGCTTTTCGACCTCCAGATGGAATCAGGGAGCCGTCATGCCCAATAAGGGCATAGGCTCTTGGGCTACCTTTTTACCACGTGGACCCAACAACCAGAGTCCTCCTGTGGGAATAAAAGAGGAGAGACAGATGAAAGCAGGAAAGAGGGGATGACTCCCCTGATCCCCTCCTCTCTTCTCCGTCACCCACCCGGAGGAAAATTTAATAAAGTCCACATACCAAGAGCCACACAAGAGAGAGAGGAGAATACATGAAAGGAACGATGGAGAGAGAGAAAGATGGAACGAGGGGGGAAACGGAGGGGTTGCAGTGGTGACTGACGCCTCTCCCACAGTGTCATCTATGACCTTCAGAATAGCCGGAGAGCACTGAACCTCAGGAGGCCGGATGAAACGGAGGCACCGCACGCAAACACGGAAAAAAGAGAAACAATGCCAACTCTGCAGCACTCTCACATGCAAGAAGCAACCCATTTATTTAAGTTTAACACACGATCCTGGAGATTTAGTGAAGGAAAAACAGGTCAGGTTCAGAAAAAAGATGTCCATGCCACTGGATGTGCAACTGGTGCAACAAGAGGACGGAGAAAACGGCTGGTCTTAGTTACGTGACCTTGATGAAGGATTTTGTAAGTGCCAGATGAAACAAAAGTGGGCTGTGTTGGCATATTGGACCACTCAGACAGCTAAATACACACACACACACACACTAGTGTTAATTGTGGTTACATTAATTTGTCCTCTTTCATAGA
Organism: Aphyosemion australe; assembly: GCA_006937985.1. Taxonomy (NCBI): domain Eukaryota; kingdom Metazoa; phylum Chordata; class Actinopteri; order Cyprinodontiformes; family Nothobranchiidae; genus Aphyosemion; species Aphyosemion australe. Next base: position 537,164 of record SSNS01000199.1, on the reverse strand, counting down.
TGATTACACCCAGCAGGACACAGGGGGCATCTCTTTAACGACTGGCTTTCACACCCAAACACTCAAACACCAAACAGGATAGGAAGTAGGTGGGTGGGGGAGATACTTGGAGAGGAAGGAGCAAAAGTTGTGGATAAAGGGCAAACAGAGAGGGATGGAGGGAAGAAATGGAATGATAAAGGGCAAAAAAAGGAGGGTGAATTAAAGTAAAACAGGAGAAGGATGATAAATCCTGATTACAGGGAGGGAAAACAGGTCAGGACGGATAAAAGAAAATGACGGTGACAATGTGAAGGTGAATGTCACAAAAGTGACAAGGAAAGAAGTGAATAATGCGGAAATTGTCAGTGCCTTAGAAGGTGTGTGTGTTCGGCTGTGTGTGTGTAGGAGGGCAATGTGCTTGCAGAGTGCCAGCCAACAGATGGTGTCTAATCTATGAAAGACACCCCACCACCCCTCATTGCACAGCAGAAACTGAGCATCCCAAGTGCAGCTCACACACTTTCCTCCCATCAGTGGACTTTAGCTCTTAAAAGGACTTGAGCAAACCACATGTGAAACATGCCGTGGAACATGTAAAGCCACAGCTGCACATTTCTGAGGGGCGCATTTACCCGATGCCATGTGGCGACACAGAGGAGGCGTCTATTCTGTCCAAAATTTCATTCAGCGTGGAGACATAAAACCCAAAACTGAGTCATAAAGAAGTGTTTTAGTGACAAAAAGAACAAGAAGTCCTGCAGCAGATGGTGTGTGGCCCCCTAGGTGTCCTCATCTCAGCATCATTAAGTCAGTGTGGGCTTATAAGAGGCAGAAGACACTGTCAGAAGTTTTCAGACACCTACAGGGCTGTGCAAAAGTCTTCAGCCACCAAAGTATCTTCATAAGACGTCCAACATTCTTGTATTTCTATTGATCAACAGCAGTTTTAGATCATTTGGGTTGTTTAGTTTATCAATTTATCAGTTTGATTTCTTTTATCAATTTTTTTCATTTGTTGTTTTTTGTGTACCTGGATTCATTTGTGTTTATTTGTCCACACTGCAAAAACTCTAAAAAAGTAAAAATGTATTTTATGTTTGATCTAAAAAAAAATCTTCTATAGAAAAAAGCATTACTTATAAAAAGGTAAATATTCACAAATAATAGGATCCAATTTTTTTTGTTTTGAGTAAAAAAGTTGTCAAAGAATTCTTAAAACTAGCAAAATAATCTAAACATATGTATTTTCTAGTTTTAAGAATTCTAGCCAAGCAACCTTTGCTAACCCCATTGGCACATTTTTTTTGTCAAAACAAAAAATTTGAATCCTATTTAAGAATATTTAGCTCATTTTAAGTAATTCTATTTTTCTAGAGAAGATTTTCATCTTTTTACACTAAAATCAAGACAAAATGTCTAAAAATGAAGCTTTTCTACTGTCTTAGAAATCAGTTTTTGAAGTGTTTTTCTAGTTTAACAGAAAATTAATTTGTTCCGTCTTCCATCCTGACGCCCTTTAAACACTCATCATTGATTCATAAATCACAATATAAATACATAAACACACCAACTGAACCATCAGAACAAAAGACAGTGGTATGATCGTAATTCTGCCTATAATAACATTTTATTCTAAGCAGCAGGAGTCCAGCTTTTAAAGGAATTTAATTTGATTGATCTTCTCGAAGGTGAGTGATCTGATCAGATCGGTGCTTCTCACTTTCTTTCTACTGAATAAAAGGAGAAACTCTCAGGAGAGATACTCAAACATTTAAAAAAATCTACTCAACTTAAACACGTTTGTCTAATTTGATTAAAACTGGATGAAAAAGCTGCTCTGACTCTTTGACTTTAGGGCAAATTCACTTGGTAAATTCATTTTAAAGATGAATTTCCTTCAGAAGAAAATTAATGAAGCTCTTTTTGTTGTAAAATTACCTCGATTACATTAATCTATAGCAAATTACAGTGAAAACACCTGCCTCCAGATACTCTGTTATGGCACTATCTCTGTGTGAAGAGGGGCGGGCTGCATGCACTTGTGCTAAAAACACATGATCAGGTATGAAAGAAGCATAAAGGGAATTAACCTAAACAACAGGTGCATGCTCAGACACATTCCTGCAGCACGCCGTTCGCCTGGCAGAGCCCCTGGTGCTGATGCTGCTGGGACAGCAATGTGGATCAGCAGGAAGCAACACAGAATGATTGACTAGAGGAGATGGAGCCAAACAGGAGCTAAGAGGGAAGATGTTCAAGCTTGTAACCTTGTAAACGTACACACGAACTGCAAAATTAAATATTTGGTGTATGTGCGTAAAAAGCAAAAATGGGAGGAAAGTGGAAGCTTAGACAAGCACGTGGGATGAATTAGGGCATAAAAAAGTGAGGTTTTGAAGGTCTGATGAAAACCTCAGTGTGAACAATGAGAAAATGAGTCACACCGACCCCCTCGGGTTGCCCCGTCCTGTGATGTGCAGTGAATCAGAGGCTATTTACTCAGCATTACGCAGAAATAAACGTGCCTCCAATCACTGGCTATTCTAAAAGAGCTGAATTACTCAGCAATACCACTCGCGCAGTTTTTGAAACGTGTGTTTTTCTTCTTCTTTTGGGCATAATTTCAACAAAAAAGCTACAGTAAAATCTGCTTTAGTTGGGAATATTCTCTCATTTTTCCTGTGTGTAACATATAGAGACGTAGCTTGGTTTAGTGTTTATTTTCTTTGACTACTTCCTTTTTTCCCAAATCAGTTCATACATCTAAGCACTTTACACTATTAAACCCTCCCTAACCCCGCCCCCAATGCAGCTCCCAGTGTCTGATCTGGAGACACAGGTCATTTGTCATCAGAGAGGGGAGCTCAAGGAAACAGCAAGCCCAGCATGGGTGCTGTGAGCATGACAGTTCTCAATGCTGCCCTACAGAACCGCTGAATAAAAGTCAGACGAAGCACTGAGGAAGAAAGACTGGTAAAGGGACACGGATGGAGGAGCGGGGTTAGTCAGCATGCACGTTTCCGTTTATTCCAGAACAAAGACGACGATGGAGATGGAGCCGATCTGGCTAATATGGTTGTTACTTCTAACACACGTATACCCACGCACGATGTCTGCACAGGGGTCATAATGGGGAGCCTCTGTTGTTCAAGCCAATATGATTCACTGCTCACAAACACACACACACACACACAACACACCTACACACACATAGACTCTCATTACAAACCGTCCCTGAGAGGAGGAGGAGGTGGAAAGAGATGCATAGGTCAAGAGGGGCACAGAAAATGCATTCTAGATCTCTTAACATTCTCACCTTTTTGCATTAGATGCTGGCTGCAGCAAGAGGGAAGCAGCAAAGAAGAGACATGCAGATTGAATAAAAATGGTTTAGTAAAAAGCAGGTGAGGAAAGATAAAAGCATAAACTCAGGGAAAAGAGGAGGGGACTGGTGTTGGAGAATAGTAAAGTGCAATGTGACATTGTTATAGTTGGTGCTTGTATTGTGACCCAGTGCACATGTAGATACTGTATTGATTTGGGTATGTGATGGCAGAGGGGTTTTAAATAAAAGAAAGGGGGGAAGGAAGGAGGAGAAAAATCAATTCTCTTTGCACAAGTGGCAGACAGCTCTCTGAAAAAGAAGAAAGAAAAGCAGCAGAAGACAGAAAGGAAGGGAAGGGATGAAGCGTTGCTCAGAAAGACAAGTCGCTTCGTTTTAAGGCACGCAGTGAATGGTGGGTCCACTTCCCCTGCACCCTGGACTCAGCCCACACTCCCCAATGCTTTTGTCCCAGGATGCTCTGGTCAGCACATTCTGCCTCTTTGTCTGCAGTAACCTCACCTTTCCTTCTGTTGTCAATAACTGTATCACTTCCAAGGGTTGGTGGGGAAAGGACTGGGTCGTACTCTTGGATGCACATGCAAAAATGTGCAATCAGAAAAGTCAACAAGGTTGGATAATACAGTCCTCGTATGTTTGGAGGGAACACACCCTTCACCCAAACCTGCTCCAGCAACGCTGGAGCAGGCGAGCGTGTGAAAGCGGTTGGCGGCAGACATATATTGTGTCACGAAATGCAGAAACAGAGCCCGGCAGACACAAATACACACACATAGCGTCAAACACACAGACTTCTCAGAGTTCCAGCCGAGTCCAGGCTGTGGTTAGCTCCTGGCATGTCATGCAGGACCAGGACCAGGAGCAGCTGTTCTCAGAAAGGACATCACCCAGTGGAAAAAAACATCTTCTGGTGTCAAAGTAACCATGAAAGCAGGAAAATCAACACACAACACTATGACATCTTAACATAAATCCTTTTACAGTAACATTATTTAGAAAAAAGCTCCCTTTTTTGTTTTTCCTCTGAGCTTGCCCGTGTGTTTGAGTAACCTTTAAATCTGCAGCATGCAGGTAAAGTCCTGTAACTCTGAAACTCGTCCTCCTGACCTTCCAATTAGAGCTCACTCCCCAACAGCAGCAGCAGCACACTAAATCTTCTCCAGGCTGCTGGTTTGGACACCGGCATAAAACAGCCCACTACAAAATCATTACAGGGCTGTAAAACTCTGGAAAAATTCACAATTAAAAGACCAGCAGAGAGACAGAAAAAACAAAGCCAGAAGGCCAGGAATTATTCCACGTCCAGATATGTGGAAGTAAAACATTTGCACAACAGACACAGTAACATACAGCTCTTAAGGGAGTGGAGAGTGTACCATGGTACTGTTTTCTCCTTGGATTTAATCATCTCATACAGCTGAGATGTTTTTAGATAAATCTTATCTGAAAAACCAGAAGACTTGTGTTAAACGCTCAAACATCGTAATACAGTCATGCAATTGAGTTCTTACAGATTTCTTAATTATTGGATTTTTTTAAATAGTTTTTCCAAATCAATAAAAATGTCTATATGCCAGAAAAAGATGACCTCATTAAATTAAAAAGGCAGTTTTCAAATGATTGTGTTTATTAAATGAAAGAGAAATGCATCCGAACCAACCTGGTCCAACGTTTAAAAAAGTAACCGACCCCTAAATATAATTGGTCACAATAAAGAGTTTGTGATCACCGCTAGCGAGTCTCTCACATCACTGTTGTGGAATTAAGTCCAGTTCTTTTTAAAGGAATTGTTTATTTCAGCTAATTTTGGACAATTTTATAGTGATTTCATAAAATACAGCACGTAATCCCAGGCAGCAGCCCCAGACCATCACACTGCCATCACCATGTTTAGCTGTAATTCAATTGTTTTTTTGCTGACATGCAGTGTTAGTTTTACACCAGATGTAACAATATGCACAACTTCCAAAAATGTTTACTTTGTCTCATCGATCCACATGTTTCCTTTTCCCTGAATGTCATGGGGCTGATCATGATGACACCATGTTTGTCTCGCCTCTTTACTGTTGAATCGTGACCTTTGACCTTATAGAGCAGGTTCACTGAGAAACCATTTTTCAGTTATTATTTTTGAAAAAGATCGGTCACTCTGAGTTTAACATGCATGCTGAATGTCTTCTACCCCTATTTCCTGCATTTGCTTCGGATAGAAATTAGATGGTGAAACGCTCGGTTCAGAAAAGCCTGACAGATCTACATCACACTGTCACTGAACGTTCATGGACCCATCTTGACTCGCGACGGGGAAGGCTGTTGGTTTACGGTCCAGGAAACAGCAGCGAATGTTTCTGCTAGTAAAAGCTAACTGTTAGCATTAGCAACTCCCCAACACAGCATAACTCCTCCAGGCTTGTGTTATTTGTGGAGATAAAATCATTATTTGAAAACTGCATTTCATATTTACTTAATTTTGTTTTAGTCCATTTTTGAAATCCATGTGCTAAACGAGTGAATAAATTAATCCTATTTCACAGCAACATGTATTATGTGAGATAATAAACACACGATAACCTCAATAACTTCACAGAATTATGTAAATAAACAAAAAACCAAACATCAATGAAGGAAAATGATGGTGAGGCTGAATAGCAACACATCTAAATGCTGTACAATCTAATTAGTGACACCGTAATGAGTCATTTTATCATAATACGTTAGCAGTGATCGGAGGGGGGGTGTAAAAGGTCACAGAGAAATGATTTATTGGATGCAGACTCATTAGAGTGAAGGCAGAAGTCGTCAGCTCAAATTAAAAGCAGCGAAATGCTGTGCTTTGTAAACCGGGGCTGCATGCATATCTGAGATGGTCCCAGTCCGCTGTGGGAGGAAGATTCCCTCAATTAACTTCACAGTGAGACATAAAGGGGTCTAATCCATACCTGCCAGCTCTGGTAGCAGACCCGCCTGCCCTGGCACCACTGAGCCTGGAAATAAATAAGCTTCAGAGCTCAGCAGCGCGCAGGCCTGTGTACATACTGGTCATCCTCCTGTTGGATGGCCAGAATGTCTTCAACTTTTGTCTCCACACACCAGAAACCACAGGATTTACTTCAAACCGTACTGTTGATTCATAAAGATTTTCCTAATTAAAATTCTTTCCTCACTGGGAAATCAAAAATTGATTATCAGATAAAAGTAATTGCAAAGAAACAAAGAAAGAAAATTTCTTTTCAGGTCTCTTAGCAGTTTAAGGACCACAAAACAAAAGAGCATCCGCTCTGGAGGGATACTTTCAGACAGGCACAAAGTATTTAACCCGTTGGGAAGAAAACAATAAAACAAATCAATGATAAGCTTGTAAATGCTGCAGTTTTCATTTGAAAAGAAGCGCCTAAAGTGGAAATAAGCGGCTAAGTCAGGGATTAACCTCCCGCTATCACTTATCGATCGGTGTTTATTACTTTTAAAATGTGGGTAATTGGGAAGGGTTTGGTGCAATCTCTGTCTGCATCTTTATAGAACGGCTCCAGTAGGTGTATGGGTTGTAAGTGCACCCATAAATATGCTTTATGAGTTCCTGAGACGTATCACTGTTAATGTTTCCACTGGACAGCTTTACGGCCGCACTGCAACGACCGGAGCGAAAGATACTTTCTAGCATATTTCAAAAGCAACGCTGTCAAAAACATACAGAGATTAGATGTAAAGCTTTCATTTTAAATCAGTTAATGATCACAACTCTTTGGGATCAGCTAAATGTGATCCGAGACCAGCTGGGTGGTCATAAAAGGAACATGCAACACTGCTGTGACACAAAAAAGTATGTATGACACATGTAAGTCTGAGTGAGCGAGCACACGCCCGGTACAACTCCCTGCATTATACTCCAGATGTTCCCTTCCACAGCTCCGCAAAAAGACTACCCAGCGTTCAGCCGCCTTCACATTTTCCATCATCGTCATTCCTCCTGCTCGCACCATTCGATCCCTCCATCAAAGCGAGCCACTTTGCCAAACATGATCCCTGCCTGTTGTGTGTTGGTTTGCTTTCGAGCAGCGGATTAAACAGTTCCCACCGACCTCTCTGATGTGGACCCTATCTCAGGTTTCTCCTGACACTGGCTGTGCCGCGGCGTTATTAGAAGCTAAAGGGCCTTTGTTGAGGAGCACAAAGGGCCGAGCTAGGCAGCAGTTAGCACGGCTTTGTTACGGGTTAGGGAGGTGTTAAATAGACTCTACCTGGGGCCGTGTTAACACTTTCACCAGAGACAGAGGAGCATAGACCTGCTCTGCTTAAATTAGGGTAATTCACACATGAGCGTGGATTTATAAGGAATACAGAAACATAACAGCAAGTTATAATACTTCTATGGTCGATACCAAACATGTTTATGAAGTTCTTTGCACAAAATCCCTCTCATATAAAGTTTTATTATACACATTTTCATTACCTTCCAGAATGAGCCGTTTCAGGGCTCTGTCACTTTAAGAAAACAAGCTAAAGCTGGCCACGCCCACCCAACCCTCGTTCGGGCTGCTATAAGCTGAGAAGCTCTGATATCCGGGAGGAGCTCAGAGTAGACCTGCTGCTCCTCCAGCATGTTAGAGGTGGTCCTACACTAATTTTATTTGTGATGTCACAAACGGGGACTTTTTGAAACGACTTATTTTGGGGGCAAACACATGACAGAAAATGGATGGAAGTTTTGCACATTTGAAGTGATTATAGAGGCAGTAGAGACCCACATGGCAGCACAAAAAGGTGCAAAAGGTGAGTTTTGCTTAATATGTCCCCTTTAAAGAAATATAATTGATTCATTTTGTTCTAGAGTCTTCATGATTTTGACGGTTTCCTAACAGATGGCCTCTCCTTACTGCTGGACTTAAGCCAATCCCCGTTGTTCTTCATTGATCCGAGTATTGCACAGTTGTAATGTGATGGCAGTGAAGGTCTAGAGAAGAAAAATATTTGGATTATGCATTCATAACAGAATTACTATTATTTTCCTCCTTATTAAACAATAACAAACTTTTCTGGTTAAATATTTTCATTTTAAGGAAGCATGAGCTTCTATCGGAGCTCCAGAATATATCTATGAGAGAAAAGGACCATTTTCTGGGCCAGCTCAGTGTCAGACCTTGTTACTGCGGGTTCCCATCTCTTCCCCCTCACATCCTTTCATCCCCCACTCTTCTTATCCCCCCTCCAAGTCTGGCTGGCCTACACACGCGATCCTCACGCTAGCTGGTCCTAAGCCCCGTAAAGGCTAACACAAGCTCAGTGTAAAAACTCAAATCGGGGCCCAACCTCCAGCCCTTTTTACCCCCATGCCCCCTCCCCTTCTTATGCTGCCCGACTAAACTTTCGCTTCGCATTACTTCTGCTATTCTAACTTTTTTCCACTTCTGAGCACTATCAATTATGCACTAGAATAACAGTGGGGCCAGGCTTGGCAGCGGGACATAAAGGCTGATTATGAGTGTGAATAATTCAGCCATCTTCGTGCCATGTTCCTCTCAACACTGATACAGGCAGGAAGACTCAAGCTGCTAATGTACAACTGTAGACACAATCTGACCTGGACTTAATGTAACGGCCTTCCCAGAGAGGGCATATAAAAGTGTGGCTACGCTGCATTATTAAAGCCGCTGCAAGCCCGACATCACTCAGATACGTTCCACGGCTCCACCAACAGACACCTGTCATTCTGCAAACATAAAAGGACGCATTTATCACGATTTATGGTCATGAAGAGCTGTTATCGTAAAATATATGTCGAGAATATTAAGAAAACATGTACAGTCATGCTAATTAGTATGACTCCTCTTTGCTTTAATCAAGTCGTTTAGATGAGATATGTTAGATAAATAAGATTTAAAACTCCTGAGAAAGATTAAAAAACAGATAATAATCTTTCATCATCATCATCATCAGCTCTAAACATGTCAACATTGACTTGATTAATTAAAGATTCTCAGGTTTTTACTGCAGCACTCCGAGATCCCAAACAGTAACAAATATTTCATCACTCCACCGAAACAAAGGCGTGCACGCACGCTTGTCTAATACGGGAAATATGGTGCACGTTATTTCCCTGCAGGGTTTTGTGTTACCTCATCTCCATTTCGCAGGAAAAACAACACAAATTGGCATTCTGAGGAAAATGTGTCTGTTTTCAAACTGGAAATTCTATATGATGACTATCTAGGTCATAAATGTGAGCTTGTTGTTACTGGATAATATACACGAAAATATAATATTACATCAATTAGGGATTAGGTGCATTTAAAGATAAAGGAAAACAGGAAATTGTATATTTGGGGGTTTTGAAACATTTTGGAAAAACAAATTTAAATATTTGTATTGTAAATGTGTTCAAATTTAAAAACTGAATAAAAAAAATCATATATTCCTAAAAATGGCCAGAGCAAAGAAAAAAGAAAGCCACTTTGCTCCCCCTGTTTGCGCTTCCGTTTGACATGCACATGCTAATCCTGGCTGGAATGTCTCCGGTCTCGGAGTCCCGCGGCCCCGAGGAACAGAACAGCAGGTGAAACTAAACTCTTCAGGGACTCGACCCGCCTCAGCGCGACTCCACTACTTCTGCTGAATAGCTCAACCAGATCCTGCATTATACAGAAAAAATGGATGGAAGCATTTCTTTTTCCAAAACAGAAAATCAGAAGGAAGAAGAAAAACCTTGGAGGTGTAACTTTTTTTTAAACTCATAATTTAAAAAGTTATTTGAATTTTCTCCAAAATCTCACATCTGAAACTTTTTTGCCTATAATTAACTTTTTATATTTAAATGAAAACATCGACTTAGACATAACAGTCGTAAAAACGGAAAATGGGGTCTGGAAGAAAAAAGTAATGGACCAACCAGTTTGGGGAGGGAGGCGATTATAAAATTAGGGTGTAGGCAAACGTCAATCACCCGCTACAGCCACAACACGGAGCCTAAAGCCGACCGTGAGCACGCTCAGTCACCTCGGCGGGAGCCTAAGTCCGGACGGCAGTACAGTTACAGATCTGGTAATCCCAGAAGGAAAAACGTTGGAAGGGAGGACGAGAGGGAGAGCAACATGGCAGGAGGAGGGTAGGAGTGGGAGGAAACCTGCTGGCCTATATTCCTGGGATGCTTTGTGGGATTGGGAGCAACGGGAATGTGATTAATTCAAAGGAAAGGGGGGGGGGGGGGGGGGTGCTGATAGTAAAGAAAACTAAAAGTTTTTTTTTTTTTCTCAACTGAACACATTCAGGAGTCCTTAAAACAAAAAATCATCAAAACCCATTTCCATCAACTTTTATGAGGCGCGGTGTTGATGAGCGCCTCAATAAACCCAGTTCAGCCATGTTTGGGTTTTCAGCGCCCCACAGAGAGATTAAGGACTTTAAAAACTTTTGTATGCATGACTATCTGGGGGGAAAACACACACACACACACACACACACACACACACACACACACACACACACACGAGGATGTAGCTATAGGCAGCGCTCATCACCTCTGTTTATCTGGAGGGCTTATACCACTTTGGGGACTCCCCTTAAGTCTCACTTATCTCATTAGAACCCTAAAACTGATTAATATGAATGCCGGCCGAGGCCAGCTCAAGACATTCTAAAGAAAGGAGGGAAGGAGGGAAAGAGAAGAGGAGGATGGAGGGAGGGATTTTAGAGGAAGGGGTTTTTTTTGTGTCTCCGGACAATGAGCTGATGGCTTTTTAAGCCTCTCAGTGGCTCTGGGTTAATACCCCGGGCCGCAGTCATGGGATAGGCCGCAGTTCAAAGGCTGCTGCACTCCAGAGCTCACTGCTCAGGAAGAAAATAAACAAGCTGAATAAATACCACATCTCCTGCAACTTAAACCTTACTACAAAAATAATGAACTGCCCTTCCAAAGCGCGGCGGGGCAGTGTACGTGTGTGTGTGTGTGCGTGCGTGCGTGCGTTACAGTTGTCATGTTTGCTTGTGTTTAGGGATGATGTAAAGACCAGTCCAGGCTGAGAGGATAGAGTGAAGATGGGATTTACTACACGTTCTGTGGATCAATCGTTTTCTCTTCGGTGGAGAAAAAATGAAAAAGTCGGTGCAGAGGAATACAAACCACCATGCATATACAAACACACACACACACACACACACACACAAAATTCAACTTCACAAAATAGGAAAACTATGAAGCAGCTCTCAGAGGAGCAGCCACAGAGAAATGGGTCAAGAATAGTGCTGCGCTTTACTACAGCAGGTCCACGTTTCTGCTGCTTCATTAAAGCCGGGGTCGGCTCAGGATAACCATGCACGGGGTGTGCAAGTCAACACACACACACACACACACACACACACACACACTTAATGAGAACCAAATACTTGCTTCTCTGAGCATCAAAGCCAATTTCCGCTGAGGATGTTCGACTCAGTTTGATGTTACACATGTTTAAATCTCATTCATTAACCATTTGACTCTACAATCTTATTAAAGACCAAGTTCAATCGTTTTTTTATACGTTTGCAGAGGTCTCTAGTATAAATGAATGCCTTGTGAGACGATCTCTGTGGGGGGAAAAGCACTGGTGCTCCTGTTTCAGGAAGTAGAAGTCAGCCAGATCAGAGGGGAGCAGACGACAGCAGGATTTGGAAGCTTATTTCCTAATATTTGGACATCTTCCCTCTGATTGGTCAACAGCAACGGAACACTGACTCTGTTTGCTTTGTATCATTGATGTTTTATCTCCACAAATAACTAAAATAGCTCATGGTAACGGTTAGCTTCTACTAGCTTCTAGCTTGATTCCTGGACACTAAACCAACAACAACCTTCCCGGACGCGAGCCAAGATGGGTGAGTCCATGAACGCTAATTTTAAGTGTGACGTAGATTTGTCCATCTTTCCTAATCCAAGTGTTCCTCCGTCTATTTTCTATCAGTGGCTAACGCAGGAAATATGGGCAGAGGACAAATTTCATGTTTATCCTGCATGTAAAACTCAGAGTGACTGATCACATTTCAAAAATAAGTAAAAAAAATAATAATAATTTCTCAGTAAACTTGGTCTTTAAGAGTTAAATCAAACTTCTTGATCCAAAAGAGGAGAGGAAAAAAGCCTTTTATGCTAATTTAGAGGGTGATTTTAAAATATGATTTAAAAATACAGAACGACAGATGAAAAACACTTTTTATAATTTACTTAAATGCTACAAAGTTTTTAAAAAAAATACTTAAAATAATAATAATAGTCATGGAATTTTCTGGAATTACTTCACAGTTTTTTACCTGAGCATAAAAATAATTAGAACTATCCATCTCATGCAATGTTTATTTAAGGGCAAAAACAAAAGCTTGTTTTTATTATAAAAAACGTGTCGCAGAAAACGAAATGATGGGAAATTCAACTTGCAAGGACACGGTGTGCAATGCATCACATAGTCAAGGACTAAGATGCAACTTGTGCACACAACCCCCATGTAAACACAACCCTGTGTGTGGTGGTCCTCTCCATCAGAGGAAACAAAGCATGGCTTTAAACCTGCAGGCTTAATCCCATCTCTGCAGGAAAACAGCCCCGGGGTCACTAAACCCGAACCGTAAAGACAACAACTCCTCGGGGTGAGGATGCAGAGTCTGTCCCCCTGGAGGAAACACCACCAGCAAACCAACCGTGGTCACCAACCAGGGAGGCAGCCAGCCAGCAAGCTGCATCTCTAAGCCTCAACAAGGACATGGAGGAGGAAGAGGAGGAGGAGGTTAGGGAGTGGACGGTGTGGAACAATGAGAAGCTGGAAATGAGTGAAAATGCCACCTCTGGTTTTCCTCCTTCTCTTAACCCCTGACTCCTCATCCTCCTTTTCCTCCTGTCTGACTACTTCAACTGTACGCTTCTTTTTCCTCCCCCCTTGCCATTCACACCAATCTCCCTCTCTCCTTTACTTTGTCCTCCTTTTTGTCTCCCTCTGCTTGAAACGCATGCGTTATTTTCAGTCCTGCCTATGTAGCGTGGACAGAGAAAGCAGAACAATGGCCGCCTTTCAGTCCCACAACCCGGCACTAAGGGGTGAGGGGCATGGGGGTGGGTGGGGGGGTATCGGCTTCTTGTATTTTTATCTACTGTCTGATGCAGCTCGCTTATTACTGGCAGGTTTCAAGCTCAGCTGAAGGTGACGTCTGACTTTTTGCTTATTTTCAGGTCAGTGGAACATCATCACAAAGATTTTATGAAGGGAAGCAAATGTTATTGCACTTTTATCTGATTTTACTTGACAAAAAACAAGCGAATCAGCTAAAAAAGGCCAAAAAAAGCATCACATAGGACTGAAAAGAAGTGTTTTGGGGGCATATAGGAGCAGATTGTATCAGTTCAGAAGGAAAAACAGACCACACAACTATATATGTGTGTTTCTCAGTCGGCCCGTGAAGACGAATTACCTCATGAGTCATTTACAACACGGCTACAACCCGTCAATTAGGTCTTTATTCACGAGCTGGAGATGTGTTCTCTTCTGGGATCTATTCTCCACACGGCTGCCCAGCTAGAAAAACATCCAGTCACTCCCCCGCAGCCCCCAAGTTAAATAAGAAAAACGCAGCATTCGGGTCCCGAGTCAGTCTACCATGAGTGGAGTTATCGGTGGAAAATATGGCTGTCAAAAAACCCGACCAGCTTTGTCAAATATTCCTGATAAATAGAGGGAGGAAAATTTAGACCAATCAGGTTTTTTTCAGTCTGACGGTAAATCAGAACCAGTTAAAACTGGAAATAATGATTCCTTTCAAGAAAAGGTCTTCAGCTCTAAAATGATTTTGGCTGAGAACAGATGGCACACAAGGCTACGAGTCCTCTCTCAGTAGCGCCCCTCTCTGGTCAGGGGGGACAGACCCACCGTGTAACAGCTGTTTGCAAGCCTCCATCTTACAGAAGAGAGGCAGAGGACGTGAAGAAGAACATGGTAGCGACATATTCAGCCGTGAACGAGACGCTCTGAGGAAATTCAACCCGTGTCGGAGCCTCGGTAATCATTCCAATCCTGTTTTTGGTCCTTTTTGAGAAATTTTAAACTGAAACTGGGCCCTTTTTGTGGATTTGTCCCCCACTTTCTGTTCCATCAATCTGCACAGGCGTTTGTAGTAAAACTAGAACTTTGGGGGGAAAATAAAAAGCAATTTTTTTCAAAATCAGTGAGAAAAAAGGGAAAAACGCCCAAATGCAAAGAAAAAACTTTATTTTTGTCGCTCTCATACCAGAAAAGAAGTCTTCCATTAAGCTTTGCACATGTGAACATTGCATAAGATGGTTACGTTTTTTTTTTTTTCCAAGTTGAGCTGTATAGAGTGTTCCCCCAGCGGACCGAAGTTTGAAAAGGGTCTAAAAGACAGATCTCTCAGCTGATAGTGGAGTTTCAGCACTTGATCTGACCTTGGAGTGATTACTGTGAAAACAAAAACCTGGACATTAATACACGGTTCCCAGGACAAGCCGGGGAAACATGCACAACCCAAATAAAGCTGCCATTCAATATTCTTCTAGTTTTTCCAGAGGGGAAAAGACGTTTTTACAGCCCCTTGATAGGCTAACGTTGCTTTTAGTCATGGACAAACACAAGGGTGTGACGCTTGGGTAAAGAAAATAATAAATAAATAAAGGTCTAGAGAAAAAATGCCTAAAAGGATTTTTTTTAATTAAACACATTTCAATATACACACAGCCACAAGGATTTTTTTCCTGCCCAGTTGTAGGCTTCCTTCAACAGGATTAGCATATCCAAGCCTCCAGCCTGAGCACCAGGCACCCCTGGCGACAGGGCTGCTTCTGTCCGCTGCATAGCACCTCCACAAGGGTCACGGCCAAGAGTCCTCCCCCTCTCCCACGGCGCGCTGAAGAACAGCTGCTCTGCCAAGCACATTGACCAAGCATTGACTACTGCCTGCTGGGCTCATTTTCCAGTTAACAGGAAAAAAATTAATTTAAACAGAAAGCACATTTACAGGTCTGCTGAGAAAATACAAAGTGCTATTAAAACCTAATGAAAGAATTATATTGCGCAACGCCGTCGTTGCAATTTGCTGTTTTCCCCAATCGTGTCCCGTTTTAATTTTCAGCATCCTCCGCCTGGCTCCATTTTTACCCCCCCACCACAAGTCCGTTGTCTGTTTGGCTGGCATTTATGCTTTCAATGTCACAGGCATAAAAAAACAACAAGGGGTCATTAAAAGCAGCTAAGGCTTAGAAAAATATTATAATAAAGTCCTAAAGCCAAAATGAACAAGTGGGTTTGTGCACAAACAATAAGCAAAGTAAAATAGTGTAAAAAAAAAGGACGTGCAACAATAATTTGTTGTAAAATGGGTTTAAATATGAGTTTTACTGTTAAATATGATTTTCAGATATAGCTATGGGTCTAGAAGTCTGTCGTTGTTGCATTTAATGACGTAAAAGATGAGATAATCATAACAAAACTTAAAAAACTAAAAATTTTATTTTATCACACAAAATTTTTTATTATTGTTGCAGTTTTAATATAAAAAATTATGATTTTTCATCTAAATTAACCACCGTGCAGACCAAAAGATCGTCGCTGTCGGGCAGAAACCTTCTATCTCCTAAAATGTGACCAAAACTTCTTTCTTTTACATGAAAAAAACTGAGGAGTTCTTTTTTGACACTTTAAATTGGACAAACATCCAATAAACCACAAACAGATGTGAAGGAGATCTCACAGATTGATTTATGCAAAGAAAAAAAAAAAAAATTCTTAAAAATGGAGATATAGGGTTCCCGCCTTACAGCGACAATTTGTAAAATATGAGCATTTTTTAAAGAAGTTTTTGATTCTTTCTCTGTAACCCGGCACCAAATAATCTACGGACCGCTGACGGACCCTCAGCCCAGTGGTTGGGGACCCCTGTTTTAGAGAATCGTCATAATTTAAAAGTATGTGCATGGGAGCAGCTGAAAAAAAATGTAATTCTAGAGAAATCAACAAACCAAAATAAACAAAAAAAAGCCCTAAATGTGCTCACAACACTCTTAATATGGTTTTACACACACACACACACACACAAAGAAGAGGCAGATATAACTTCAACAAAGGCGAGCCGATACCACAGACACAAATACTAGCTGCAGGTTTCTAGTTTCAGAACATTTACAGAACGCCCACACCAACATCTTCAGTAACCCGCTTCTGTTTTATCCACAAACTGTGCAGGAAAAAGCCAGAACACCTTGAGGAATATGCATGAATGAAACCACAGCAGACTGTTTTGGTGTTAACAACCCCTTCCACTTGAAGGAGAGTTATTAGTTACCAGTTTGTCATTCACAGCCCAACTTTCTGCTTCGTTACTCTCCGCCGTGCGTGCGTGACCCCTCTCTCGACTCGCCTCAGAGTGAGCCTGACCTCTGAGCGTCTCTCTCCAGCACCGGCCGTGGAGGGACTCCGAAAATATCTAACTGTATTTGTTCATGATACACGCCTGGCTGGAGGAGATGGAGGAGGGAGAAAGGGGAGAGAGCAAAAGAGTTGAGGAGATGCGATGAGTCGATAGGAGAATCAGGACAGAAAGGAGAAGGTAGAAGGGAAACGACGTCCTTTCTGGATTACAACTGAGACATTATTAAGGTTTCATGTCCGCTACCTTATTAGCCTCACAAGCTAAGATGCTCCACAAAAAGGCAGAAATTACATTCCTGAACCAAACAAAGTCAAGATTATTGCACGTCTCTTAAGCAGCATTTATTCAACCTCTCAAGTGAATCTGAACATCTCACTCACGTAGACAGGGAGTCTTTCTGAACTTGTGATTGTGTCAAAGTGTTTTTTCTGAGTAATAAAGCAGCGAGCAAGTTCCTGGTCTCCTGCTGTAGCTGTGAGACACAAACGCTGGACCAAAGCCAGAAAAGCTCTCCTCCAGCCTGCACCAGAATCACAAAGCTCCCAAAAACAAGCGTGGTGCAGCCAGCACCAAAAACAAAGTCATCCTTGGTGTTTAACAGCTACAGAGGAGGACATGCAAGAAGAAAATCATTGAAAAAGTTGTACTTCACACTAAAAAAGTTCTAATTATTTCATATTTGTTTTTTATTTTACTTTTTGCATTTGTGTCCAAACATTTTTACATATTAAAACAAAGTTTCTGTTGTAAAACTGATTAATTGTAGCTTTAAACTCCAGACTAGCTGAAGTTTCTGATTTAACTATTAAATCTTTCTGGGTTTTCCTTCTATTTAGGTGATTAAATAAACAAATTGAGCAGGTTTTTGGGGTCGCTGAATTAAAATCAACTCATGTTTTAGTAAAAAACTAAAACTGCAGCTTTAGTGTGATCGATTATATAACAAATCTGCATAAATAATCATAAACTGGGACTTTTTCTGGTTATTTTGCAAAAAAAAAGACAAAGTTAAGATTTCAGCTACAAAGAATGTGATCAGAATAGAACATAAAAATAATAATTTTAATCCCAACTAGGAGATTAAATGACGTATTTAATGCAACATGGCCCAAATGGGTTTATGTGCTTCAGCAGCACTTTGAGTGCAACTGAAGCCAGGAAAGAAGTTCAGGAAGAAAGAAGCTCAATAATTTTCAATATTTATTAACCGAGCCATCAGTAAGACCAGTTTTCTGTCTCCTCTCTCTGATTTAAAGTTACCTTTCTGGCTTCAGCCCTGCAGGGTTTGAGAGTCAAACAAACTCTATTTGGGGTAAGTAGAACAGCGACTGTTGACGCTGACGCTTATATGAAAACCTGCTTCCTTCCCTCAGGCGATTTCGAGCCACAGAAACAGACGAGGCTCAGGAAGCAGCGTATTTCTCAGGTTTTACTGGATTTCAAAGAAAAAAGCAACGAGCAAGATCATTCTCTCTGTTCTGTGTCAGAATTAGTGGATCAGATCTGAGATTAGCAGATCTATTTAAACTTCTTCCTGCTTCTTCTTCTTCTTCTTCTATAATAAACTTTTTCTTTCCTCGCTGAAAATCTGAAACTTGTCAGCACATCTGGAAGGTATCAAGTTAACCGAACAGCCTGTCAAGTTAAAACTTCTTTTTTTCTTGAGGAAAAAAAAGAAAAGAGAAAAAGAAAAAGCAGCCCAATGAAAGGTTGTCTATCAAGTGAGAATTGTGTTTGCCTCCAGTGAAGACAGTAGGCCAGTAATAATCAGCGAGGGCACGCAGGGACCACACCGGTCACGGTCTACGGGATATCAGAGCCAGGATCTACACGCCCCACTCCGGCTGCAGCAGGCCAGCTTCCAGTCGGCTCTGTTTAGACCCAGACCACTAATTGTTCCAAGCAATAAATCCTGTTTTCTCAAACTTCGTATTCAATGTAAATAGTTGTATAACAAATTCAGCGTGCGCTATTAATGGCTTTGCACATTTGGCAGCTGAGTGAAAGATCTCAGCAAAGTCCTTCAGACGTAAGAGAGCAGAGACGAGGCTCCGACGAGGACTTTTAGGAGGAAAAGCTGGTTTGAATTATGGGAACAGCTGATTTAAGGCTGTTTTAATTCATTAGTAACTCACAAAATGTTCACTAATCTTTTAATTTCTTATAAATCCATTATGGCTGATCATTGAACTTTTAGATTTTTTTTTATTTTCTGAAATTTTAACTTTTAGATGCAACAAATCAAGTTTTTACAACTTTAAACATGTAATTTAGCCTCATACATATACATAAATATACAAACATAACATCAAGCGTTCTAAACTAAACTAAAAAAAGGGAACTTGTGAAATAAAAAGTTTAAATTCCTTATATAGGAAACTTTTTTACTGATTGGCTTAATGAACTGAACTGTATTGGAATGTTTACTTTGTGAAGTGCCTTGAGACGACTTTGGCGCCATATAAATAAACTGAATTGAAAACATTTTAAAGCAGAACCTAATCACAACAAAAGGTATATAGGTCTAATTCCCTGTAGATGAACACAACTCGTGTATGTTTTTTCTTCCAGAGTTAATTTATAATTATGTATCCAACATCTCTGCTTACAGTTAAGTTTAAACACCCACACTCTTTATTTTATTCTTAGAATAAATAAAAAGCTGCATTTAAGAAAACCTCTAATTCAATTATCCTGAAAACAACAAATCATGTCTGACTTTTTTAAAGTTTATAGCATCTTTTATTTTTACAAACTTAATAAAGTGAGAAATACTTTAAAAGTTTAATAAAAACTTTTAAACGGTAAGAAATCAACTTTAGAAGATTTTCTGTTGTTTTTCTTATTATTCCATAAGATTTTGTGTGTGCCAAATGAATATTGAGTAAAATATCACAAAGTTCACTAAGTAAAAGTTGCTTTTAGGGGGGGAAAGGAAGTGTGTGATACTTAAATAAAAACGTGAGCAGACATCAGCTGTCCTTCAAGCTCTGAGCCGCTTGACCTTTATGCTTTCCTAGAAGTTCACCGAATGGTTGGTTTAAGGGTCTAAAACAATAAAAATCAATTATAAAACTGTTGCTTTTT
Source organism: Aphyosemion australe (assembly GCA_006937985.1). Lineage (NCBI taxonomy): Eukaryota > Metazoa > Chordata > Actinopteri > Cyprinodontiformes > Nothobranchiidae > Aphyosemion > Aphyosemion australe. The sequence continues at coordinate 517,357 of SSNS01000199.1, read as the reverse complement.
CACACAGAAGTTATTTCTGATTTTAACCAGTCTGAGTCCATCCGAACCTCTCATAAAACATTCCTCTGGTTTGCACCGAGGAGGTAAAAACGGATGCACCAGGATCAGAACAGGCCGCGCTTTACGCACGGGTTAGTTCATCCCAGGACCCTGCTCTGTGATCAGAATCAGCTCATATTCCCTCAAATCTCCAGCTACGCTACAGAAGCGCACTCAGCCTCCACCGCGGAGAACAAAGACCGATGTGATACAGAGGAAAAAGCGGGGAAACATGCGCCGCTCTCTGCGTAAAACCTGCCCGGTGCTCCGGTCACTTACTTGGCGTTGGTCCGGTTCCAGTAGACGGCGTAGCGGTCTGCCACCACTTTGGATCCGGGCTCCTGGCTGAGTACGCACATCAACAGCACCAGGCAGAGGAAGAGGACCATTTCCACATGCAGCATCACTACAGCAGAACTTCGTATTCCTCCTCAGCGTCGTTTCGGGTCGGTCGTAGGTAGGGGCGCTTCAAGCGGGACAGGTGACGGGTCCCAGTCACATGTGTCCGGGTGTTTCTGGCGCAGCAGATTTTGGAATCTGAGGCAAATGTAAGAAAATACGCGGAGGGGAAAGAGGCGCAATCGCGATCATTCAGTGGGACACTCGAGCTGACACTTGTTCAGGGTGCAGAGAAGAAGTTCAGATAAAAATCAAACGGGCTCGCTCTCCCAGAGCTCCAGAGGAATCCTTGGGTTTAGTTTGTTTTGTTTGGGTTGTCAGCTCGGAGAAATCCGCGGTGGCTTGACCCAATATATCTCTCCCTCTGATGCGCAAACAGCGAGATCAGCGCATAGCCACAAATGCGCAACACAACGATCTTCCAGTGTCCCCCCCACCCCACTTTCCTCTCTCAGGGTGTAGCCTGTGTCGGGGGCAAGTGACAAAGCCGAACACTTACTCCAGAGCGAGAGGAGATTAGTCACAACCAAGACGTGATGGAGAGGAGAAAGGGGGAGAAAAGAGGGGGGCTCCTCCAAATGTGTCCAATGACGCCGAGACGCACGTCAGATGTCCATGTTCTCCTGGCAACTTTTTAAAGCCATGCAGTCAGTCCGCGTCCGTCTGGAGGTTAGTCTCGCTCTCTGCTTTCCTGCGTGAACACGACTGTCATCCTCTTTCTCGATTTCGCGGAGGTGTCACGGCCGAGGCGGGGAGGAGTCCGGCTCGGTGACGGAGCGGAGCACAGGCGGCGGCGGTGTTGCGTGTTTTTCTCTTCTCACTGTTTACCTCCGCGTTCCAAAGTGTCCTCCTCACATACAAGAGCCGTGGTGCAGCGCGCGGGGACGGAGAAATCACCGGGCTCTCCCATGTGTCTGCAGTCGTCCTCTCTTCTTTTTTTGTTTTCTCCTTTTGGCTTGGAGACGCCGGGACGCGCAGGACGGAGAGGCAGGCAGGCAGGGCAGGCGGCTCCAGACGCCGACTGAGAGAGTGGGTTTGGTTACGGCCGAGCGGGGGATAGTCCCATTGGTTTGAAATTATTTGAATGGGCGGAACAGGGACGCTTCTAAGCCACGCCCCTTATTTAAAAGCGAAGTAATTGAATTAGAAAAAGGTAGAGCTGCAAGGAGACGCAGGAGAGAGGTGCAGGACGCGGAGCGCGTTTAGATGGGAAGGGTTTAATTTTAATGCAGCACACTCGGAGCGCATTAATCTGCCTTTTTTAGAGGAAACAGAACTTATGATGAAAGAAAAAAAACTTACAGGGCATAAAGGTGCAATTTTACAAATGAAATTGAAATATAGAATATTTGTCTCTCTAATCAGTGTTTTAGAGCAGACGGTGTGGGGTGAAGGGGTGAAGGGGTCCGGGTGCGCAGCTCCAGCGCGCCTGGACGCCCCGCAGTGGCGAGTCTGATCCAGGCGGGGCCAAGAGGAGCGCACAAGACGAGCCACGGTTCTCCGAGGAGTTCAGAAGACGTTTAAAGCTGTAAACTCAAATTCAGATACAAGTGTATAAAATATAAGCTGACAGATGGTAAAAATATACAAACAGAAAATATTTGCAAAAAAACAATTACATATGACTTTATAAACAATGTGCACAAATGTTTAAGGAAACTACAGAAGTGCAATTATAAATCTTTAGAAAATAAACATTTGTTAATGTAAATAAAGTTTATAAAATTAATAAAAGTTGTTTATTTTGAGTTAAATTTATTCAAGGACATATCTGAATTATTTAGTAAGTTCTAATCTGTGATAAAAAGCATCAGTTTAATCAGAACTCTGTTATCCTTTATGATTCTATCATGAGATGAATTTAAATAAAGACACTTGAACATGCTTTTTAGAAATAAATATATTTAAAAAAATCCACGTATAATTCAGTACAAACTCACCCAAACTAAATATTTTTGTATTTTGTCAAAATTGAATTCCTTAAAATCTCTGTGCATCTGAGAATATGTAAATTTTTTTTTAATCAGTATTTTTGCACATTTTGGGACATAACAGAGTGAAATAAACTTCTAATGTTGTTTGGTGAGCTCTCACGCTGTTTTAAAATGTGCTATATAAATAAAACTGAAATGGAATAATCCATTTTTTCTGAAGAAAATTAGTGGATTTGCGATCTTAAAACTTAAATGAGGGGGAAAATATAAAAATGTAATTGTTTGGCAACTTGAAGCTCAGCTTATGAAAACAAATCATTCTGGGCAAAACTTTGATGTTGCATCAGTATTTTTAAAAAATCAGTTGAATCTAAACGTCTGAAGGGTCTCCTGTGAGTCCGTGCGACAGGTGCTGAGAGCCATCAGGAGCACAGAATGTGAGCAAAAAACACAGAGGGGAGGAGGAGAAGGAAGAGGAGGAGCAGGAGGAGGAGGGGGTAAGAGGGCAGCTAATATTTTAAGAAAATCCTCTTGACCTGTTCTCTTTCTCTAAACTCAGAGCCGTTCACTTCCACAATCACACTGACAGAGGGGCGCTCTTGCTGCAAACACCCAAAACCACAAACTCAAGCGAGCATTTCCTTTTCGTTCCTTTCTTTTCTTGTTTTGTTTTTGCAAAACACTTAAACAGAAAGACGCTATCAGCTACCAGGCAAGGAGGGATGGAGGGGTCAGCCTGGAGGTCAGCGAACATGGCTGTTTTCACACCCTCTTTACAGCCATGTCTGCATTCCTCTCCTGGTACATCCCACCGCTCACACACACACACACACACACACTGACGCAATAATAAATAAATAAATAAAGAACACTTGATAACAAGCATGTTTGACTGAACATACCCCCAGCTGGTTTCATTTTCTCCAGCTCAGACTCATCTTCTTCCTAACTTGCTGCCACTCTCATGGAAGGCTGATTATTCCTCATGAGGGCCAGATTTCCTCCTCGGCTTCATGTTTCAACACACCGACGCAAAGAATTGTGCATTTTTCAAAGATTTATGCTAATTTTTATCCATTTTGACTGATTAGTAAAAAAGAAAACATCACGCACCACCTTAGATCAGATGTTTTGTTCTCTTTTTTGAGAATTCTTTTCCACTTTCATCTCTTTTCTCTTCCCTTGGCAAAATGGCTCACAGCCCAGGATGGCGTCTCAGCTTTAGCACGCGAGAAAAAAGTGCCCCTAAATTTAGTCAATCCAGGGAGGGAGCTCTCTGCAGGTGCTTTGCATGTTGCTGAAAAGGTGGAAGGCTGATTTTGTGCCATAAAATGCAATTTAGTAAAAACTGCTCATTGAAACACTTAGAGGACATTTAGTTAGAAGAATCACTCACAAATACAATATAACATCAGAATGAGCACAATTAGTGCTTTTATGCATCAACAGTGGAAAAGCTTCATGCAGGACCCCCTTCACCACCAATGCTTCTCCCATAAATTCTACAAACTTTCACATTACGCACACACAGACCTGTTATCCCCACTAAAACTGTTTAACTTTGAGGTTTTATGGTCCAATTCCATTTCAGTCAAGCTTCTTGTAATGCCTTTTTGATAAAGGATAACTGGCTTCATCAAGAGCTTCGCTTTGAAATATAGAACTCATTCTAGGCAAAATGACAAGTATCTGGCTTCAAGCCTGAGGTTTTTCTCCTCGCACATGCTGGATTCAGCATGCTCACGCAGCCAGGGTCACAGCAGGAGGAGATGGGAGTAAAGACTGACGGCTTGATGATTTAGACTTTTTGTTCTTTTGTCATCGGGACGATTAGAGACCAAATTATGACAATAACTCATTAAAACAAGGTGAAAATTGCAGCCGTGCTTGTCTGGCATCAGTGGTGCAGGTCAGACATTCCAACAAGCAATTACTGACATGAAAAGGACTCTTTGAATGAGTCTTTTGAAAAATAGCTGCCAAATAGTGATCCGTGGCCCAAGTGAGGAAGATCTTTCATGGAATATATGGATTTAATTACTGTTTTATGCAACTCCTTATAATAGAAAATATTCATTCAGAATATCTGCAGATGAAGGACATCTTCCTAACCTAGAAATCCAGACAAACCGTTACAATAGCAAAGAGATATTTCTCTGCAGGTTGGTCTAGCCACGCTCCATTGTAGTCTCAGCAGGTCTACCATTGGCTCAGCTTAAGTTTAACTGTCTGTTGCACTCGTTGTGTCCTTGGGTAGGACACTAAACCCACCTGCTGCTGGTGGTTGGAGGGACCGGTGGTGCTAGTGCTTGGGTTAGCTGTGGCAACATTGTAGCTGTTCACCACCACCATGTAAATGTGTGTGTGCATGGGTGAATGACTGAATGTGCTGTGAAGTGCTTTGAGGGGTTGTAGAACCGTAGAAGGCACTATACGAACACAAGCCATTTACCATTACAGCAGAGGCTGTTTTATGATGACAGCAGAGCTGCAACAGAGCAAAAACCAAAGAAGGCGGCGGCTCAGGAATGGCGCTCATTTGAAACAGCTTTGGCATCAACTTTGGACGATTTAGACTTGGGCTTTTCTTTGAGACTTGAACAGATAGAGGTACTCTGACAATTTGAAAATTTCCAGCTTGTGACATCTCAAATTCTGGCAATGACTCACCCCTCTGCATTGATCTGGACTTGGGATCTGCTACGGGGGCCGGATGGCACTGACCTCCGGGGGTTGCATTGCTGGGCCAATGAGCGCTCTCCTGCCTGGGCATCCCCTTTCACAAAGGAGAAGGAGGGTGGAGGGTATGGGAGATAGGACCTCGACAAAAAATTGGATCGAGGGCTGACTTTCAATGGATCGCATCTCTGCAACACACAAAACCCTGACCCAGAATCAAGTCGTCTGAAAGTCATTTAGCGCCACGTCCTCCACAAACATGCAGTGCGCAATTGGAGAGGGGCAACCATCATCCGGCTGCACCCCTATCCCAGTCACGAACAACTTTCCGCACCAGTCGAGGCCAGCTACCTGGGACCAACCGAAGATTTGCTGCAGTACAGTATCATTATGTCTAGGTGGGATTCTGACTTCGAGGCGTTCATTCATAATCCCACAGATGGTAGCTTCGCCCCGTTGGCTCCTCAGCCAAGAACATACACTAAATGTCTGAACCTGTGGTTCCTCTCGTACTGAGCTGGATTACTATTACAACAACACATCATCACCTGTCTCACCACGGTCTAAACCCAGCTCACGTTCCCTATTAGTAGGTGAACAATCCAACGCTTGGTGAAATCTGCTTCACAATGATAGGAAGAGCCGACATCGAAGGATCAAACAGCGACGTCGCTATGAACGCTTGGCCACCGCTGTCCAATTGCGTGCAAAGCGACAACCGTGGATTCTGCCCCTATGACTGAGCTCTGTCTTTGGTGTCTATATATTTATACATGGCTTCCCAGGCTAACATATTCCTGCAGTAGCAGTTTAGTTTTCAGGTCATGAACCACAACAAAATGCACCAAATGCACCTTTAGTGTGTCTCAAATTCCTGCAAAATGAATGTAAAACAGTGTGCAACAGGACATGTCATTTTAAAGAAGCTCTTTCTGTTTACCGATGCAGCAGCATCGCAGCCTACCAAGGGTCAGCGTAGGGATCGGCTCAAACAGTGTAGCTCCAAAATCTCATTGATAAGCAGCTCACACGGCTTTAAATATGATGCTCACACAAACCCAGGCAGCAGGAACCTTGTCGGGGAGACTTACTGAGAATACTGCTGCGCCCTGTAACCCCATTCGCACTATCAAGGTGCAAAAGCAGATTAGATTGGGTTACATACAAGGAGAAAATGGGATTTCACCTTTTTCGGAGCACATATAAAAATGTCATGTCTATTTTAGAGGATAATAATCACAATTTCCCCCTGCAGACAAGAAACGAGCACTTCCGTGGAAATTCATCTTTTGATAAATAAAAGTCTTTAAACTATTTAACGCTACATGCTGTCAAATCACAAAAACGCAAGTGTTGCGTTTCTAACTGGATAAACTTGACACAAACCTTTCTCATTACATCCAAGCTCTTGGAGAGCATCACCCTCTCCCCCACCTCACCTCCTCCCTCTCCCTCTTTATTCTCCACCACCTTCCTCTTTAGGATGCATATTAGATTAAAGATTTTATTGTCACACTCAATGCACTTAGAGTGTTGGCAAACTAAATCACAAGGAGACAGCATGTCATAGAAGAGACACCTTGGGTTGACTAAGTCATGACGAGGCAGCACAAATCGATGAGATGGACTAATCGGATGTATCTGCTGGGACGAGCTCTGCCCTGAATCCAAATGATGGACACCAGATGGGGACTGATGTTTCCATTAGTACACAATCAGTGCAGTAGACAGAGCAATGTAAGGACAAGGGCTCCCTATTCAACGAGGAATCAGCTTTTCAGTAGGCACAGCCAAGGTCTCTCCATTCAGCATCTACAGAGGCCTGTCTTTTGTGGGTGCAAAACAGACGTACAGTAGAGATAAATAAAAAAAGGAAAGGAAAAGGAGTTTATTTGAACCCGTCAAGGACACAAAGAGGACAACTGCTGTCCACAAACCAAAAATAGATTCGTTAACACAAAATTCTTACAACATAAACTCATACTCTGCTTCTTTATCCTTGTTTTAATTACATTATGTAGAATATTTAAGGCCAGAATCTCACTTGGCTGCAGCTGTTGGCAACTAGTTAGAAACACAAGGTTGGGAGAAAATATGTGACTTTTTCCTTGGAATCAGACAGAACTGATGCTCATGATTCTTTTGCAATAGTTTTATTAATAATTCACGTGGGGCATAATTGCAGGGCCATTTTGGCATTCATACTGTAGAACACATTCTTTTGTTGCAATTAACTCCCAAAGTGACACTTTTCATTACAAATTTGGCCACTGCCTCTTCCAAAGTTGTCTCATGTTATGTGTTTTCTAACTCACAGATACTAAATTCAGAAAGGTTCCAGATAATGACTCGGAGAGTATTCTGGGAGGACAAATGTCTCAGAGTTTTTTAAACATTCAAAACATTCCAGAGACAGAAGAGGGAATCCCTTTACCTCACGCAACTAGGAATGATGGATATTGTCTTTTATATCGATATCCAAAATACCGATATAGTTGAACTGTTCATATCTGATACTGATCGGGTACCAATAGACATTGGCGCTGCAAGGTTGTCGTGGGGCCCAAGCAAAAGGACCTGCTGTTCGGTGCAGGCAAGGAAGCATGCAGTCGTTTCTCTTTCTCAATCGAAATGGTTGTGGCGTGCTGACGATCCTTCGTTGAAGCGTGCACACACGGGCGTGTCTGTGTGTATTTCAAGGAAGTGCACGGGCATCTCTGGCTGAGTCAGTGGGGAGGGAGGGGGATCAGGGAGTGTGAGATGGCCAAAAGTGGGGTTCAGTGTGATTCTGACCCTCGTGGTTTGGGGGCTAGAAGCAATTGCCTGCCCTGCCCATCAGAACACAGCACCTCTGCCAACATTTGCAGCGTTCCACTCTCAGGTAAATATAAACTAAATAGTTTTAGGTAACCAACATCACATCTCCTATCATGCAAACTTCAAATTTAAACATTATCTGTGCAAAATATGAAAACTAATTCAAAGGTTGTATCATTAAGAGTAAAAAAACGACGACAATTTATGATGTTACCTTTTAATGCCAATATCGCTCGATAATATCGGATATCCGTATTGGGAACCACCATGACTGTTTGTAGAAAATTTGGAAACTCCAACAGTTGCAACTCAATGAGATACTGACTTTACTCATCAAATAGGCAACGTCCCACTGTGCAAGACCTAGTTAGGACGTCTGGCCCAACGGATCCAATACAGACATGGTCTGCACATCCATGCGACGCTGACTGTTTGCAGGGGGTTTTCATGCAGATGAACATTTATGCAGACTGTTTTGGGCCACCTTCAATCGATTCTGTCTATTAGCAATTTTTTTTGTCGCTAACCAAGCAAGGACATACATTTTGTTTTAAAGGTGGGGGGGCGCACAAATGGCTTGAGTGGTGGTGGTGGGGTGGGGGGTTCAATGATTCAGAATTTACTTTTACTTTTTGAATGTATGGTCAATAGGCTTAATTTGCATTAGATTCTACCTCATCTTAATAAAAATTCAGATAAATCTTGAATAAACTGAACTGCCTTGGATTGTTGTGGGGAACATGTCCCCCCCATTCCCCCCAAAAATTACGTCCGTGTAACCAATTTGTTTTTTATTCCTAAACCCAGTTGAGAAACCTACGCAGTTAGAACCAAATGAAATGTTTTCCCTCTAAAGAACTAACTTTAGAAAAATGCTGAATTCACTCATAAAATTCTAACGTGTCATGGATTTAATTCACTCGCTGTGATGTATGTGAAAATAAACTTTCACTTATTTTTCCAAGCCCCATAATTAAATTAGGCCTCAGCTCTTTCTTCATCTGTAGCGTTAGATACCGTAGACGTTTTATCAGCCTTAGTAATGGTGCCTTTACTGTGCTAATGTTTCCACTGAGGACGTCCTAAATGATGTGGGGTAACAAACACATCTGGCTTTACTCTCTTGTCACATTTGTTCCCCGTTGACTCTAAGGAACCCCAAAATGGAATAAACCAAATGTAGAATTTTAGGCTTTACATCTCCAGTTTATAAATGAAGTAGCTAGATTCACTCATATGGAACTGTCTGGAGACAAATCAAGTCTTTTTCCAAAATTTAAGTAAGAAGTTAATTAGTTTCACACTACCAGCTGATAGATAATACCAATAGCATTAATCACTGGTGTAAAAAAACAGCAGTCCAGTGTTTTTACTTACACCCAGTGTCTCAGCTGCCTCACAGCAATGTTTTCTCCTCTTTTCCTCCCATTCAGAACAAAAGCTCTCTCACAAATGCAGAGGAAACCACAAACAGCCTCCTGCTCGTGTACTATAAATGTTTATTTGGCCGGCAACAGTGTTTTTCTTTGCTTTATGTTCAGATTTGATCCTTTATATTTTCTCATATTTTATTACACTATGTACTGATGACGTCAAGCCCAGCTGTGGGCTAGATTCTTTACTACACTGGAAAAAATATCAACCATCATGTGTAGCCTGTTTAATATATATTTGTATGTTTTGTACACTATTAAAAGTCATATCTGCTTCAATTTCCAAACTTATTTAGAATACAACTTTTTATTGTCCAAGTGGATTCACCCATCAACCAGAAAGATTTAAAGGAAAGATTTAAAGCTCAACTTTACTCATATTTTAATATATTTGCTGTGGTCTCTAGTAGGAATGAATGTCTGTAAGTTGTTCTCTGGGGAATAAAAGCTCGATGCGCCTGTTTCAGCACAGAGAATTCAGCTGGAGGAGAAAGTTGCTTCAGACGGCAGGATTTGGAGTCATTTTCTGATATTTGGAAATCTCGCCTCTGATTGGCTAACAGCAACATGACTACCACTGACTCTGTTTGCTCTGCAACGTTGATGTTTTATCTCCACAAATAACACAAGCCTGGAGGAGTTTTGCTGTGTGGTGGAGTTGCTAATGCTAACGGTTAGCTTCTACTAGTCCAGACGTTCTCTGTTGTTTCCTGGACGCTAAATTAACAGCCTTCCCTGTCATGAGTCAAGATGGATGAGTCCATGAATGTTAAGTGACAGTGTGACGTAGATCTGTCAGGATTTTCAAATCCTAGCATTCCACCGTCTATTTTAAATCACAAGCTAATGCAGGAGATAGGTGGAGGAGACTATTTTAATGACTAAATATTAATCTAAACCATTATGATGAGGCCAGCATTTTATTTAGCATAAATTTGAGTTTTTCTTTTTTTTTTTAAAGAAAATTGATCAATGGTAGAAAAAAAGTAAATAAATGAAATGTAACAGACTGGCTCAAATTTCTAAGGTATTTTCAGAATATGTCTTTTATTATTATTATTATTAGTAGTAGTAGTAGTAGTAGTAGTAGTATACTAGCTTACTAAAGATGCGTTTCCAGTGTTACCAGTTCACACTTTATACACTTTATATTTATTCTTCATTATTTACCAGACCATTTTCAATCTCAAATGCTTTGCGAGTGTTCGGGCAAAGAAAATAAATCAATAAAGTTTTAAATAACGTTAGAAAACATATTCAGCAGTTCTTCATTTTATTTATGTAGTAAAGAGTCACGGATAAAAGCCCCGAAAGCATGAATTTAAGTCTTAAAGCAAACTTTTCCTGCAATAATTAACTCCGCTCCGCTGTTGGAACCTCACATTCACCTTTAACGCCTCAAGAAACATGCTCCATGTTTATAACTCTTGCATGCACTAAATACATTTAGCCATGTGCACTCATTTTAAGGGTATTACCTTCAGCTGTTTCCTGCTCCTTTTTTGTTGATTTTATCCAAAGCTTTCCCATTTATTCTCCTTAAGTGTCTTTCCTCCACAGGGCAAGCAGAGGGTTAATGATAAAGAATACATGGCACGGTGGCGTTTTATCCTTAAATTTGATTCAGGGAAGTCTAACTTATCCTCATTATGGGGACCTGTAGAGCAGCAAATGACAAATCACAGTATGTGATAATAAAGGTGACACTGTGAAAATCCCCTGGCTGCGATCCATCTCATCATTATGAGAGCATTATGAATGGATGTAATAAAAGTGAATTAAGACAGGACACGGCTGATATAGATATTATGAGCACATTGTCCCTCGTCTAATGTGAATGGTTCTTCAGCTGGCTTCAGCAATAAGGGTCTCAATGTGGAGAGGCTATCCTCGACTCTGAGTAATACTTACATACAATCACGACCAAAAAGCTGGGAGGAGAGAGGGTGGGCAGCTATCGAGTCCTCTTTTGTACTTTCTGCTATTTCATTACAGCAATGAATGCAAAAAAGAAAAAGAAAAAGCCTTTGATATCCCCGGCCGCAGCGTGCAACACAGCAGCCATCCGGCTCCATGGGGCCTCATGTCGATCTTTGAAGTCCCAGAAAGAAATTGATGTTCCACTGTCCATTTATGACTCTCCTGCCAAAAGGGAACTGTAGATTCATAGGTGCAAGGCAAAGCTAAGAGCCAGACATGTCCAGTTAAGGCGCTGGATAGTAAATCTGTGCATTATTTCAAGAAAAAAGACCTCCAGTCGACCAGTTGAGTCTTGTTTCTGTCATTTACTCTGTCTCATCCTCTGGTGAGTGTTGGCCACCACGGAGGAGCTCAGCCATACATCACTGATGAGGGTACAATAGCATTATCGTATGCTTAGCCTGCTAATTCTCACTGTCTTTGTGTAAAGTTTTATCATCGGGCCATTTGTAATTCCACGCATAATGGGATAAGCTGAGATCTGAGCTTACGAGGCTGATCAAATTAAGATCATTTTCTCCCAACAGGAATACCTGATAATGAGAAATACAATTGCTACGGACAGTGTCACTGATAAGCTATTGACAAGGAGATTTGCCCAGTGGAGTTTGTTATGCACGCTGCACAAGCGGGGCAAATTCAGTCTTTTCAGGCTTAAACTGTACTTTGCATTTTGTTTACCTCAAATAAAAATAAAGACGTGTTTATCAGTGAATCTTGAGCTTGTTTTGTGACACATTCCTGACTGAAAGAATGTGAAACTGTTTTATGGTCCACATTTTCCATATTTTACAGCATTTTTCTTTTATGGGGCGAATGGCTCATAAGATAGGAGTTCACATGCATGGAGAGAACGTGATAAATCCTGCAAAACCTGCAAATAATTTGCAGTCTGGAGAGAGAAGGGTTAACATCTCCCGTTTAGGTTGCAGTAGAGTCTGCAGCAGGTGGACTGGGCTGCATGTGAGTGCATTGGGACAGCACCCACTTCTTGTTGGAGAACGATACAAGCTCTCACATCTCCATGATTATCCAATAAAAAACAAAAAACTGTTGTAGATTTGTCAAAAGTTTAGTCTTTCGATAAAAACACTCTATAAAGTGAAGGCACATGCTTGTTTTTCCTTACCGGTGAAGAGATCGAACTTCATTTACATTTTCATAAACCTGCCAAGCATAGAGCACCCTTATTTTTAGAATGGCTCATATCACCTAAGCTTGATCAGTCTGTTATGGAATGTTTTGTAAATATTCAGATCACTGTCCAACAACGCAATCCAGGGAAAAGTGACATCACTCCAATTTCTAGAAATATGTTAGAGGGACTTCCATGAAACTCGTGTTTATTCCAAAACACATGTCAAGTACTTCCAAACACACTTTAAAGCTGTTCTGAACAACAATTTGACAGTTAAATTGTAATAATTAGTATCACAAGAGTATATATTAATGATTAAAATCAGATTAGTGAGTCAGCTAAAGAATCCCTTTAATGCTTGAAAGCATGGGTGATTAGGATCTCACATAAATAATGGAAGCAGCATCTTTTATTACAATTTAATAAAAGCCTTTTCCTTTCAAAAAGAGGCTTCAAATTGATTCAGAAGAGAGAGCTAGTTTCATTTGCAGATATTGACTGCATGTTCGGGTGTGTACAATATTTCACCAAGTACACATTAGACCTCGTTAGGAGTGCAGAGGAGCGTTACATAGCCTTAGACTAAACTGAATGATTAAACAAATGTGTTTTCTTATTGTGACACACTGCTTTGTTTTTGTTCAGGGGAGCCAAAGTCGCAGATAAATAGGAAAAATAGGTTTTGACAAATTAAAGGTGCAATGAGTAAGAATTTTACATTGAAATAATCACAAAACAATCTAATGTATCAATCATCTCAGCCGGCTGGGGCATTGTTAGTTTTTCTCCTTTTAAAGAGGCTAAAGAGGGACGTATGTCTTTGTTTACAATCTGTCCCGCCTCCATACTCCCTGGTTCCAGAGCCAATCCTAAGTGAGGCTGCAAACTTGTCAATTCTTCAATACAAACACAGCGCTGGCATTTGTGAATCGACACCAGCTGGCAAAGAGCAGCAGCCTTGTGGACGGAACCAAAGCTAGTAAACAGGAGCGACCCAGAAGTTATTTCTTATAACCCTAAGAAGCCATGGCATCTTTTTGTTATACTCTACTATCGGGTAAAGAAGGCTAGAGGCTAACGTTGAGCTAACACTGCTGACAATGAATCAGAAAAACGTTGTCGGCTGTAAAAATATCTCAATGTACTTTTTTAAATTACCAACAACTTAATATTATAGTGAAATATGTTTATGCACTCATCAGTTTATACTGTGTACCTTCTGGTGCTGTTTTCATAACTGGGAACAGTTGCTCAAAGTTGACTCGTTTGTTTTGATACTTGGACTGCAGTACCCAAATTTGACCACAGGATGTTCTTCTTACTTCGTGCAGCTTTAAGACTGTCAACTGGGCCAAGCTAAACCTTTAAAGTGAGCATTCACTCCTTATTTCAATATATCTGCTGTGGTCTCTATTAAGGAATGCCTTGTACGTTGTTTTCTGTGGGGAAAAACTCTGGCGCTCCCGTTTCAGGATATAGGAGTATGGGGTGGAGAAAAAATGGCAGGATCTGTAGTCTCACTCAGTAATATTCATGATATAGGGAATATCTCATCTCTGATTGGCTAACAGCAATGCTGCCTTCATTCATTCTTCTTTCTTGGATAAAAAATGCAACATAGATGTTTTATCTCCACAAATAACACAAGCCTCAATGTGTTCCACCATGCTGTGGAGTTGCTAATGTTAACGATTAGCTTCTACTAGTCAAGATGCGCTCTGCTCTCTAATGGATGCTAGACAGCCTTCTGTGTTCGCGAGTCAAGATGGGTGAGTACATGAATGCTAATTTACAGTGTGATGTAGTTCTGTGTAGCTACCCTTTTCTGACCCGATTGTTTCCCCCGTCTATTTTCTTAAAACAGGCAATGCACGCAATGAAAGTTGAAGACTATTTTCACATTCAGCCTGCATGCATGTTAATGTTAGCATTACTGATTATATTTTATAAGTGTTATACGTTTCTCAGTGAACCTCATTTTTAAATGTTGAGCTGAACTTTTGCAACAATTTGCACAAGATTTACTCATAAGTAAAAAAAAAAAGTCACAGAATCAGAAAATGTATTTGTGATACAGTAAACTGCTACCCTCCAGCAGAACCCAGACCTACCTTCTGAACCACCACATCTGACTAACACCAACATGTCAGCACTATGCATCCCTGCAGCTCAGGATATTGGAGCAATTACCTCCATACAGCACCCCCTAGCAGAACAAGGGTCATCGGAGCCCAATTCATGTGTGAGAAAGAGTCAAACAGACCTAACAAAGCCAACACAGACTTGTTATGGAACAAAGAGCCTGTCATAATTAGCAGTGACATTTGCTGACAGAGAGGCCAAGCAGGCCTGGCCTCCTCTGTGATGTTTTAGCACAGAGGAAGAGAGACAGATCTATTTGATAGAAAGGGGTCTTTCACCACCCTCTAAAACGAATGTTGCCGCCTCAGGGCCCGACATGCCAATCAGCAACTTTCCCAACCAAATCATTTGCATCATAAACAGTCTACCGTGATGTGCTTGGAATTAATTTGTTGTTCATTTTCCAATGGAAGGAATAAAACTTCAACTCAAATATGATTAAAATCAGGGAGTCAGATCATCAACAAGAAGACTTGTGGAAAAACCGAGGCGCCCTAAAACATTCAACATTTATTTTACAAGGAAGTTACCACAAAAGTTCCTTTTTCTGTTTTTCACGAGTTCTTAAGCAAAAGTTAAAAGCAACAGTTATCAATAGTTGTGTGCAGTAATTACCAACCCCTGGGGATCAGGAATTGGAGCTTTTGAAACCATCTCTATGGGTGGACCACAGGACCAGTATGAGAAAAGCCCAGAAAAATTGTCCTGACAAGCCGAACATTTAACCACCGCAGGAGACACCAGATAAAAATGGAGGGTTGGCGTGGAAAACAGCCAAAAATAAAGAAAATCGGAGGAAAAAAAGGAAATTTAATGATGTTATTTATCACAGTTTTACTGTTAAAAAAGGAACAAGCTTCGATGAAAAGCACATCTGGTGTCCATCATCTTCTCTTCTTTTTTCTGAGGTCAGGGCACACAGGATATTTAATATTTCCACCAAAGAATCCAGATGACAAGGTAATGTCTTGGACTGAGACAAAGGCTCATAAAATTACTAGTATTATGCTTGTCTCTTGAGACCCAGAAGAAAAATGACAATAATAATTAGGAAAAGCATGAAACATTACATAGTCAGAGTCCAGATAATTCATTTCCTCATGCAGGTTCTTCATGTAGCTCGTGTCTGACAAGATGTAACGCACATTATTGGATTCAATCTTTCTTATATTTGCCTCAGGTGGATTTCTAACATGCATCAATCTAAGTAAGTAGCCTCACACGTGTGTCAATGTCGATTACAAACAAACAGATACCTCTTCACGTCAGTCAGACTCACACGATCAGGTAACGCATCAATAAACGTAGACGGATGAATCATTTTCAAAAATAAACAAGCTCGTCCAGAGTTGCTCACTCACTGCTGCTGCTGCTGCTCACCTTCTCAACTCCATCTTTTCTGCTTTGTTGTCTTTGTTTCACCTGGTTTTCTGCCTCAGACAGGACGTGGGACCACCTGCGTCTGGAGCGAAGAACAAGAAGAACAATGACAACAAGATATGCACACCGACTCAGACCTCAAGGTGAAGAGGAAGACGAGCAGAAGGAAAAAGGTTAAAGAAACAAAGACCACCTATGTTAGTTTGGGAATAAAAATTTCTTGCAGGACATTACAAAGTAAAACGAATGCGTAAATAATGTAGCACTGATGTTAGCATATTTTACTGGAATAAAAAACAAGTTTAGCATCTTTAAAATTACTTTTTTATCTAAATCTGGAGTAGATGGAAGATGATCTGGATGAAAGAGGAGAATTTCTGCTGTTACTGATCAGTGTCACCAAGTCCTGACTTTAAGTATGCAGGGATGTTTTCCTACATTACATCACTGATTACAGATAAAGAGGGAAGATTTTACATCCAGATGTTATTTTATGTTTCTTATTCCAATGATGAGTTTTTGTAAATTTTGTTTTAAGTTTTGTAAATTCTAAGAAGGTAAGTAAGTTCATCAACTTTTCCTTCTGTTCTTTGTAACTTAGGTATAATTTTTAAAGTTCATTTTTCACTTATGTCAGTGCTTTACGTCAGTGGTGAACCATCAAAACGTATCTATGTTGTTACACTGCAAAATTTGATTTTTAAAAAGAAAAAAGCCTTTTTAATCTACATTTTATCTTACTTTTGGTTTGAAAACATTTTCTTACACTGCAAAAAAAAAAGCTGTACTAGAAATAATTTAAAAATTATGATAAAATGTTCTTGTGCCGAGTAAAAAACATCTGCCATTAGGTTGCACAAAAGTTGCTTGGCTAGAATTCTTAAAACTACTAAAGTAGACACAATTTTCCAATTTTTGTCCAATTATTTATACAATTGTGTTGAGTCTAAAGGCACATTAGCTAGTTTTGAGATTTCACCCTATTTGGCAGATTTATTTTACTCAAAACAAAAATCTGAATCATATTTAAGAATATTTACCTTATTTTAAGTAATGCTATTTTTCTAGAGAAGAATTTTATTCTTTTTAGACTAAAATTAAGATAAAATGTCTAAACATGAGCATTTTTTTTAACTTTCTTACAAATAATTTTTTTGCAGTGTGTTTGAATAAAGGTCAGGATACAAAATCCGGGAAATATTTAAGTCAGTAGTTTGGGTCAAGACTTTTTTAAAAGCCTATTTCTCCCCCTAACATTCTAGTCGTTATCACAAATTGTATTAAAACACATAAATAGTAGCCATCTCCCTACATCTTCTAGCCATGCACAAGTAAAAAGATTACATGCTGGCAAAAGCTGAGAGCGCGTTATCTCCAGCTGCATTACTGAGTTGACACAGGATATATTTCAGACAGGCTCTCTGCGCCTGTGATGTAATGTCACATCAGACATGCCACGTCACATGATGTTTCTCTGATATTAAACAGACTTGGCTGTGGATTTTTCTCTTGTTGCTCTGTGTGTCCGGCAAAACTTGTGTGGCTGCTCAGTTCACTAGAGCTCGCCCTGAAGGAGTGTGTGTCGCTGCAGCGCATCCTCATGAAGAATCTACGGCCGCTCTAACAAGATAAAGGCAATGAGAAAATAGAGACAGACAGAGAATGAGGCAATATATATGGAAGGAATGATTCTGGGACAACAGATCCCCTTTGATGGTCTCAGATCATAAATTAAACATATGCATCTTAATAACGCTGCATGGGAAAAAGAACACCAACCTGACTGTGATCTCTGGTGCTTTCTTAAGTCTCGGTGAATCACACGCCTAACTCCGACAAGGAGAGAATGCACGAATGTTCCAAAACAAGGAGCTGTTGGTGAATAACAGAGGACAGATTTAAGAGGTCATTGTTTCAGCAAGCCAACAAACGGAGGCTAAAGGTTAAAGAAAGGCATTAATGGTAAAAACACAGAGTACAAGACAGGATGTGAACTGAAAAAGTGCAATAAATTCAGATTATTGCTAGCTAGTTTCACAGTCCTTCTGCTAATTCTATCAAATATGCAAACCTTCCTCACAAATAAACTATTTGTATCAGCTGTGATGTGGGCAACTTTTAGGTCAGAGAAATGGTGCACCGGTATATCTTTTCCCCCCTGAGAACGACCTAAGGCATTTGTTCCTGCTAGAGACTACTGCACATGTTTGCATTGAACAAGTGTTTCACTCCTTTAAGAATTCTAGCCAAGCTACTTTTGCTCACACCACTGGCAGATTTATACTCAAAACAAGAGAATATAATCATCAAGATTATTTACCTTATCTAAACTATGATGTTTTTGTAGATATCTTTTTTTTTTCTTTTTAAACTAAAAAAAAAGATAAAATGTCTAAAAATAAGTATTTTTTTTACATTCTTGAAAATAAGTTTTTGCAGTGTAAGATATTTTTTGTGTGTGTGCAGATGCAAAAGTTTCACAACAGTTGCTGTCGGTGTTTGCTCCTGATCAAGTTTTTCCACCCTGAGTCTGCGCACCTGTCGGAGTAGGTGTGCATGTCAGACTGATGTAGCGTTTGTGTGCACACAGAGCAGAAAGAGCTAAATCTGCAGGAGCAAACAGAGTAAAGCACTCCGCACAGTAGTGCCAGAGGCAAACCATTAATTAAGCAAAGCGACTGAAATTGACCCAGCTGGTGGTACGACTTCCACACATGAAACACTCAGACTCTGCACCCAAACACAGAGGCATGTTTACCTCTCTGCAGGTAGTCTCAAAGAAATTACATTAGCAAAGAGCAAATTAACACAATGACTCAGTAACACCGACTGAATGGGGAAACGCTACAAGTTTTTCAGTGCATTGTCCAACATTTCTGTGTGAAAATGCGTGTGAGCGGTTTAGCTGTCCCACCACACCCTTTCTGCAATCAAACCTGCTCTTAAAATATACGTTCAAAGCTGCAGAGACAGGTCGGCGTGCGAGCTAACGATTGGTTGTGAAAAGAGAGGAGGCTTTTATGGCTTGGCTGCAGGACTTCCTCAGAGTCACTGGGGCTTTGGTTTATCTCTAACTTTACATCTTTGTCCCATTCGTCATGTCCAAGACTGATAGTGAAAAGCCTTACTCACATGCAAAACACCATGTTTTTCTGCGTCTGCCTCACTCTTTCTACCTCTTTGTTTTAAAAGTCAGCCTTTGCACACACAAACACGCAGTCATACCGGAGGTAAAGAAGTTAAATCAGGTTGTTTAGATTGGCTGTCTCAGAGTAAATCCTCAGTTCTGGACCCTATGGAGTGAGGTCATCGAAGAGCAGTCAATATGGATTAAGGCAAATTGCTGGGTTGTGGAGGAGAGAAGAGAGGAGAGGGCAGGAAAGGAGAAGGGAAACCAGAGTTAAATCCTTACTGATGCGATGTGCTATGACAAAAGAGCACCACAAAAACACAAGATAGCTATATGTGTTAGTACGTGTTTTAGAAAAGTACATTTTAAGAATTTTAATCTCACCCAAGCCTTCAGCTTATCTCCATTCTGCACAAAACATAAACACCCAAAACAATAAGCTCAATATGCAACACATTTCTCTGCAACATTATGTCTCCATGGAGTCACCATTTCACACACACACACACACACACACACACTGAAACATTCACAGATTCCTTCTGTTTCCCATTATGTGGGCATCATGAGACATTTTTCTGCTGACATTTCCAAAGATCTGTCACTCTTAACTCTTTCAACTGTCTCTCTGGAATGTGAGGCAACTATGAAAAATTGTGCCCTTGCTGTCTTTCCTTCACACATTAACAAAGCTCCATGATGGTAATTACTCTTCACATGGTGAATGGAACTTGTGCAGCCAGTCAATGGCCAGCAGATGTGGTCTGATAATCCTGTGATTTAGGGATGATGATTCTAACGTAGCCTCGAATTCACAATCACCGTCCTTTTGAGGTGTTCCTGCGGCTGGTTTCGCCGCCTCGTTGTGCCGTTTAGAGGAGCAATAATGGGTTTAGTTACGTCTTGTATGACGATAAGATACACTTAAGTGTTTATGTGCATGTTTTAAAGGTGTGGATCGCTCATTTAATCAGTACTCTCTAGTAGGAATGAATGCCTTGTAAGTTGTACTCTGGGTAAACAAAGCTCCGGTGCGCCAGTTTCAGGAACTAGAAGTGAGCCACATCAGTGTTGAGCTTCAAATGACAGGATTTGGAGTCTTATTTCCTAATATTTGGACATTTCACCTTGGATTGGCTAACAGCAACTTTACCACTGATTCTGTTTGCGCTGCAACATTTCTGGAGTTCTGCCGTGTTATGGAGTTGCTAATGCTAAGCTTCTACGAGCCGACACGTTCTTTGCCGTTTCCTGGACGATAAACCAACAACAGCCTTCCCCATCGCAAGTCTAGATGGGTGATTCCATGAATGTTAAGTGACAGTGTGACGTAGATCTGTCAGGATTTTCAAATCCTAGCGTTTCAACGTCTATTTTCTATCAGAAGTTAATGCAGGAGATAGGTGTAGGAGACTATTTTCATGTTCAGCCTGCACGAAAAACTCAAAATGGCCAGTTATATCCAGAAAAAATATTTTAAAATGTTTTTTTCAGTGAAACACATATTTAATAATGGAATTGAGGAACTCTGAGGGTGCATTACTTTCATTTGTTCAGGCATCTTATAGAAGATCAAATCTGCCTGATCTTTTCATTTATCCAAGGATCATTTGAGTGCTGATCTTTGCTTGTTTGTCTTGGCCAGTGCCATCATGTACAGTGACTCCCTTATGTTTCCTGTTTTTGTTGCAATTTTCCCATCTCATATAAATTTACCCCACAGAAATATTCAGGTTGGGTTTATCCAGGCTTAGGAGAGCAGAGGTTTTCCCGCTGTGAGCAAAATTCTTTCACATCTAGTCCATTTTAAAACAAATTCAAAGCAATTTTGGGTCATTTTAAATTTGTTTATGTATAAAAGTCATGAAATGACTTTATATATTATTACTATTAAGATGAATCTTTTCAATTTCATAGCACCTGATGTTTATTTTATAAATGTTACACCATCATCAGCTCCATTATGTACAGCTATTTAAACAGAATCTGTTATTTATAGGAAAACTGTTGCACTTCCTGCGAATCTGGTGGTAAAGTCTGGCTTTAATTTATTTATATGACAGTGGTTTATTTTTATAAATTAAATGTGTCTGTTTACAGAATTACGTTTGCATGAGCAGCTGTAAAATTTGTAATATTGCAGTTGTGTTAAAAAGTCAAAAGTTCACTTTGGATGTGGGTCCAGTTAGACCAGACTGGTGAACTACAATATAAGCACTTGTCTGAAAGGTCCAACATCCGAAGAAAATCGTTTAAGAAACATAAAACAATGATATATTAAAGGGAAAGATGTAGTTTTGGCTTGCTTTTAGCACCCCCTAGTGTCCGTTAGTAAAACCAAAAGTGAAACTTATCTCCTCGCTGTGCGTTGGTCTTTTTAACACCTTAATCTAACGGCTGAAATGTCTCCTCAGCCTTCATTAGTGTCTACAGGAGCGGTTCATCACTAAATCAAACAAATCAGCTGTGTTCATGATCTAAAACATGCAGGAAACATGCTGGAAGCAGACTGCAGCACCAGGTATGTCAGCTCCACTTTACTAAGTCCAACAGAGACCGGACCACCACTCTGAAGTTGCAAGTGTAGTATTCTGGCCACAGAGGGCGGTGGGGGTCTGAATGATATCTCATTCACCCTGTAAAGCAGTGGTTCTCAATTACTTTTGGTGAAGCCCCCCCTAGGGTTCATTGATTCACCCCCCCCCCCCCCCCCCCCGGG